>JAODAL010002100.1:0-206263 GCA_025379985.1 Phyllomedusa bahiana | reverse complement strand
GATAAGGGGCAGTGAAAACAAGAAAACTTTGCAATTGGATTTTCATTAGCAAAGTTGCCTTGTTCTCACAGTGTCCCTTATCTACGTTTTGTGTAAACACTGTTCCCCAGTGCAGGTCGGATCCCACTTCCTTTCATTGGCTGCCGGGTCTACTAATTTACATTCTGTCTGGCCCCCGGTCGTATACACAGGAGCGTTCATTCCTGCCTCTCTCACTCAGATTAAGGGGCCGGCAGCATTTCACTCTGCACAGCCAGGAGCTGCACAGTAACACTGCAGCTGCTTCTACATTCAGAAAACAGCAGAATTGTGCCTAATCGGTGCCTAATGCTCCTGCGTGTAACCATAGAAAGGAGACAGATCTGTGCTGCTCTGCATGAGTTCATAGAAGACTGGATCAACTGTAACAAACCTCCAGCTGTGAGAGGAGAAGAGATCAGTGCTCTGAGTTCTTTAGAAGACTGTCTAGACTGAATGCAGGCATGTGGTATGTAAACAACTCTTACAAAATAAGACTGCATAGGGAGAGGAACGACACAGTGACATGTGGACTCAGACAGAGAGGAGGGGGATGTGCTATCCCCTTGGACTGATCTCAAACAAACACACTGACACAGGAGCGAGCATTAACAGTGAAGGGGGGAGATGATGTCATCCCCCTTCAGTTAAGAAACACCCAGCTGGGAGGGGAAGAAACGCCCCTGGATTTGAGGAACTGAGAAAATGAAGCTACAAGAAAACAGCCGAACTGATGAAGCGATAAGTCCCCTTTTAATGCATTTTTTCATGCAGTTGTTGTAGCATATTTTGCACAGCAGTGTGTACTCGTTTTTTATGCATATTTCCCATTGCAAATCATTAGATCTGTCATGTGCTTTGCAGTTTGTAAAAATGATACAAAAAAACTCTTACACCCCTAATAGAAAATGGAAAAATTGTGCCCAATTTGCCACTTTTCCTCCATGCTCTTATGTAACTCATTAGTGGTGCAAGGTCTCAGGTGTGAATGGGGAGCAGGTGTGTTAAATATATCACCACCACCTAGTGACTGAAAAGGGAGCAGGTGCCAGTCGTATGCAGACGCTCTGCAGATATTTAAGTAATTATAGTTCAATAACCTTTAACGATGCACAGGTAATGTGTTCTCTGATAGGAGTCGTTCTCTTTTCCTTTTTCCATAGGCTCCAACCGCCATGATGAATTCTCCCGGCTGTGACTTGTCCTTGCATTATTGACTACATAAACATCTTATATTCCTTTTTAGCACATCCCTACCTGTGCCCTCCTCTGTAGAATCTCCCCATGGTGTAATAATTAGTTATGGGGTGATAGTAGTGAGGGGGTCATAGAGTATTAGGTGAAGTTTATATGTTGTATTGACACCAAGATGCATAACCAGCTAGGCCGATACTATTATGATGGGAAGGTCCATAAATATTGGTCCTTTCCCCATCCTAAAAATATCAGCCTGCAGCCGCCACAGAGCCGGACCATCACATTAGATGGTCCTCCTTCTGACAATAACCTGGCTGTTTCCAGTACACCTGGTGCCAGGGCCGGGACAAGGCATTTTGGTGCCCTAGGCAAGTACAGCCAATGGCGCCCCCCCCCCCCTCACTCCCCAAAAAATGCCCCCCCCCCCCCACACTAATTCCTCTCACCCCTGCGCCAGGTCCTGTCATTAATTTTCTGCATATTTCACATAGCTCCTGTCCATCTCCTCAGCAGTCACTGCACAATGAAAATCAGCCCTGATAAATCTGCTTTTTCAAAACCTCTCCCCTCCGTATGACAGTGTAATACCCCTAAATAACAGTCACCAAATAATCCCCCGATAAATGGGGCAAATTACCGACGAATGATTGTTACTAAAAAACTACTACAAACCAAACCCCAAACTATTACTACTTAGGCTCAAATAAAACCGCCAGACCCTGACCCAAACACGACCCCCCATGTGACTATAAGCTGTACACAGGCTCTGATTACATATATTACCCGCCATTTTCAGTGACCAGATAGTGGTAGACATAGTTGTATGTAGACTCTCAGACATATAAGTGATTACACTGCAGTTACATTTAGTGACTCACAGGAGATTATCATTTTGATCAGCCCTCGTTCACTTTCCCTTTCTTCTCCATCCGGTCCACACCTTCATGCAGATTGCTCCCGACCAATACTCGTCCCTGCAGATTGGGGCACAAATATCTTAAAAATCCCACATTTCCAGTAGCTCCTTAATTATAGGTATATAAGTCCCCTCAGTTACACAGGTATATAGATATGCCCTCTCAGTCAGGCAGGTATATAGATATATGGTCACTCTCAGGCAGGTATATAGATATAGGGGCACTCAGGCAAGTATATAGACAAAAGGGTCACTCTCAGGGAAAGGGATATAGATATAGGGCACTCAGGCAGCTATATAGAAATAGGGTCACTCTCAGGCAGGTAACTTGATATAGGGGCACTCTCAGGCAGGTCTATAGGGGCACACAAGCAGGTTATATAGCTATAGTGGCTCAGGCAGGTATATAGGGGCACACAGGCAGGTATATAGCTATAGGGGCTCAGGCACGTATATAGCTAGGGGCCACAGGCAGGCATATGGGGGCTCAGGCAGGCGTATAGGGGCTCAAGCAGCCATATAGGGGCTCAGGCAGGCATATGGGGGCCACAGGCAGGCATATGGGGGCCACAGTCAGGCGTATGGGGGCTCAGGCAGGCGTATGGGGGCCACAGGCAGGCGTATGGGGCCCACAGCCAGGCGTATGGGGCCACAGGCAGGCGTATGGGACCACAGGCAGGCGTATGGGGCCACAGGCAGGCATATGGGGGCCACAGGCAGGCATATGGGGCCACAGGCAGGCGTATGGGGCCACAGCCAGGCGTATGGGGCCACAGGCAGGCGTATGGGGGCCACAGGCAGTCATATGGGGCCACAGGCAGGCCTATAGGGGCCACAGACAGGCGTATGGGGGCCACAGGCAGGTGTATGGGGGCCACAGACAGGCGTATGGGGCCACAGGCAGGCATATAGGGACCACAGGCAGGCAAAAATGACAACATTTATACTCACCTTACCTGCTTCCCGGCCGCGCGCTCCTCTTCTTTTCCAGCCGCACGCTCCTCCGGCAGCTCCGCGTCACAGGCTGTGCGCCCGAAGAGAGGCAGCATCGCGATGACATCACTTCATCGCGACGCTGCCAGCTGAGCCGCACGGGGCCGCGCCGGGTGAGCGGGTCCGACACTGTCTGCGGGGCAGGGAGCGCTCGCTCTCTGCTCCGCAGAAGCGGTCAAAGAGACCGCCGGCACTTCAGGCCCATGGCAGCGACCTGGAGCCCGGCGAGGTTTGGGGCCCTGCCTGTGCCCCTTAGGGATAGGCAGAGGTAGGCGCCCTAGGCGATCGCCTACCTCTGCCTACCCGTCGTCCCGCCTCTGCCTTGTGCATTGGTTACTGGGATAATAGTGGGTTAGTGTAGTGCTAGTGGTGATGAAAAACACTGCTCGTTGACATCAAGCCCCAGCGCTAGTATTGTCGGGGCATCTGTCAAACGCCTCCATTACTAACCCTGAAAAAAAGAAAAAAAACAACAACACTGAAGCAGCAGAAAAAAACTATTTATTTAAATAAACACTCCCCAATACCAGCCCTCACTGACCATTTTACTACAGAAATAGATGCAACGCTGCTCTGACATAGTCAAGCAAATCCGTTGTAGTCCTAAAGGGACAGCTGGGTGCTGTGGGGCTTTAATGTATGCTGGCTAGGTTATTCAGTACCCTGAAAAGCTGGGTGCCGGCTGTGGGGGATGGGTGCCACTCAGCTTTCCTGGATTCTGGATGGTGAGCCCCCTTGTAGACAGTGATGTCAGAAGAGCATCTTATGATGCTTCCCCAGTGCCACTGCCCTGCTACACTTGTTGGCTCATGGCGAGAGTCCCGGGGATGTGCAAAGAGTTGAATGCCAGTCCCAGGGATTCATAGACCACCGATCCAGGACCTCAGAACAGCCTGTAGAACTGAAACTGTCCCAAGGGGGGTATTAGAAAAATATATACAAATTGGTTTGCTCACCGGCTCTCCTCTGATTCTTGTCAGTCCAGGATCTCCGGTGCACGAACAGATCACCCGGCCACAGGTGTTAGCACAACTTGAAAAATAGAAAAGGTGTCCAGCACCCGGCAATAGCGATAAAACGTACATTCAACTTTATTGGCCCATTTTATAAACGAATAAAAAAACGAGAAGTGTTATAGACAAACACACAGAGCTTTGACGCGTTTCAAGCCTACAAAACGACTTTTAATCTTAATATAGCTCGTAGAATCCGGAACTCTCCTTAAATAGCCTAGGTGGAATAAGACTACCAGCTATGGGCATTAATAGCATGATCCGAAAAATATCCCCTTGAAAATGAGGGAATCTGGTCTCCATAGTAAGGATCCAGAATGCTTCCCTATCTGTAATAAGTTTTCTCCTATCTCCACCCCTATTGTTGGGAGATTTGCTGTTACCTAGCGATGGAGATACAATGTATTGAATTGGTTATGTGTTGTGGAGATAGAACGACGCCGGCGCATGCACTTTGATTTGGTAAGGGACTGACCTCCTGAAGCCATCTGTGAGAAGTGAATTATTAAAGGGGTTGTCTCGCTACAAAGATTCGCTTTCAACATGTAGGGAACACTAAATGAAGATGTTTTCCAAATATATTGCGTTGTTTTTTTGTTTTTTTTTGTTAAGGAGCTACAAGTGATTTTATCACCTTCCTGGCTCTATCTGGTTCCCCTAGTGACCGACCTGTGTACTTCTCCACCCCTGCTGTTTGTTCTATCTGATAGCAGGGAGTGACATCATCACACAGGTAACAGCAGCACAGAACTCTAGACAGTGAGAGCTTGTTTGTTATCTGATCTTTCAGACAAAAGAAAGTAATTACTGCTGTTTACTTAAATCTCATGCTGTCAGGACCAGGGAAGCTTCTGAGTCAATCTAATTAGCAGAGGTCTGAATACATGGAGCTCTTATGCTAATTACAGGCAGCTTGACCAGGAAGTGACAGAGCATTATTTCAAGCATGCATCCTATGAAACTTTGAGATGAGACAACCCCTTTAAGTAATAAGTAAATAATAATTTATTAGTACACTTTATGATGTGGATTGTATTTTAAATGATATGTTTTGATTCTATGTAACATTGATTAATTGGGGGGAGGCCGGAGGGAAATCACTGTAATGTCGATAGAAGGTTGAGTCAAAACGTTGCTGTCTATAGGTTGCATAAAATAAAATAAACTTTTTTAACTGTTACCCCATAGACGCTATTACCTTAATTTGATGGATTTATGGAGTTCCTTGGATCCAGGAGCTGGTGATCTATGCATTGAAGTGAACTTTACAATGATAGTGGTAAGCAGTGTTGGACTGGGGTGTCTGGGGCCCACCTGAGGATTTTATTCTTGGGCCCACCAGTGGAGTTAATTTTTGGGTCCCATCCGTGGAGTTGATTTTTGGGTCCCATCCGTGGAGTTGTTTCTTGGGGCCCACAAGTGGAGTTGTTTCTTGGGGCCCACCTGTGGTGTTATTTCTTGGGACACATCAGTGGAGTTGTTTCTTGGGGCCCACCAGTGGAGTTGTTTCTTGGGACCTCAATCTGCAGCTTCTGTACATGACTGTATATAATGCACATGCCTCTTACTTTCTACTTTCCTTTGCTGCATTTTTCTCTGGAAAGTAGGCCTGCCATTTCCAAGCAACCACAATAAATAGGGTGCCACCATGCCCAGAGGCCCACCAGAACTTTTTTCTTTGGTTCAGTCCAAGCCTGGTGTTGAACGGTACTACAAGCCTTTATTTGGCTGCTCTCTGAAGTGACTTTGAATGATTACTGACATTTAAATTCTTGTATTGCCCCAAGATGGTGCCAAAATGAGGCACTGAGGCAATGAAGGACCTCCCTTCTGTGAATCTTGTTGTCACTCTGCATCTGCTGTGCATACCCTCACCAGGCTCTGACTTGGGGTTTGCAATCTCTTCACTCAGCTGCACAGACTCCCCAGGCCTCCATGTGGTCTCAGCCACACACTGCTTGACTTCCTGCTTACAGCCTCTTTATATAGTCTGTGGTGCGACAATTGCATCTAGTGGCAGCCAGTAACATCGCAAACATACATTAAATGAATTAGATCCCATACAATTAGTGCGCCACACAATGCAACTCAGTAACAAATAGTGCAACATTTTACAATACAACATTATAAGGTGGTAAATGAAGACCACCAGCAGCTCATCCCCAATACAATCCCATGAACATAATAATTCCAGCGGCATTAAAGTATTGTCACATTTAATAATGAAGTGAAATATGAAAATCCAGTGTAACCCAGAGGAAGGGAGAAGAGAAATATATTGTTTAATCCACAATTAATGCGGCAACAGAGCCAGGATCCGACTTCAGGTTATTAAAACTGACGAGAGCGTCACCGGAGCCGACGTCTTGAGCAGTTTGTCAAACCTTAAAATGATTCTCCTCTTCTGTGATCTCGTTCCTCGCTGCTTTCTCCTAATATCTCATCACTTTTGAGAGTCTAATACATTGAACAAATGTGATGTTCAGAAGAGAAGAATCTACATTGCAATTAAATGTGAAGCCTAAAAATGAGCTGTCGGATGAGCGGCCGTTCTCCCCGCAACCGGCAAACACTGCAAATACTAATCTTTTGGAAAATATTATCTTCTATGCTGTGGAGGGATCATCGTCCAATGATACAACCTTGCCATTGTCTGCAGGTCTAAAAGGGGTCGACTCATGAAGACAACCCCAGCCCTATGCCTTATAGGACATATTGAGTTAAAGATGGGGATCCCCTGTTCAGGACCCCTCCCCTATTTCCAAGAGAGATCTACTCTGTACAAGGGGCTCTTACAAACTTGAGCCGTCCTTGTACTACATGAAAAGCAATTCATCTGCTGGGAGTGGGAGTCATGGAATTGGCTGATATGAGACAATCCCATCCCTTTATCTTATATAACATGTAGGCTTAAGCATCGGGGCTCTCTGTTAAGGACACCTCCTCTATGAGCCAAAAGAGAGAGCTGCTCTGTATAAGGGGCCCTGGGTCTGATAGACATGAGCCGTTCTTGTATTAAATGGACAGCCATTCATCTGCTGGAGCGGAACCGGGGTATTGGCTGATATAAGACAACCCCAACCTGGTAAAAGAAAGCCCCGTATGGACTTAAAAGATGGGGGTCTTCTGTCTATGACCTCTCCTCTAAGAGTGGGAGAGAGTGCACTTTACAAGCGGCACTGGGCCTGACAGACGTGAGCCGTTCTTGTAATACATGGACCGCCATTGATCTGCTGGAGTGGAACCGGGGTATTGGCTGACATAAGATGACCCCATCCCTATACCCTGTATGGCATATGGACCTAAAAGATGGGGGTCCTCTGTCCAGGACCCCTCCTCCAAGAGTGTGAGAGAGTGAGCTGCTCTTTACAAGGGGCCCTGGGTCTGACAGACATGAACCGTCCTTTGTAATACATGGACAGCCATTCATCTGCTTGGAGTGGGAACTTGGGAATTGGCCAAAATGCGAAACCCCATTCCTATACTCTATAGGACACATACACTTAAAGGATGGGGTCCCTTGTTCAGGACCTCTCCTCTATGAGCCAGAAGCGAGAGCTGCTCTGTACAATGGGCCCCGGGTCTGACAGACGTGAGCCGTCCTTGTAATACATGGACAGTCATTCATCTGTTGGAGTAGGAACCCGGGAATTGGCCAATATGTGACAAGTCTTTTGACAAAAACTTTACTTTTTTGGTTACTAACCATCTACATCCTAGAAAGCGGTTGACTTATGAAGACAACCCCATCCCTGTACCCTTCAGGGCATTTGGACATAAAAGATGGGGGTCCTCTGTTCTGGGCCCCTACTCTGTGACCAAAAAGCGAGAGCTGCTCTGTACAAGGGGCCCTGGGTCTGACAGAGGTGAAACGTCCTTGTATCACATGGACAGCCATCATCTGCTGGAGAAGGAACCGGGGTATTGGCTGATATAAGACAACCTCATCCTTATACCCTGTATAGTGAATGGACTTAAAAGATGGGGGTCCTCTGTTCAGGCCCTCTCCTCTAAGAGCGTGAAAGAGTGAGATGCTCTTTACAAGGGACCCTGGGCCTGACAGACGTGAGCCATCCTTTGTAATACCTGGACCGCCAATCATCTGCTGGGAGTGGGAACTCGGGAATTGGCCAATATGAGAGAACCCCATTCCTATTCCCTGGGATGGAGTCCCTTGTTCAGAACTTCTTCTCTATGAGCCAGAAGCGAGAGTTGCTCTGTACAAGAGGCCCCGGGTCTGACAGATGTGAATCGTCCTTGTAGTACATGGACAGCAATTCATCTGGTGGAGTGGGAATATTTGACAAGTCCTTTGACGTAATTATACTTTTTTGGATACTAACCATCTATATACTGTACTAGAAAGCAGTTGACTTATGAAGACAACCCCATCCCTGTACTCTAAAGTGCATTTGGACATAGAAGATGGAGGTCCTCTGTTCCGGGCCCCTCCTCTGTGAGCAAAAAGAGAGAGCTGCTCTGTACAAAGGGCCTGGGGTCTGACAGATGTGAGCCGTCCTTGTATTACATCTGCTGGAGCGGGAATCGGGGAATTGGCCGACATAAGACAACTCCTTTGATAAAAAAATTTTTTTTTTGTATTTTAATCATTGACGAACTAGAGAGTAAAAAAAATTCACCCTGAAGGGACCAGGATTTTTTTTGTCACATTTGTTTTTTCCTCCCCAACTTTCAAGAGTCATAACTTTTTTGTTTTTCCATCTATATCTATATGTTTTTTTGTGGAACAAAATGTCCTGTGTAATGGTTCCATTGACCCTTCCATATAATGTACTGGGAAACCCCAAATAATTCTAAGTAGGGTGAAATGTGAAAAAAACGTAATTATTATTCTGTTGGTCGGTTCAATTCCAGGGATACCAAATGTGTAGAGTTTCTGTTAAGTTTTAGCACTTTAAAAAAAAACAAAAAAAACCATTCTCTATCTCTTAAATTTTCTGGAACCAATAACTTTTCTGTTTTTCCACCTACGGACCTGGTGCAGGCACATTTTTTGCAGACTGAAGTCTTATTTGTATTGATACCGAGATTAGACTTTTTTTTTTATCACTTTTTATTCCATTTTTTTTTTAGGACCAAATAAACCACAATTTTGGTGTTGGGAATTTTTTTTCTTCTACGATCTAGACCGTACAGGATAAATGGCATTATAGCTTAATAGATTGGACTTTTACACGGCGATACCAATTATGTGTCACTTTTAAATTTTTTTGCAAAATAACAAAAGGGGGGTGTTTTCAACTTTTAAGATTTTTTTTTTTTTTTTATTTTTTATATATATTTTTTTCTACATATAGACGTAGTCTCTCTAGAGGGCAATTGCTTTTTAAGTTTAAATATGATATAATGCGAAGGGTGTACAAAGATGGCGCTTATAAATTTTGAGTCTTTGGGTTTGGGTTTTGAACGGGTTTTACACCTTCATCCATCAGTTTTGTCGCTCAACTCTGATGTCATTCTCTTGATGTCACTTCCGGTTTTCCCCCCCCAAACATCCCCTTAGGGCCCCCTTAAACCCCTTAGCCCACCTGACTTTTTTGTACACTCACTGGGGCCCGCCCCATAACACGTAATTTCCTTTGCTAACAGCAGAGAGCGGTTTTTTCCTTTACATATTTTTTGGGTTTTTGGGTTTTGATTCTATTAATATCATAACTTCTTCCTGGAACTTTTGGGTTATGTTAAAAATTGGGACACCTTTTTGGTTTTTTTTTTTTTTGTTCTTTTTGATTCCCCCTTTAGAAGGCGCCAGTATGTATGAAAGTGCCCCCCACACACTTTATACCTGTGCCCCTTTTCTACAGCAAAATTTTCTCATTCATGGCACTGGAAGATTTGCACGCGGGTTTGCCCAACCCTTGGTATTCGTAAAATTTTTTTGGTGCACCCCCCCCCCCCCCCTTTGAAAACCGGGCGCATTCAAAAGTTTGTGTCTGGTGCAAAATTTGCCAGGTTTGGGTTTGAAACGACTGTTATAAACTTACAACGGGGCTAAATAGGTGTTTGGCCCAACAAAACTGGGAAACGGGAACGCCCCGTTCAAATTTTTCCCCTATGTTTTTTTTTTTTTTTTTTGGTTCAGCTTCTACGGCAACCAATCATGGGAGCTCCTCCCATGTGGCCTCCCCCCAGGGAAAAACCAAAAAAATAAAGGGGAAACCTAAAATTAACTTTTTAATAATAAAAACTAAAAAAAAAAGCCACCTACGAAATTTAAAAATATTCAGTTTACAGAGACAAAGGCCCATTCAAAAAGGTACAAAAACACCAAAAGGTAAGGGGATCTAACCCTAGAAATCCCCTAGTTTTCAGTATAACTACCCTACCCTTGAAAAAAAACAGGGGATCCGCCCCAAAAAAGGGCATCCCCCGTGTCCTAAAACACCCTAAATTTTCTGTCATGATTTGTGTCCACAAGACTCCTGGGTTTTGGTCTGGTCGCCCCGACCCCGACCAGTACGACGAAAAAAAGTTTGGGTTTTTGACTTAATACTGTGTATTTCTTTTACAGTTAAAATCCTCCCGTATCTGTATGCTTAATTTTTCCCGCCAACGCCCCCCGGGACCGGGAAACTTCCAGCATTGTTGGGTTAAGTGTCCCCTTTTTGATTGACATTCCTGGTTACCTTCACTTTGTTCTACCTTCTCCGTTCCCATAAAAACTCAGCTTTTTTTTCTTCTTTCCCCGCTATAGGTTTCCTTTGCTATGTTCGCCGGTTTTCGGGTTGGATTCTGCTTACTTTTTTCCTTGCTTGGACTCTGTTACTCTTTGTCACCTGTTTCATACTGCGCGCCCGTTCGTTGCTGACCCGGCCTTCGACTTCCCCCGTTTTGTCTGTTTTGTTCGCTGCATCTTGTGTCCACTTTTAAAACATATTATATTTTTCATGCAGCTTAAACTCATCAGTTTAAATTATAAAGCCTAAAAAAATTAACTTTTAAAAAAATTTTAACATTAGCCTATCAACTTTTAAAAAAAAGATTTCTAACCTCTAATTTCCCTTCTAAAAATTTAAGGAATAATCCTTTTCTGTTATCAGTTGGGTGGCGCCCCTTTACAGGGGGACCCTATATAAAAAGAAAATTGCTAACTCCAAAAAGTAATCCAAAAAATCTCACTTGGGCAGTCATAATTAGAAAGGGGACATTTGAAGGTTAGAAAAAGGTTTTTTTTTAGTGGGTTTCCCCCCCGGGGGCCCCCCCCTTTTTTTTTTTCCCCCCCCTTTTTCCCCCTTTGGGAAAAAAATTTTTTTTGGGGGGGGGGGTTTTTTTGGGGCCCCCCAAAAAAAAAAAAATTTTTTTAAAAACCCAAAAAAAAATTTTTTTTTTAAATTTTTCCCCCTTTTTTTTTTTTGGGGAAAACCCCCAAAAACGCCCGGGGGAAATTTTTAAAATTTTGGGGGTTTCCCCTTTTTTTTTAAAATTTTTTTTTTTTTTTTAAATTTCCCCCCCCAAAAAAGGCCCAATTTTTTTTTTAAAAAATTTTTTTTTTGTTTTTTTTTTTTCCCTTTAATTTTTTTTTTTTTTTTTAAAATTTTTTTTTGCCCTTTTGGGGGGCCCCCCTGTTTTTTTTTTTTTTTTTTCCCCCCCCAAAAAACCCTTTTTTTTTTTTTTAAAAATTTTAAAAAAAAAAAAATTCCTTTTTAAAAAAATTTGGGTTTTTTTAAAAAAAAAATTTTTTTTCCCCTTTCCCTTTTTTTTTTTTAAAAAAAAAACCCTTTTTTTTAAGGGGTTGGGCCCAAAAAAGGGGGAAAAATTTAAAAAAAAAATTTTTTAAAAAAAATTTTTTGGGAAATTTAAAAAAAGGGGAAATTTAAAGGGTTTTAAGTTTTTTTTGTTGGGGGGGGGTTTTAAAAAAAAAAAAAAATTTTTATTTTTTTTTTTAAAAAAGGTTTTTTTAAAAAAAAAGGGTAAAAAGGTTTTTTTTTGGGTTTTTTTTGGCTTTTTTTCCCAAAAAAAAAAACCTTTTTGGGTTTTTTTTAAAAAAATTTTTTCCCCCCCCCGGGGTTAAAAACCCTTTTTTTTATTTTTTTCCCCCCAACGGGGGAAAAAATTTTTAAAAAAAAACCCCCCCCCTTTTTTTTTTTAAAAAGCCTTTTTTAAAAAAATTTTTTTTTCCCCCCCAAAAAATTTTTTTCCCCCCTTTTTTTCCCCCCCTTTTTTTTTAAATTTTTTCTTTGCCCCCCAAAATTTTTAAAAAAAAACCCGGAAAGGAAATTTTTTTATTTTTTTTAAAATTTCCGGGGCCCCCCAAAAATTTTTAAATTTTTTAAAAATTTTTTTTTTTAAAATTTTTTAATTTGTTTTTTGGGAAAAGGGTTTCCTTTTTCCCCTCGGGGCCCCCCCCTTTTTTTTTTTTCCCCCCCCCAAAAAATTTTGGCCTTTTTTTTTTCCCCCCCAAAAAATTTTTTTTTTTAAAAAATAAAAAGGGGTTTTTTTAAAAAAATTTTTTCCAAAGGGGTCCCAAAAAATTTTTAAAAAGGAAAAATTTTTTGGGGGGGGAAAAAAGGGGGGAAAAAAAAAATTTTTGGGGGGGGAAAGGGGGGGTTTTTTTTTTTCCCCCCCCAAAAAAAAAAAAGGGAAAAAAATTTTTTTTTTGGGGAAAAAAAAAAAAACCCTTTTTTTTTTCCCTTTAAACCAAAAAAAAAAAAAAAAAAACCCCCTTTTTTTAAAAAAAAACCCAAACTAAAAAAAAACCCTTTCCCCCAAAAAAAAACCCCAAAAAAAAAAAAAATTAAAAGGAAAAAAAAAAAAAAGAAAAAAAAAAGGGGGGGATTAGGGCCTTCGAAGGGGTTCCGATTCATTTTAATATATGGATCGGGGTCCAGACCCCCCAAAACTCCGTTCCCTTTCTGTTACCCCAAAGGTGTCCCGCTACCCAAATTTGCAGCTCATACCGGGGTAATCCCGTTACACAAGAATTTTCTGACACCAAAAACATACCAGTACGTCCTGTTGCAGTAAGGGGTTAAAGGTTTCAAATAAGAAAATGTAAAAAAATTATTTTCATTTAATTTATTAAATAACTTATAAAAAGTTAAAAAATTTTTTTTTTTAAAAATTCTTAAAATTTTTGATTATTTTTATTCTCTTTTTAATATACATTATCATGTGTAGAATTGTCATTAGCACCTCAGTGCAGCATTGTATGGGGATATCTTTATATTCATTGCAGACATTTTTTGTTTCCCGGGGAAGTAATAAATTTTTTTGCTAAACCTGAAGGAAAAAAGAAGAAACCCTGTAAACAACATGTATATGGGCCCAGAGTTTTAAAAACTTTTTTGCAAAAATGTTGCCAAGTAAAACCCTGGGGATCTAAGTTCAGGGGTTAAAATTTTTGGTTTAAAAAGTGGGGGAACCCCAATTTTTTTCCCCCCCCTTTAATCCCTTTTTCACTTTCCCTTTCCCCTTTCCCCCCTCTCCCCTCCTCTTCCCGCAAAGAAGCGGCCCCCCCCTAACCCAGGGTAGGAGGTCTGAGGGGAAACGGGTGTTTACCCCCCCCGCAGGTCGGGGGAAATCCCTTTTGGCAACAAATTTTGGGGAAACCGTAAGGTTATGATGGTCTCTAATTAGAAAAATTTAGACCCGGGGCTGGGGCAAAAAAACAGCCTGGGAATGAAACCCAACCCGCCCCTTTTAAAAACTAATTTCCCCTCTAGAAAGGGAAAAAAAAAATGGGGTTTTTAATTTCAGGGAAATTTCATTAACCCCCCCCATCCCCCCTCACTACTCCCTTAAATTTTTTTAATAAAACACCCAAAAGAAGAGGAAAAAAAAAGAACCCAATTTTCACTGTACCCCTAGGAATCCCCTTTTGGGCACATATGGGACCCCAAAATGTATTTTTAAATTTCATACCATACCCAAAAAATGGGCATCACTCACTGCCCCCCGGAAAAATTTAAAAAATTTTTACACATGGTAGATATAGAAATTAAAATTTCTAACTCCCTTACCAAAAGAATTGCACTTGTAAAATCAAGAAATAAAAATCATTCTTTTTACCCCCAAAAATGGTTTTTTAAAATTATAGACTTTAAAACCCCAGAAGTGAATTTTCATTACTCATTTTTATCCAGAGATAAAATTACATTTCTCCCCTGTACCCAGAGATTACTTTTTTCCCCACTGCACAACAGAGATTACATTATTTACCATACTCCATAGATTACTATATTACTCACTGTACCCCAGAGATTACATTACTCACTGTACTCCAGAGATTACATTACAAATTGTATATCAGAGATTACATCACACACTGTACAACAGAGATTACATTACTCAACATACCCCATAGATTACTACATTACACACTGCACCCTAGAGATCACATCATTCCATACCCTAGAGATTACACTGCATTACCCGCTTTACCACAGAGATTATAGTACACCATACCCCAGAGATTACATTACTCACTGTACCCCAGAGATTACATTACACCATACACCAGATTACATTACTCACTGTACCCTAGAGATTACTACATTACTCACTGTACCCCAGAGATTATATTACACACCATACCCCAATGATTACATTACACTGTAACTCAGAGATTCCATTACTCACTGTACCCTAGAGATTACTACATTACACACCATACACCATTACTCACTGTACCCTAGAGATGACTACATTACCTCACTGTACCCCAGAGATTAGATTACACACTGTACCCCAGAGATTAGTTTACACACTGTACCCCAGATATTACTGCATTATTCACCGTACCCCAGGGATTACATTACACACTGTACAACAAGGATTATATTACACCATACCCCAAATATTATTACATTACACACTGTACCCCAGAGACTAACTACATCAGACAAGATACCCCAGAAATTGTGTGTATATACATATATTGAACACAGACTACACACTTGGGGTGGGTTCACATGACATTTTTTGGCACTGACAGTATAGTTTGCTTGTTGTAAATTTAGCACTTGCAAACGCAGAATTCCAACGAGCAAACAACCCAGGCTGCCCGCCTATCCTTTAGTGCTGTTAGTGCATAAAACACCCCAATGAATTCTGTGTAGGCGCTGACAGTACGTGCTGAAAAAATTCAAGTAAAATCAGGTCATCTAAACGGCAACACTGATTTTACATAGGGTACAATGTAAATAAGTTTCCTGTCGGATTGGACGCCGGTTCTGAGGCAGATCAGCACTGAGTCTGCCCCAGAATCAGCATTCATATCTTCTGCATGAATGTACCATTAAGTATGTTCACAAGGCGTATAGCGGGGTGTGCTGTGCGCTCTGTTTATGCCGATTGTTTTCGAAGTACACGCTGTCCAGTCCACACTTCTAAAATGCTGCGGGGCCAGCCCCATTCACTTTAATTTTCCCCGGCGCCACCCAGAAAAAAGTGGGATGGACCAGTCCCCTCCGTACACCCCTAAAGTTACACCTCTGTCTAAGTTTAACAATCATATCATCCATTAGTGTGGTTCCTTCAGTCCAGAAGTTTAGTGGATTTATACCCGATTGAGCGTCAAAAGGTGCCCACATCCTTGGCTTCCAGGATTTATGTCCCTTATTTCTTGTAGTTTAGGAGTTTAGAGCTCTAAGTCTTGGTGTTCAGTGATATAATTCCCCAGGTCCTAGTGTCTAGTGATGTAGAGCCCATGGTATTGGTGTTCAGGGATGGGGACCCCCAAGTATTGTTGTCCAGTGATGTGGAGCCCCAGATGCCGGTGTTCAGTAATGTGGAGCCCTAGATCCCGGTGTCCAGTGATGTGGCACCCCAGGACTTGTCCAGTGATGTGGAGCCCCAGGTCCTGGTGTCCAGTGATGTGGAGCCCCAGGCCCTGGTTTCTGGTGATGTGGAGCCCCAGGTCATGTTGACCAGTGATGCAAAACCTGAAATCCTGGTGTCTATTGACACAGAGCACCAGGTCCTGTTGTCCAGAAATGTAGATCTTCAGGTCCTAGTGTCCAGTGACAAGAAACCTGAGATTCTTGTAGAGTCCCCGGTCCTCATGTCAAGTGATAGAGAGCCCCAGGTCCTAGTGACCATTAACACAGAGCCCCAGGTCCTGGTGTCCAGTGATCTGAAGTACGAAGTCTTTATACAGAGTGATGTGAAGCCTCAGGTTTAAGGGGTCCAGTCATATGGATTGCCAAGTTCAGGTGTCCAATCATGTGGAGTACTAGGTCCCGGTGTTCAGTGATTTGGAGCCCCAGGTCTTGTTGTCCAGTGATGAGGAGCCTCGGGTCTTATTGTTCA
Source organism: Phyllomedusa bahiana (assembly GCA_025379985.1). Lineage (NCBI taxonomy): Eukaryota > Metazoa > Chordata > Amphibia > Anura > Hylidae > Phyllomedusa > Phyllomedusa bahiana. The sequence goes on along the minus strand of JAODAL010002100.1, from coordinate 189,856 downwards.
TTGATGTGGAGCCCCAGGTCTTGTTGTCAAGGAATGTCAAGCAACAGGTTTTGCTGTTCAGTCATATGGAGCCACAGATCTTTTGGTCCAGTGATGTAGTGCCCCAGGTCTTGTTGTCCAGTGATGTGGAGCCCAAAGTCTTGTTGTCAAGTGATATGGAGCCTCAGGACTTGTTGTACTGTGATGCAAAACCCAAGATCCTGGTGTCTACTGACACAGAGCCCCAGGTCCTGGTGTCCAGTGATGTGGAGTAAGAAGTCTTTGTATCAATTGATGGGAAGCCTCAGGTTCAGGTGTCCAGTCATGTGAAGTCTCCAGTTCAGGTGTCCAGTCATGTGGAGTCCTAGTGTCCAGTGATTTGGAGTCCCAGGTCTTGTTGTCCAGTGATGTAGAGCCTCAGGTCTTGTTGTCCAGTGATGTGGAGCCCCAGATCTCGCTGTCCAGTGATGTGGAGCCACAGGTCTTGTTGTCCAGTGATGTGGAGCCTCAGGACTTATTGTCCAGTGATGTCTAGCCCCAGGTATTTTTGCCCAGTGATGTGGAGCCCCAGATCTTGTTATGCAGTGATGTGGAGCCCCAGGTCCTGGTGTCCAGTGATGTAGAGCCCCAGGCCCTGGTTTCTGGTGATGTGGAGCCCCAGGTCATGTTGACCAGTGATGCAAAACCTGAAATCCTGGTGTCGATTGACACAGAGCACCAGGTCCTGGTGTCCAGTAATGTAGATCTTCAGGTCCTAGTGTCCAGTGATGAGAAACCTGAGATGGTTGTAGAGTCCCCGGTCCTCATGTCCAGTGATAGAGAGCCCCAGGTCCTAGTGACCATTAACACAGAGCCCCAGGTCCTGGTGTCCAGTGATCTGAAGTACGAAATCTTTATACAGAGTGATGTGAAGCCTCAGGTTCAAGGGGTCCAGTCATGTGGATTGCCAAGTTCGGGTGTCCAATCATGTGGAGTACTAGGTCCCGGTGTCCAGTGATTTGGAGCCCCAGGTCTTGTTGTCCAGTGATGTGGAGCCTCGGGTCTTTTTGTCCATTGATGTGGAGCCCCAGGTCTTGTTGTGTAGGAATGTGGAGCTCCAGGTTTTGTTGTTCAGTCATGTGGAGCCCCATATCTTTTCGTCCAGTTATGGGGAGCCCCAGATCTTTTTGTCCAGTGATGTGGAGCCCAAGGTCTTGTTGTCAAGTGATATGGAGCCTCAGGACTTGTTGTCATGTGATGCAAAACCCAAGATCCTGGTGTCTATTGACACAGAGCTCCAGGTCCTGGTGTCCAGTGATGTGGAGTAAGAAGTCTTTGTATCAAGTGATGTGAAGCCTCAGGTTCAGGTGTCCAGTCATGTGAAATCCCAAGTCCAGGTGTCCAGTCATGTGGAGTCCAAGATCTTGTTGTCCAGTGATGTAGAGCCTCAGGTCTTGTTTTACACTAATGTGGAGCCCCTGATCTTGTTGTCCAGTGATGTGGAGCAAAAGGTCTTGTTGTCCATTGATTTTGAGAATCAGGTTATATTGTCCATGGAATTGGACAACAGATATTTTTTTACAGTGATGTGAAGCCTCAGGTTTTGTTGTCCAGTGATGTAGAGCCTCAGGTCTTGTCCAGGGATGTGGAACCTCAGGTTCTCCAGTGATGTTGAGTCACAGGTCTTGTTGTCTAGTGATGTGGAGCCCCAGGTCTTGTTGTCCAGTGATGTGGAGCTTCAGGTCTTATTGTCCAATTTACTGGAGCTCTAGTTCTTGTTGTCCAGTGTTGTGGAGCTCTAGTTCTTGTTGTCCAGTGATGTGGAGCCCCAGGTCTTGTTGTCTAGTGATGTGGAGCCCTAGGTCTTGTTGTCCAGTGATGTGGAGCGTCAGGTCTTATTGTCCAGTGATTCAAAACCCATGATCCTGGTGTCTATTGACAAAGATCACCAGGTCCTGGTGTTCAGCAATGTAGACCTTTAGGTTCTGGTATCCAGTGAGTTGGAGCCACTTGTAGAGTCCCCGATCCTCATATCCAGTGATGTGGCGTAAGAAGTCTTTGTATCCAGTAATGTGAAGTCCCAGGTGCCGGTGTCCAGTTATGTGGAGTCCCAGTGCTGGTGTCCCTAGGTTCTAGTTTCCAGTGATGTAGACTCTCAAATCGTTTGGCTTAATGCATTAATTTCTTATTGTTTACTGTCTTTTTGTTTCTTGTGTCCAGGGGATTAGTCATTGTTATCTACCAGTAACTTAATGGCCCAGGTCAACTGAATTAGCTGATTTGGTAACCAATTTTCTTGTACAAAGAAATTTAGGCGACATGTATGAACCTGGCAAAGACTCTGCAGATCTACCTTGGTATTTAATAGTGTACAATAGAACAGTATGTATGAAAGTGTCACCCAGCACTTTATACATGTGTCTTGTTCTACGCCAATAGTAGTCTCAGCCAAGCCACTTAGTAACTGGTATGGATTTGTACAATAGTTTTGTGGCAAACTTTTTTAGCATTTTTGGCTGCATTGTATGAATCTATCTAGCACAGCACGTTCCCGCATCATTGGCACATTCAAAAGTGTTCATTCATCTATACAACAGAACTACGGCAGTTTTTTTTGCTCAAAGCAGGCCAAAAAAATGACACAGCCACATTCATACATGTTGACTTTAGTGTCTCAGTCTTTGGTGTATATTAATATAATGCCCTGTGCCTGGTATCTAGAGGTCTACAGTCAAGTCTATGCTCAGGGGTCTAATGCCACACATGGTAAGAAGGAGGCTATGGCATGGATATCTATATCAGAGTATAGTATAGAAAGGACAGTGTGCAATGGACAACAGCAAAGAGAAAACCAATGTGTAATACACATATTGTATCCTCATATGTTCTTAGCATGCCCAGACTGGTAATCTCCTGGTGAGCCGGGTCAGTGCATTGACCACCTGCTATAGGCTGCCAACCTTTGTAATAATCTGAAAGAGTGTTACTAAATTGCCCTTGCTCATAGAAAGCCCTGTGTAGCCGTATAGTCACAGCTGGACAGTACTTACTGAACCTCCCAGCACTCATCTCTATGATCAGCGCTGGGAGAAAACAGGAAGTAACAGTCAGAGCAACACTGGAGCTTAGAGACCACAAGACTCCAGGTATGTAGCATTAACATCCTAAAATGCTCTCCACCAGAGATCTTTACATTAAAGGGGTTTTGCCACAATCTCATTTTATACCTCCTGCATCCAGCTCTTCGGCAATGTGTGCTCAGAAGGGGGTGTGTGTGATTTGTTTGTATTGCATATCATGTGACACAGCAGCATGATATCACCAGGCCTTTCCTCTCAGTAGTCAAAGAAAGGTCTGTTTATGTAAAGCATTGTGAGTAGCTCAGAAGTAAAGTTTGTACCTCACAGCACAAGGGTCCTAGGTTCAAATCCCTGCAGGAACCAAACCGGTGGATTTTATTTCTCTTTATCAATGTACAGACCTGATTGAGGTTTCTTTTTTACTTATTTGCACTGTTTTACTAATTACTAAGGAGTACAGAGGACGGGAGTAGAATGACAGCACCCTTCATTTTGTAACACTCCATTAAGTTGCCCTGAGAGGATAGGTGAATGTCTAGCATGTGCCGACCATTATCTGATAGCTCTCAGCCTGGTGTATCCCCTGAGATTGAGCGTAATCAATGGATTCACTAAAGGAGCAGCCAAAATAGAAACGGTGTAGAATTGTTAATAATAATGAAGTGGTGGTGAAAATGTTTATTTATTATATTTGCAAGTTTCCCACGTCAATTTTACTTTGTGGCAAAACCCCTTTAAGTCCCTCATTGCTTTAGGATACCAGGAATTGATACCAGGAATTGTTATATTAACCATCTCATGGCCATTGACTACTAGGTATTAAGCATTTCACTGGACTCCACCAGGACTTCATACATTAAACCCTGCACTACCCTAGACTATCAAGGATCCTTAGTATAATGTGTATTACAATTAGTTTCAGGGGGTACTGTGTGTAATGTATCTATTTTCAGTGGGTGCAGTGTGATTAGGTATGACATTTTCATTGCTTGATTCTATTGTCTTTGTGATATGAAGGGGATATTGTAAGTGGGTTGGATTGGTTTTAGTGTCAGGGTGTAATGATGCTGGTGGACTACAAGCAACATCAAGCAATAGAGAAGTACCTGAGAAGTGACATGAAATATTAATATGAAGTATATCAATAAAAGACTCACTGCTAGATGATTCAGCAAACAGATAGCGAACAGATGAGAACAGGTGCACGGTTTGGTTGAGATTCAGTGCAAGTATACTTCAGAAATGTGAGAGTAATAGCGATAACTGTCCCTAGCTAACTGTCCTTAATGCTATCCCTTAAAAGTTTGCTCTACAACTACCACTAACATCTGAATCTCAATCCCTGACATTGACCCTAAAGTCTAAGTCACAAAGCTTCAAGTGACCCTAATACAGCAAGTAGCTTTAGGACCCAGCGAATTTCAAGCAAGGCTCAACAGAAAGTAAATCTATATGTATCTAAAAAGTCCCTAAAGCTAGCAAACGAGCATTGGACAAAAAAAAAATAAGTTACTTCGCCTCAACACAACTGAACTGCATTTAGGATGAGACAGAGCACATCCCATCCAACGAAACTTTACCAACCAATACTGCTATAACGTCCTGCATATCAGACTGCCCTTGTTTAGCTGATCTATTAAATATATATGCGTACATGAACTCAAGGTTGCGCAGTCAGGTCAGCTGACAAGCAAGGATTCTGAGCAGTTGCCATGCAACCGATCTGCCAAACAACACAACAACAAGACAGACATAACATAGAAACTCCTTATAAGCTAATAATCAGGAGAAAATTAAATAGTTACCTGTAACACAATGCAAATGACCAAATTGGTGGCAGCCAAGGTCAAACATGCCCAAAAAAGTACTAGAGGACTCTAAAGCATCCCATTGTGCCCAGGCTTTCACTTCATGCTGTCCACCAAAGGTCCAGCAAAAGACAACCTCATCTGGAGGTAACTTTGGGTCAAGCAAGGATCCATAGCAGCTGCCATATAACCACTCCAAACAACACACAGACAACAAGACAGACATAACACAGAAACTCCTGCTGACCTATTAAGCAGAAGAAGATGAAATGGCAGGAGGGTTTCAGCCATTTATAAAACAGGGCTTCTATGTAGTTCAAGTCCTGCCCTGGTTTTGAGCTGCAATTTACAGAAAAACATGCATAAAATTCTTGCAAGATAGAGAAAATATCCTTGTTCCGAATCAGCAGCTTGACCCTATAGGGTTTGGGTGACTCCATCTTTAGTCCATGATGGCAGCTCGCGGTACTGGTTCCTGTCTATCAGCTTCCGTGAGCTTAGATACTTTTGTTTCCACTTTGCATCTTGATTGATACATTTATGTCCCAGCATTCCAGGGTCCTATACAGAGGAAGCCGCTGTCATTCCGCACAATAGACAATGACTTCTACCTCTAATGAGTGATGTCTGCAGAGCACAAGTCCGTGCTCCTTAATTCTCTATCCTTGGACTAATTGTTCTGATGTTCCCCGTGGCACGCTTAATTATACATCAGACGTCTCAGGGAATCTTCTGTGACTGTTGTGGATAAGGGAATTGATTTTGCCTGTCGACCGTCCCAGCAGCGATGACAGGTTATTGTCTGGTGCATTGGGATAAAGTCCTGAGGGCATCAGGAATTGATCAAAGTCAAGTCTCGAAATCCTGATTACTGAGAATAGAGATCTCTGAGTCCCCGGAGGAATTATAGATCATCTAAGGATAAAGCTGTACGAGGTGGAATGAAAGGTGTTTGAGGAGGGAAAATTAAAGATTTATTGTTTGCAAACTTTACCTTTGATTGTTGCAGATGCAAGTCCAAAATTATTACGTAATGAAGCATTTCTTCACGTGTCTTGTACAAGTTAATATAATGCACTCAGAACTGTGTAGAATTGACTTTGCTCCATTACACCATCCATGACAATAAACCACTGCCTAATATTGTGTAGTTCCTTCTTGTGCCGCCAAAACAGCTCTGATCCCCCAAGGCCTGAACTGCACGAGACCTATAGAGGTGTCCATCAGGAACTTTGTAAGTAATTTATCTAATTTATGCAACACAGCTCTTCTGTGGGATCAGACTGGATGGGCTAGCCTTCACCCTCATTCAGAGCCATCTTAACATCATTATGGACCCGAGGTCATAGCAGTACAGTGGGTCCTGCCCAAATACATGACATATATTATATTATTAATATGTATTATATAATTATTATTATTTATTTTAAAAGCGCCATTGCTTCCAGGGTGCAGTACATTCGAGGGGGTTACATACATAACATAATTCAAATGAGTATAGCGTGATAAGGGATAATGATCAATTGGCACACCTAGGAGTAGAGGACCTACCCGCAGGCTTACAAACTACACATGTGTTGGTTTGAAAGATAAAGCGTGAGTCTAGGATTAACCACCAAGGCAGTGGACTTGCGGAAACGAGGTGAGAGTGTTAACCGTTGACTGCAATAGAGGAGGATCAGGGGCAGGGGTAGAGTTGGACGGTGGGAAGCTGAAGATTTCTGTTTCCCTCCACATTTAGTTTTAAGGAGACCTTGATAGAAAGAATGTGAGAAATGGAAGAACAGACGAGCAGGATCCGGGAAGTAGAGAAGTGACCAATCTGGGCCTGAGATTGTGAAGTTGGGTAATCATCAGCATACAGGTGGTAATTAAAGTCGTGTGAGGCTATGAGCTGACCGAGGCCAAGAGTGTAAGAGAGAAGAGTAAAGGACCCAGCGACTGAAACCCCTGAGGGCACCAACAGAGAGGGCCAGGGGGGGGAGGTGAGCGAAAATGAGAGACCGCTGAAAGTCCCGATCAGTGAGTTAAACGAGGAGATCCAGGAAAGAGCCAGTTCCCGTGATTGCGAGGGAGGAGAGGATTTGTAGCAGGAGAGTGCTATTGTCGACAGTGTCAAAGGCAGAGGACAGGTCTAAGAGAGGAGCACAGAAGTAGTGGGCATGAGGGCTTTAGCAGTTTTACTAGTCATTAGATGACTTTGGTTACGGGCGGTTCGGTAGAGTGGTGGGGTCGGAAACCATATTTGTAGTGGCAAGAAAGAGAGTTGGAGTAGAGATGGGAGGACAGCGAAGATAGACCGTGCTTGCTCGAGGAGTTTGGAAGCAAAAGGAGCAGTGATAATGGGGGCGAATAGTTTTGGGACAGAGAGGAGGGGACAAGGGTTGTTTTATTTAGGATTGGGAGTGATAGTAGCATATATAAAGGAGGAAGGGAATATGTCCAGAGGTTATTGATAGTTGAAGTGAATTGGTGAGGGCCTGGGATGATAAAGCACTGATGTTCTGGATGAGGTGGGATGGTAAGTGGATCAAGACTACAGGTAGTGAGGTTGGATTTGGACAGTAAAGAGAGAGCTTGTCATGAGTGACTGTAGGTGGAAAGCAAGTGTAAGGGGGAAGAGAGTTTTCAAGGAAGAGAAGGTGGTGGGGACTAGCGGCTGATGTGGTTTTATCTTCGAAGGAAGTGAATGGCTAAAGTTTCCTGCTGAAAGGAGGGAATGGGGGAGAGGTTGCTGGTGGATGGAGAAGAATAGTACACACATTGTTTGAAATAATTGTGTCTGGGGTTGTGGGACAGAAAGATTATGAGAGTGGTGAAATATCCTGTTTGGCTGAGTGAGTGCAGATTTAAATGTATGCAGTGATTGGTTTGTATAAGGCGTAAGTCATCAGTGGAGTGAGTTTTCTTCTCAGCGCGTTCGGCAGCTCTGAAGCTCGCCTCAGCTGTTAAGTGATCTGTGTGCCCAGGTTTTCTGTTGATTTGCGGGTTCTGTTGTTGGTGGAGAGGTGCGACAGAGTCCAGGTGGTGATGAATTGTATGGATGTTAGAAGGCGGGGGCTTCTTCTGGGTCATTAATGAGAGATAGAGGAAAAGAGGTTCAAGACAGTCCAGAGAGAGAGAAAACGGTTAGGCTTTGTAGGTTCCTGCGGGGTTGTACTGGGTATGAACACAGGAGGAGCAGGTGGGGTGGAATGTGAAGAAGAAGGTAAGCATAGGTTGTTGGTCAGAAATGGGGTGTGTGAGTTTGAGAAGTCCAGATATGGGCAGAAAGCGGGTTGAAGATCGAGGTCCAGTGTGTGTCCATCTTTGTGAGTGGCTCCTGAGGTCCCACTGGGGAGAGGTCAAAGGAGGAGCAATACAGTCTGAAAGGAGTTTGTTGGAAGCAGAGTGGGGTGGTGTCGATTTGGATGTTGATAGTCCTCCAAGATAAAAGTGGTGGATGTCGGTTGTATAAGAAAGTTAGAAAAGCGCCAGAAGCAGAAGTGTCAAGAAAGCAGTGGCAGGCCTGCGGTCTGTAGACAACATCCACTTGGATGTCGGAAGGGGGCGTAGATGTTGTGACAGAGTGCATCCTCAAGGAGAAGAGTGTGAGGAAAGGGCAGAGGTGGAGCGGAGGACAAAGGAGCTAGTGTCCAGACATAGAGGCCGACCCTCCACCAATTCTTGTTACCAGGGCGAGGAGTTTTTGTGTAAACTTGGAGGCCGCTAAAAAGGAGTGCGGCAGGGGAGACAGTGTCAGAGGGGTCAGCAGGTTTCAGTTCGTCAGACCAAGGAAGAGTAAGTTGCGTGAGATGCAACAAGCTCAGGGTATGTATGAGAGTTTAATTACATACATGACCGTGCATTCCAGAGAGCTCGCAAGAGAGGCATTAGGGGGAGCAGGGGTCAGGGGGATGTGTATCAACGGTGAAGGGATTAGCGTAGTGAGACCTGCGACTGCCTTGCCTAAAATTAATAAAACAAAAAGAAAAGAATAATTAATCAAAAAAAATGGAAGAGTAAATTATTAAAAAGAAAATTTTTTACAGATCGGTCCTCCTGTGTGGCCGTACAGTTGTCTGGCCATATGGCAGCTGTTGCCCCGCCACCAGCATTATGCGGAGGAGAAGGGGGGGGGGGGGTCGTTCGTGTTGCGCAGTCCCCTAAAATGGTGGTTTTATTCCCAGACACACACACACCCTCAGCCCGACAAACTCTAGGCAGGAGCGGTGGTACTCCGGTGATCCCCCAGAGATATGAGTGCGCAGGCCGGGTTTCAGATGCAGGCCTGATGGCGTGAGCACTCCACCTCATCGTTGTATGCGTATATGCGGGGGGTGGTGTCCACCTCTATCAGCTCGGTGTCCTCGGCCCCAGTTAGGTGCGGTGAGAGCCGGCAGCAGGGTGAGATTTCCGCTAGTTATCGCGGTTGGCACTCTGCTAAGCCGCAGCGTTAACAGGCGGCTGGGAGAGAGCGCAGACAATGCAGTGTAGCCGGCGGGTGAAAACAAAAATGGCCGCCACGCAAGCAAACGCAAAGGCCGCGGAGTTACCTGCAGAACAACCTTGTCCTCCGGGTTGATGCGTGGCTTCCTCCGTGCAGGATCCAGGTGATGCCAGGTCTCTGTTTCCGGTCCTGGGTGATCGCTCGGGTGGGATTCAGCGAGCAAAATACGGTGTGAGCCGGTCGGTTCGGAGCTGGTAAAGCCAAGGTAAAATGCGACCGTGTCTCTTGCCTCCGCCCCTTATATACCATCACACCAGGGAATGCCTCTAGCCAAGCTCCAAACTTGACACCACTTGAAACATGTGCGCTGCCCCTGGTTCTTGGGATACACCATTTATCACCGTAACATTTTCTAGAGCGGTTTTTAATGTCAGGTCCCTGAGCTGGGCGGTCCCAAAATTTTCCCCCCCTGACACCTCCAATCAGGGATATTAGCTTCTGGGATGCTTCCTCATCTTCATCCCCTGCTAATACCACCAAAGGGAAATTCCTGCGGACTCCTCATGATAGCACATCCCATTTTACTTTAGTTACCCTTTCGCAGATTACACATTTGGGCCCCTCCTTGTGCCCTCGTTAATGGCATTAACCCCACAATCCCAAAACCGGCGGGAAAGTCCTTCACAGAATTAGGGGGTACATCAGATTTTTTACGACCCCACCGTATGGGACAGGGCACCTGCTCTGTAGCCACAGTCACCTGCCCGACTGTGTAGTTTTACTTAGTATCCCCTATGGATACACTTGTACCCCATCCTCTTGCCGGAATCAGTACATACAGGAGTGTGGCGCCTTAACAGGTCACCAAACCTCGGATCCCAGAAGCACACACACTGCTACCCAACCCCATTAAAGGTTACCCCTCGCAGACCTGGTGACCCTTCACCAGGGTGAGTAACGGCAACTTGTAGGCAGAGGAGACAAACACAGAAACATGTGCGGCTTGCGTGCAGTCCTTGGGCTCCGAGGGACAAGGGGATGATGGGCGGCCATGTGCCTGGACCTTGAACACCCGTCCAGCATATCACGTGGCGAAGACTCCTCACTGGACCAGCTGGGGATCTGCTAGGACTCGGAACGCGTCCTTCTGAGCAATGGTAATGGGCCACTTCATGGGCGCCCCGGCAACTGACCTACCGCCTGGTTGGTCATATGTAGATTTCCAACGCTTGGTAACCTCTCCACAGGCTCAGCCAGGTCATCACACACTGGGATCTCCCTGAGCAACCACGTTGTATGGTCTCTGGCAGATTTGGAAGAACCGGCTCCATCACGACTCTCTCCACCATCAGCTTCGGGGTACAGGATTTTCCCCGCTGCACGCCACTTTTGCACCAGGTGATAACAAGTGGAACATTTGCACCTGGGGCCTTGTCTTGAGCATACTCCCAATTTTTGCACTCGCTGGGCTCTGACAGCCAGTTCACCCCCAGACGCGAGGATTCCGCCTATTACTTGCGTAGAGTTTTGGCCTCTGGCAGGGGAAGAACAAATATAGGCCCTTCACATGCGGTTCTCCATTCAGGGTATGGCCCAGGACATCCACCCATGTGCTCTGTGGGGAGTTTTTCTCTCGTCGTACACTTCGCTCAAATATGGTTAGGAAAGGCCTCCACAAATCAATCTTTCAGTAGCTCATCTTTTTGTAATGCCTCTCTTAATCCGGACTTCCGCACTCTGGTGTGTATCCATCTGCGTTCTCCTCCTTCTTTGGAGAGGTCTCTGTCAGCCGAACGTTCAGGTATAACGGACCAGGACTGAATTGGTCTCCCGTTGGCCTGCAAGCCTCAACGTGTGTGCCCTCTGCTGTTACGGAGGTGGCTTGATCTGCAGCTGGCTGGAATGGCTTGCAGCCATTGCTCCGATGAGCCATCCATGCTGGAACACTGTTTGCGCTGCTGCCCAACAACTTTAACCCAGGACATGCAGTATTTAATTGCTCTCTGTGACTCTTCCAGCAGCGCGAGACTGCCCGCATCCTTCACCACTTGTGGGGGGGTCAGCTCCGTCACAGGGATCACGACAAACAAATGCGGTTATTTTAACGGGTTTTATTAAACAGAAAGTCCAGAACATAAACAGCTTATCTTCAGCAGATGCACAAACAGAACTTAAACAGGACCTTTCTTCAGGCCCCCTTGAACTTTTCAACCTTATGCCACATTTCAGGCTTCAAACATAAATATTTTTTTGGGGAAGAATCAACAACAAGTGGGACACAATTGTGAAGTGGAACAAAATTTATTGAATATTTTTTTTTTTTCAAATTCAAAAGGGTAGATTTTATTGAGAGATAAACAATTACAATCAGTGTCGGAAGACAGTCTAGTAGCGCGCATATTAAACTACAATCAGATTTACATAGAATAAAATAACTTTCAGAGAGTAAAAATATATGTCAACTTTGGCTGAAAAATAGAATAACAAAAATACAGTATCAAAGCATAGTCAAAACACTGCAAGTTAATGATTCAGATGTAAACAAAGCAAAGCTGTGACTGCATTTTCTAAAAGAGGTGAGTCTCGCCCGGAACACTTTTTGTAGCGCCAAACCCGAGAATGGTACTAGATGTCTGCGGACCAGCTGTAATCCTAGTGTATGGACAACAGGAAAAAGAAGAGAACAAGCGTCAAAAAAGGAAAAGAAAAAGAGGATCTCCGTTCAACCCCCGCCCACCCCCGTAATCCGCTCCCAGATCATAGACAGTTAACTGGCAAGGACACCTACAGATGTATCCCAACCAGCGTAACGATATCGGTCCGTACGACAGAAGACAAACCACTCACCCCAGGTCCGCAGATGTTTCAGGGTTTGGGGGGAGAGGTCAGCAAAAACTCCCCTTTGTTGCAGTGTGTGGATTTCCCAAACTATAAAGAAAGGGGCAACGGAAAGGGATACCACAAACGGGAATCCCAATTTTGCCCCCAGAATCAAAACCCAAGAGGTTTTTGGGGGAATGATTGCAGAGGAATGTCAAAAAAGAAAAAAAAGGGGCCCGGGGTCATTTCTATTCTAAGACCTGTGAGAATGTATGAGATAAAGGAAAAACTCCTCCAAAAGGGTTGGAAAAAGGGGAGCTCCACCAATGTCGAAAGTTTTTTCCTGGTGGTTTGCAGCCCCAAAAATTTTTGGCGGCCCGGGTTGATGGAATGTAAAAAGGCGGGGACCCTATACCAAGTGTAATTAATTTATATTATTTTCTTGAGCCCTTAAAATCGGGGGACTTGGGGGTTGGAAAAAGGCCCTTTCCCCTTCTTCCCCAAAGGACTCCCTCCCCTTTCTGTCTCCCCTGCCTTTTTAAAAGGAACTTATCTCTGTCCGTTGAAATTTAAAAAGCCCTATATCCTCAAGCGGCGCCTCCTCAAAGATCCTGCGACACCACTTTTCGAATGTCAATATGTTGTGGGAAACTAATGCGGGTTTTTTTGGTAGAATAAAAAGCTTTGCATTGATATAGCTAAATCTCGAAAAATCACCGATGTTTTGTCACCTACCAATTGTGAAAGATTTCAAAGAGTCTGGGGAGAGCACGCTGCCCCAAGACCATGTTGGAAAGCAAGCGGGTGATACTACGTAGGTATCGGAACCCCGGGGGTTGCCCACAATGGGTATGAGTGGACCCCCTTTTTTTTAACATAAAATTTTAATGGTAACCCCTGCGAGCAGAACCGATTGCGGGTACTAGCGCGGCTTATTTTTAAAACCCTTTTTTGGGAAGAGTCCGGCGTCACCATGGGGAGCCCCCATGGGCCCTCCGTATTCAGGTCTCAAGCGTACCCAAAGTTTCGAATGGGGGATGATGGAGAGTCCAATGTGCGCACCAGAAGGGCCAGATAAAAGGGGGGGAAATCAGAAGTGCAAGCCCCCCCCCACTTTTGCCTCGTAAGTATAGGTGTCTTACTCTGGGGTGTTTTGTGCCCACACGAATTTTGACCAAATTTTGCTTAAATCAGAAAAAACTTTTTTGGAGTAGAACGGGGCGGTTTGGAATAGATTTAAAAGACGGGGGGGGGAATGTTCATTTTGATTGTTTATCGCCCCATCCAGGAAAAAATCCCTTTTTCCCCATTTTATAAAACTTTGCCAATAGTGGGAGAGGGGGGCAAAGTTGAGCTCGAAAAATTTTTCAGGGCTCGCAGGTATTTTAACACCCAAGTAAGTGAAGGAGGTTGTGGACCATGTGAATGGGAAAGCCGATTTTAAGCGTCTAAAGGTTTGATCGGGAAGATTTAGACCTAGCGCGACACTTTTTGACATGTTTACTTTGTGGCTGCTGAGGGAACCAAAGTCTTGTAATGCCCGAAGCACTGCAGGGAGAGAATTTGAGGGATTTGAGAGATATAGAAGCAGGTCATCTGCAAACGCCAATCATTTTATGTGTTGGCTAGCAATTTGGACACCCTGAATGGAGTCATCCAACCTCAAGCTTGCATTAGGTGTTCCATAACAAAGGGATATAAGTAGTGGGGAAAGAGGACATCCCTGTCTGGTGCCATTAGTTATCTGGAATGGAGAGGAGAGAGAGCCATTTATGCGAATCTGCGCTTGTGGGAAATGATATAGTGCAAATATCCTGTTCATCATTGCCGGGCCCAGTCCATTTCGTTCCAAAACTCCCTTCATAAAGGTCCAATTAATTCGGTCGAAAGCCTTTTTGGCGTCTAGGGATAAAAGAACACAGGGGATTTTTGAGGCCCTAATATGTTGTATAAGAGAAAAGGTCTTCAAGGTGTAATCCGACCTGGTCGAGATGAATGAGAGAGCCTAACAAGGGACTAAGCCGCACTGCGATCAGCTTAGCAAAAAGCTTAGCATCGGTATTGATGAGAGAGATGGGTCTGTAATTTTGGCATAAGGCCGGATCTTTCCCTTCTTTTGGGATCACTGTAATAAATGCTTTCAGGAAAGCCGGGTCAAAGTGGGAGCAAGAGGAAACCGTGTTAAATGCTTTAAGGAGGGGGGTAGCCAGGCAGTCTCTCAGGGTTTTGTAAAAAATGTGCCGTGTACCCGTCAGGGCCCGGGCTCTTCCCTGCTGGGAGGGCTGAAATAGCTCTACCAAGCTCCTCGAGCGTAAAAGGTTCCTCCAGAGATGTGAGAGTTTGAGGGTCGAGTTGGGGTAAGGCTTGGTTTAGAGGTAATCCCCGGGGATTTGTGGAAAGTCTTTCCCAAATCTTGGGGAGTCCCCGGGGGGAGCAAGATTGTACAGCTCCGTGTAGTAGCTGTTAAAGACCTTAAGTATATCTTCTGTTATGTGTGCCAACTGGCCTTCAAAATTTTTTAATAGACGGGATAATTAGGGAAGCCCTTTTCTCGCGAAGCGCCCAAGCCAAGAACCGTCCCGGCTTGTTACTCCAGGCATAGAAAGAACCAGCGCAAATTTGGTGGTATCTCTGGTGCTGTTGATCCAGCAGTCGGCGTATCTCATGTCGAGTTTGCATTAAGTCTCTCAAGTCGGCCTCCGAACCCAAGGCTTTATGTGTGGACTCAAGCATGTGCAAACGCGAGAGAAGGGCTTGCAGTTTGTGGGCCTTTTCTCATTTCAGTCTGGCACCATGTTTAATGAGGACGCCCCTCAAGACACACTTAAGTGCTTCCCACTGGGTCTGTGGCATTGTAAAATCGTCGACATGTGCAGAGCAGATCATTTCCATCGAGCTAGTGAGCCCCTGAAGGCAGAGAGAATCCGAAAGGAGAGATTAATTTAGCTTCCAAAAAAGCTGGTCTGCTATCTTGTGGGAGACGAAAATCACAGTGGATCGGAGCGTGATCAGAATGTAAGATATTACCAATCGAGGCGCGACAGACAGAAGCTAGTAGTGAGCGGTGCGGGAGGATGCAGTCGATTCGACTATAAGAGCCGTGCGGGAACGAAAAAAAGGTGTAGTCCCGTTCCCCGGGATGCAGTAATCTCCATACATCCACAAGTTGCATATTATGAATCAATTTTCGGATCCTATTGTGTGCACTTAATGGGAGGGAAGACCTAACTGTTAAGGTGTCTTGTGTGTGTGCCCTTAACAGGGTCACCAAACTCTCGAGTCCAGAAGCTCACACACTGCTACCCCCATTAACCGTTACCCACCCCGCAGACCTGGGGACCCTCACCAGGGTGAGGTACGGCACTGTAGGCAGGGTAGGCAAACCAGGAACAGCGGCGGCTTGCTTTGCAGTCCATGGGCTCCGAGGACAGGGGGCAGTGTGCGGCCATGTGCCCTGGACCTTACACCTCCAGCATATCACGGGGGCGAAACCCCCTCACTGGACCAGGCTGGGGAAACTGCTGGACTCGGACTCGTCCTTATGGCAATGGGGCTAGGCCACTACTGGGGGCCCGGCAACTGACCTACCGGCCACTGGTTGGTCAAAGGAGTTTTCACGGCTTGGTACCTCTCCACTAAAGGGTCACCAGGTCATCAGCACACTGGGGATCTCCCTGAGCAACCCAGCGTTGTATGGCTCTGGGCAGAATTTGGATGAACCGGTCCATCACGACTCTCTCCACCATCTGTGTCGGGGTACAGGATTCCGGCGGCAGTCACTTTTGCACCAGGTGAAACAAGTCGAACATTTGCGACCTGGGGCGCTTGTCTTGAGATACTCCCAATGTTGCACTCGCGGGCTCGAAAAGCCAATTCCCCCCAGACGGGCGAGGATTTCCGCCTTTACTTGCCCTAGATTTTGGCCTCTGGCAGGGGAAGATCAAAATAGGCCTTCTGCAGTTCTCCAGTCAGGTATGGCGCCAGGACATCCACCTATTGCTCTGTGGGGAGTCTTGTGTGGGATTTAGAGTGAGGTTGAAATCGCCGCATAATATGATTTTGCCTTGAGCAAAGCATGTAAGGGTGTCCAAGCATTTGGATAAAAACGAGAGCTGTCCGGTGTTAGGAGCGTAAATGTTTGCGATCGTAAACATGTGACCCTTAATATTACATTTAACAAACACAGTTCTGGCTTCCTCATCAGAATGGACTTCCAGGATCTGGACCGGCAAGGACTTATGAAAGAAGATGGCAACTCCCTTCATTTTGGCGATGGAATTACTTTGGCGGGGAGCGTTCCAAGCTGCTCGGAGGCCGCCGAGGACGCTGGGGCCTTGGGCCCATGGAAACAGAAGGACGGGGTTGTAGGCCTTTAGTAGCTTCCGGTTGAGTAGTGGAGTCCATCAACATGGCTGCAGGCAAGTCCGGCAGGCTGACCTCAGGAAGTCCAAGTGTTGCAAGGAAACTTGGTAGGTCCGTCAAGGATCGGAAGGAGAGAAGTTTGTCTTTATGTCGAACCTGGATTGAGAAGAGGAAGCCCCACCTGTAGAGGATACCCCTTGCTTGGAGAAGAGCCAGGAGTGGTTTGACTGCTGCACGCATACGAAGAGTTCTTCTGGAAAGGTCCGGGAAGAGGTGCAGTGTTGTGCCGTCAAAGGTCACGTTTTGCATTATGCGGGCTTTTCGCATTATTTCTTCCTTCAAGGTGAAGTGGTGAATGCGACACACGATGTCTCTTGGCATCATGGGATCCGGATTCAGAGCGCCCTGTGCGCTCGATCAAAGGCGATCACTGTCCCCTCTGGTCTGCCCAGGATGTCATTAAACAGCTTAGTTAAGGCTGGGATCAGTTCAGCCGTCTGGATTGTTTCTGGGAGGCCCCACACTCTCCTGGTGTTTCTTCTATTGCGGTTTTCTAGATCATCTATGTGGCTGATAAGATTAGTGTAACGGTCATGTTGCTCGTTGATGAAAGATTGCAAGGTTGAGATCTCGGTCGTTGGGGACGTCTGATCTGCCTCTAGCTTTTGGACCCGTTCCTGAAGGACCACAATGTCCGATTTAACAGGGGCTAAGTCACGCCTCCAGGCGTGTTGCATGTCAAGCGCCATTTGGTGCATATCAGATTTGGTGGGGAGCAGCGATAATAGAGCTCTGGATGAGCCGCAAGAGTGTGGATCGCCTCCTCCGGCGGGGGGAGGCTTACGGCTTGGGAGAGAACTTGAGGGTTTGCTTGGCAAAAGACAGAAGCATCGGCCGGGGGCGAAGGGCTGTCAACTTGGCGAGCTGGGCTTCCTCTCCATGTGGGCGAGTTTCAACGTGAATGCCACGTCGGGCTTTGCTGTGTGGCTGGCAGTTGTGCAAAGTGGCCCGTGGGGACAGCAGTCATGGAGTCTGCAATGTGCTGTCTCTCTGCAAGCTGCTGGAATCCCGGAACTATTATGGGGGATCCCATAGGTGCCAATGAGATCCCCACGGGGGTAGAAGTTGAGAACAACTGCGGGAGATGGTGGGTCTTCAGGGGCCCTTCCCCAAAGGTCGCCATGGGTTCTGGAGGGTCCAGGGCGAAGTCCTTGGCAGCTGTAGCAGCTTCCATGGTGGCCTGTTCATGTCGCTGGGGCACATCTCCCTGTGTTAGCCCGAACGGCGATGGGATGTTGCGCTCTGCAGTAGCGGGGGATTGGCATGGGGCCTCGGAACCCGGGCCCGGGTCCTCCGCCGCCCAATTGTTCATAGGGTTCTGCATGTGTGCGGCAGTGGGACTTGCTGCAGGGGAGGGAGGTGGAACAGGGGTGCTTGCAGCCATTTTGGGGAGCAGAGGGGCTAGCTGCCTCACGGATGTAGTGTGATGGCAGCTGTCAGCAGCGGAGGCCTCTGCAAGCCCTGTCCTGTCGCAGTACTGCGCTGTGCACCCACCTCTCTTCTCAGTGTCTCTGTCCTGGATGCATTCCCTGCTGGGGCTCCACAATCCCGCCGAGTCCCGCTCCGTCACCCGCTCCGGGCACAACGGCTGTAGCGCCGGCGCGGCACTATCTCGCAGCTCCCGCGGCGGCTGTAGCACGGCGTCGCTCGCTCCCTGCGAGCCAGGCAGCACCGGTGAGTATCGGCAGTCTACGCGAGGCACTGGGGTCCCAGTTTCAGCTGGTGCCGGTGTCAGCGTCTCCCTCAGCGCCTTCATCCCTCTGCGCCGAGAGGAAGGCGGGCAAGATGGCGTCTCTGCCTCCGAAGCTCGGGAATCCCGCGGGTCTTCTACAAGCTCTGATAGCGGAGTAAAGTAATTAGAAATAAGGATGTCCTCTCCTGTGGTGTCTCTGGAGGCTTTAGCAGCCCGTTTCGCCCTCTTGCTGCTCATTTTGCGGGCTGGATGAGGCTAAATTATCAGGCCCTGGACGGAGCTCTCTGCAGACACGTCTGTGCACTTCACATGGTAGGACACGCCCCCCTTATTGGATATTTTAAACGTTTGTAAAAAATAAAAAACTGAAAAGTGGGGCGTGCAAAATTATTCGGCCTCCTTAAGTTAATACTTTGTAGCGCCACCTTTCGTTGTGATTACAGCTGCAAGTCACTTGGGGTCTGTCTCTATCAGTTTTGCACTGAGTGAAATTTTTGCTCATTGTTCCTTGGAGCTGGAGCTCAGTGAGGTTGGATGGAGAGCGTTTGTGAACAGCTGGAGCTCAGTGAGGTTGGATGCAGAGCGTTTGTGAGCAGCTGGAGCTCAGTGAGGTTGGATGGAGAGCGTTTGTGAACAGCTGGAGCTCAGTGAGGTTGATGGAGAGCGTTTGTGAGCAGCGGGAGCTCAGTGAGGTTGGATGGAGAGCGTTTGGGAACAGCAGTTTCTTTCCACAGATTCTCCATTGGATTCAGCTCTGCACTGTGACTTGGCCATTCTAACACCTGAAGATGGTTATTTGGGAACCTTCCATTGTAGATTTTGCTTTATGTTTGGCATCATTTTCTTGTTGGAAGATAAATCTCCATCCCAGTCTCAGGTCTTTTACAGACTCTAACAGGTTTTTTTCCAGAATGGTACTGTATATGACTCCATCCATCTTCCCATCAATTTTAACCATCTTCCCTGTCCCTGCTGAAGAAAAGCCCAAACCATGATGCTGCCCTCACCATTAGTGTTGAGCGATTATTATCGACAAAGTTGAAATCGGCAAGGTTTTTATGGTGATCGAAATTTTTAGATCATGCGATAATTAAGGCTAAAATCTGTGCATCATCTATTAAGATCGCGCCATTTTCGGCGCTTCCTGAAATTTTGGCGGCCAGCAAATCAGATTACAGAATAGAGCAGGGTGAGATGTGTGTGCGACGTCATGACTGGGATGTGTATGGTTGCGATTGGCTGGAAAAATCACATGACCTCGTTTTACATAGAACAGCGTTTCCTGTTCACCCTCAGTGTCTCTCAGCGTCTCATAGGAGTAGGACGTGCGCTCTGCTGTGGCCAAACAGCTCAGCGAAATTATTCTATTTCTGCACAGAGAAACCTCTACTATTAGCTGTGATCCTTACAATTTAGTTAGATTAGAGATTGGAAGATTTTATGTAGTTAGGTAGAGCAATTGACAGGAGCCTCTACCGCTGTAAAGTCACGGGGTGGAGCGGGGGAGAACACAGACAAGCTCTATAAAAATACTGGATAAAGTTCACCAAGACTTAGTGTAGACATTGCACTGCAATATCTTTATTATTAACAGTTTGCTATTGACATATTTCCCTGGATATTGGGCAGCCTGAACTTATATTAGGATACACATCATTTCTAGTAACTGCAGGTCCCTGTGTTAGGTGCAAAACTCCACTTTTATTATCAGTATACATTTCAAATAGGTGTTCATTTTCAATTATATCCACCTTGCACTTAAATCTGAAAACAGCAATTTTATAGTCACCACAGGTGAATTGAAAGGTGCAAAAAATACCGTGTATTATACGAAAACATAACAGATACGTGTTTTTTTACTTTGGCGCACTACAGCTTTGTTCATTGACGCAGCTTGCACGTAAATCTTAAAACAGCAATTTTATAGTCACCACAGGTGAATTGAAAGGTGCAATAACATGTATTATACGAAAACATAACAGATACGTGTTTTTTGAATTTGGCGCACTACAGCTTTGTTCAGTGACGCAGCTTGCACGTAAATCTGAAAACAGCAATTTTTTTAGTCACCACAGGTGAATTAAAAGGTGCAAAAAATACGTGTATTATACGAAAACATAACAGATACGTGTTTTTTGACTTTGGCGCACTACAGCTTTGTTCATTGACGCAGCTTGCACGTAAATCTGAAAACAGCAATTTTATAGTCACCACAGGTGAATTGAAAGGTGCAAAAAATACATTTTATTATCCGAATACATTTCAGATACGTGTTTTTTGACTTTGGCGCACTACAGCTTTGTTCAGTGACGCAGCTTGCACGTAAATCTGAAAACAGCAATTTTATAGTCACCACAGGTGAATTGAAAGGTGCAAAAAATACCGTGTATTATACGAAAACATAACAGATACATGTTTTTTGACTTTGGCGCACTACAGCTTTGTTCATTGACGCAGCTTGCAAGTAAATCTGAAAACAGCAATTTTATAGTCACCACAGGTGAATTGAAAGGTGCAAAAAATACATTTTATTATCTGAATACATTTCAGATACGTGTTTTTTTGACTTTGGCGCACTACAGCTTTGTTCATTGATGCAGCTTGCACGTAAATCTTAAAACAGCAATTTTATAGTCACCACAGGTGAATTGAAAGGTGCAAAAAATACTGTGTATTATACGAAAACATAACAGATACATGTTTTTGACTTTGGCGCACTACAGCTTTGTTCATTGACGCAGCTTGCACGTAAATCTGAAAACAGCAATTTTTTAGTCACCACAGATGAATTGAAAGGTGCAAAAAATGCTATGTATTATACGAAAACATAACAGATACGTGTTTTTTGCACCTGTGCCCAGTCCAGATTTGTTGATAGAGACACCTTGCAGTTAAATTTGAATTCAGCAATTTTGTTTTGATTAGTGGGATTTGAGAATAGCTGTGATTTTGCCGTCTTTTAATAAGAGATTTTCCAAAACTATTCCTTACCTTCTCAAATTTTTATATTTCGGGACATGGGCAAAATAAGGGGGTTTAAGCGAGCAAAGAGCGGGGAGGCCCTGGGGTAGAGGTAGGGAGAAAAAGGTGATCCTTCCAGTGTGGCGCCCAAAACCGATTGCCAGCGGTTCATCGGGTTGCGGGACCTTTCAGGCCTGCCCATCGCGGGGTTTCGGGGCCCTTTAAATTCAAAGAAAGGGAAATCGTCGCCAATTTGCCCTTTTCAGTGGTTAATGAAACCCGCATCTTGCAGTCTTCCCTCCTGGGCCCTTTGGGCAGTCACGGCCACAAATGTCGTCTTTCAGCATCATCAGCATCCGCCCAACCCTGAAGCACCCCAAAATGCCAACTCGTTTTACCCACCCCCTGTGGTAATCCATTGTCTGAAGCCCTCTTTGTTGACAAAATGCGGTTGGGGTCAGAAGGCTGTTAAAAGTTCAGGGGAAAATGTTTTGTCTGCTCTGAGCCCAGTTACTGATCCCCATCAGAGGGGGAAAAGGGAAAGGCCGGGTAAAAATCGGCAAAATCCCGGGCGGTCGGAAACGCCTTGCGGGCCCCCTTTCTTGTTGTAGCCCGGCTTCTGGATGTAAAAAAGCAGGACGACCAAGTCCCCCTGTGGTTGTTGTGATGGACGACTTTGCGGACCCAAATCGGGGCCCCTTTTCCCGGGGAATTTCCCCTTGCGAGCGCTTTAATCGGGTGGTGAGGGGAAGACGAGGGGGTAGTTTCAATAGGGGCCCCCGCCACAAAAAGGGAGAGGGGGTGAAAGAAGTCGCTGATTTTTTTTTCCCAACCAGCCCCAGCCCGCCCCAAACCCCGGGCTCCTGTTTTTCCGCCGTAAAAAAAAGGTCCGGGAAACCTTCAAGCCTGGGCCTTCTTTGAGAACCCTCTGATTCACCCAGCGATTTTCATATCCCCCTTTCCCTTTAAATTGAAATAAGTAGGGGAAAAAAACCCTTTAAAGTGGTTAACCACCCCAAAAGGGTTGCAACATGCAGCGTTTGCATGGGTTGAAAAGGAGGGAAAAACTTCCCAAAAAGGGGGCCCCGGGACCGACGCCGGGCCCCCAAAACCACTGTCACACCCTCTGTCTCCCCCTCCTCCTCCTCCGCCCCCAAACAAGCTTTTCCTCAGCTCCCCATGTCTTTCAGAGTCAGGATAAAGGGAAATCAGCCTCGTTCAGCCCCAACGTGCCAAAGAACCCCGGGGCACCACTAAAAGACCCACCCTCCCCTTCTCCTTCCCCCTTTTTTTGCCCGACCTGAACGCCATACCAGCGGCCATTTCTAGCGCCAGCCTTTGTTTTCCCAGGTTTGGGAGCAGAAAAAAAACCATTTTAAAACCCAAACCATCCCAAACCCCCAAAAGTGAATGTCGGCTTTCCCAGGCTTTTGGCCTTGGAAAGGTTGCTTTCCTTTTCTGGTGGAAAACAGATGGGTTCCACCACGTGGGGGGCCCTTCCTGCCCCCAATCCCAAGATCCCGGGGAGGCATTTTTTTCCCCAAAAAAAGCCGTCCCTGCCTGGCCACCCAAACGTGTCATCTAAAAGTTCAAGCGCATTGTCTGCATCGTGGGGCCGGGAAAAAGGGTCCATCTCCCCCACCGACAAAATGGACATTTAAAAGCAGGGGCCAAGGCCACTACACCTCTGGGACGCCACTGGGTGGCTGGGGTGGATGTCTCTGGTGGGGTACGGTGGCTCTAAGGCTGGGCTTTTTGCTCTTAAAAAACCCCCGGGGTTTTGGTGCAGGGTTTTTCCCCCCAAGGTCCTTGGTGGAATCACGTCCCCATAGAAACCCAAAAAGCCGTTTTAAATTTTAATCTGTCTTGGGGGCCCGCCCCCAACGTCAGGAGCTGTGGACGGCTCTCCGCAACGGGACCGGAGCGTTTGGGCCCGGGTGGGTGACAAAAACCCTTTTTCCCAAAGGAAAGGGGGGGGTGGGGGCAAATAGACGGGCAAAATCTGGGGGCCGCTTTTAAAGATGGGTAGGCTGGGCAACCCCTTGCTGGACATGTAGGGAAACCTGGTCATTCCAAAAATTTTTTAAGAGCTACCCAGGTCTGGACTGCCTGTGAAAAAGGTCGGGGGTTGGGGTTGCACTTCCGTCGTTGCCCCCTTGCTTCGTCCCCCCTGGCTGCTTTCCCGGGGTCGTCGGCCTCCCCGTAAACCCCGTCTCTTTGGTTGACATGGAAAACACGCTGGAATTCCACCCCCCAAAACATGCCCCAGCGTTTGTGGAAAGCAGCCCCCATCCCTTTATGCTTTTCGAAGTGACACATGGCCCTGACAAGCAGCGGGGGCGGCCCTTTGGGGGGTGTTGGGGCCACCGAGAGTGGAGGCAGGTGAAAGAGCTTTGAAACCCATCCTTCCCGTTTTAAAGAAGCCAACAAAAGGGGTCAGGGGCAAAAATTTGGCCCTTGCCCGGCCATGGCATTGTGGTGATCTTATTTCGGGAAAGGGATCGTTGGACATTTGGAAACAAACAGGGCCCCCCAGCGAGGGAAAGGAAAGGGAGAGGGGCACAGATGGGGGGAACAGGGGACCCTTTTCTCTCCGTCCAAACCCCACAATCCCCGACTTTTCAAAAATTTTCATCGGTCTTCTTTGGCAAGGGGTTGGGGGTCCAGAGCTAGTGCGGGGGTGGCAAAAGTTGAGAAGATGGGGAAGATCATTTTTGCTGTCCCCCCCGCCCCAGGGGTTTGGGGAAAATCAAGGCCCCATCTCTCACATGAGTCTTGGGGCTCCTTTTCCTCCAACTTTGACCCTTTGCTTTAAAGGGCCTTCAAAAAAAAACAACAGTTACTGGGGGGCCCCCCTCCGGGGATCCCCCGGTCCCAAAAAAAAAACTAAACCCATTTTCCCTTTCCACCCAAAAAAATTAGAGGAAAAAATGCAGGAAATGGAGCCCTTTGCTGATTGATCAATGGGACATCGGGTTTTCCCCTTTCTGCTTCCGTTTTTTCAAATGTCACGGTGGGAAAAAACCCCCAGCGGTGAAAACCCTTTTAAAATTTCCCAAAGGTACCGTAGTGGCGCAGAGCAGCAGGAAAAGGTGGAAAAGCCTAAATGGGGGGACCCCCGGGGCCCAACCTTTATTTACCCCTCCCCCAACGCTTTTTTTTGCAGGGCCCACATTAAAAACACCCGAGACCGGGTTAAAGATCATGGTCCCGACATCTGCTTTCATAACACCGATGTTTTTGTATGGTTCGGGGGACCCAATACCCCTTTTTGAGTATCCAAAATGGACGGGGGCCCGAGCTGGCCCCGCCACCCCATAAAAGGTGTTGTCCCCCCCAGCGGGCCCCAGCTTTCTATTAAAGCGGCCCTTCACACGCCGGAGGATAATTACAGAAAAAACGAAACCCGGGCCCTTTCCACAGATAATGTGGATCTTTTTGCTTTCACAAAAATGAATCGGGCCCATGGATCTCTGATGATGTTGTGGCCCCAATTGCCGAGGTCACGTTTAAAGTTGGGGGTTTCTACTTCTTTTTCCCTCTCCAAACAGAAAGGGGTTCCTTCTTAAAAAAAACTTTTTTTTAAAATGATCTTTTCAAACTGAAATTTTTTTTCTCAGTTCCCAAAAGTTAAATTTTGTGGTTTTTTTGTGGGGGGACGTAAAAGACAGAAAGGTTTTAATGAAAAAACCATATTCCTTTTACTCACTTCATTTTTAAAAAATTTTCCCCATTGTAAAGGGTTTTTTGGGGTCATGTTGCCTAACAATTTTTAACACGGGGCTAGAAGTATATTTTATTTAAATTTTTTGGGGGTTTTGTTGCTGTGAGATAAAGCTATAATTTTATGGGTTTCCCTTTTGGAAAAGAAAAGTGGCTTTTAAGTGGCCCCTTTCTCCCTCACAATTTTTTTAAAAGTGGTGAGAAGTCATTTTTATAATTTTTTTTGGGGGCATGTGCTTTGGGAAAGGGAGCAAAAACTTTCGGGGCCCATTCTAAAAAATGTTTTTTTTTTAAAAGACCTTTCTTCTTCAACCCAAAAATTTTTTTTTTAAAAGTGGCTCATGGGGGCAAGTTTTGAATTTTTTTGGGGGGGAAATTTTTCTGTGACATGCAGCTATATACAGGTCCTATTTTTTAAAAAAAAGTTTTTTCTAACAGCCTTTTTTTCCCTTTTAATTTTCCAAAAAATGGCTCAAGGGTCAGGGTTTGAAAATTTTTTTAGGCTTTTTTCTGGGGAATGCGCTATACTTCAGGGGCCCCATTTTAAAAAAATTTTTGGGTTTTAAAAAGACATTTGTTCTTTACAAATTTGGGCCAAAGTGGCTCATGGGTCATGTTTTGAATTTTTGGGGGGGGATTTTTTCTGTGACATGCAGTTTACTACAGGGCCTATTAAAAAAAATGTTTTTTTTTTCAACAGAACCCTTTGTTCTTCACAATTGTCAAGAGTGGGTCAAGGGTGTGGTGCTGTCAGAAAAAAAGGAATAGGTTGGACACTGTTAATTTGGGCACATATTTCAAAAAAAGACTTGTTTTTGCAAAAATCTTTAACAAAAGCTATTTAAACCTTTTTTGAGACAAAACCCAAATTTTTTATAATTAAAAAAAAGGAAACAAAGACATGGTGGGATTCCCTCCTTTTTTTTAAAAAAGTGTTTTCTAGAATTAAAAATACTAAAAAAATTGAAAAGTACAAAATAGCTTTTTAAAAAAATTCCTTGAATTGTACAAGGGGGGGTACAGGAAAAATTTTCCCCGATGTAGGTTTTTTTTGAGGGGCATGGAGTATGGAGCACGGCAGAGAACAAAAATACAGGGGCCATTTTTCCCCCAGCCGTTTTAGTTAAAAAAAGGGGAAAAAGGAATGCCCAAAAAAAAGGGCACCCGGGTGTAAAAAGGAGCGTTAACCACCCGTATTTCCAAAATGAAAACCCAATTGGTCCCCACTATACGGAGGGGAAAACGTTCCAGGTCTTGGGCGTGTATGAGGAAGGCTGGGTTCTTCCCCCATTTCCGGCCCTTTCCCCACTCTGCCTTTTTTGCACACAGTTTTCGGGTTTTGGGGTAAACAGGGCATTTTTTAAACCCCGTGTTTAAAAAGTTTACGGCGCCAGCCTGGCTTTTTACCGCACCCACGTAAATCCGGCCCCCGGGGTTTCCCGTGGCCCAGGACAGGTTAAGTCAATGTCCGTTCAACTAAAATGGTGGTGGGAAAGGGCTCCTTTTTTTCCGCACCTTTTTTTAAATTTTGGGGGTTTAGACAGGTTTTTTGGTCATACTGCGGCCCGGACAGTTCTGGCAATGTCCCAAATGAAAAATAAATGGTGGTTGAAAAAAGCTCCTTTTTCCGGCACTTTTTAAACTTTTGGGTCGACAGGTTTAAGGGGGTGCTGCGGTCCAGGGGCAGGGTTTTTTCAATGTCCCAAATTTAATTTAAAAAGGAGGTTCAAAGACTACTTTTTCCGGCCCCTTTTTTAAACTGTGGGTCATGCAGGTTTTTGGGTCTTTCTGCGTTCCAGGCCAGGGTATTTTAATGTCCGTTTTAAGTAAAAAAAGTTTGGGTTTTTAAACATTTCTGCCTTCGGGGCCCTTTTTTAAATTTTTGGGGGGATGCAGGGGGTTTAAAAGGTTTAAGCCCTGGTACAAGACAGGGATAGTGGGTTGGTTTTGTGACCCTTTTTTTTTGTGGGGTTTTATAGCCTAAGTGTGTTGCCCAAAATTTTAGACGTAATCCATTTGGGGCTGTTTTGGTTTTTAAAATTTTTGCTTCTCCAGCCCCGTTTGGGTGTAAAAAGAATGAAGGTATTGTTGCTCTCCCATAGACTTTTAAAGGTCACGGGGGATGATCGGGTATGGGCTATCGAAAAAAACCTTTTCGAAGGGGGGGCCGGGCTATCGACTATCGCCGATGTCGATAGCCCAAAAAAAACGCCAAAAACCCACCCCATGTGTGAAAAGTGGGGATTTGGGGGGTTCCCGGTCTTCCCTGATGTGTCCCCCCCATGTGTAACATGGGGATGGGTGTTAGGGGGACTTTTGCTTTTACCCCAAACATATCTTTTTGCTTTGGTGGCCGTTGGTTTTTGGTTTCCCTGACAAGCCCCCTTCTAAAAGTTGGTGTCCCCCAGGCCCCCGGGTCCCTTCTTCCACTGTTGGTGTCCCCGGGGGCTTGTGGCAAACTTAAACCAGTTTTTTATGGATATCTTTGGAAAAGGCTTCTTCTTCCTCTTCCAAAAGGGGCCAGTTTTGTCAGGTGATGTTTTTTCCCTAGGACAACTCGCTGGAGATCTCTGCAGTTCATCCCGAGGGACCGGGCCCCCTTGGGGCACTCCTGATCACTTTTTTTTGAGAGAAAGTTTAGAGGCGCCGGTTTGGGAGTTTGCGGGGGCGGGAACTCCTTCCATTCAATATATCGCTGCAAGGGCTCATTGGGATGTTTAAAAATTTTAATTTTTTGGATTTTGGCCTTTTTTTGGGTTTGTGCCTTGTTTTCCAATGTTTCTCTGCGCTTTAATTTCAAACCCTGAGACTATCAAGAGCAGGTGCATTTATAGGAGACTTGATTACACACAGTGATTATTTTATCACCATTTTCATTGGGACAACTTTTGGATCTTTCGAGACCCCCCTGAACTTTGAGGGGTTTGCTGCACTGAAAGAAAGGGGGCCAAAAATTTGGCCCCCGCACTTTTCAGTTTTTAATTTTTTTACAAAAGTTAAAATATCCAAAAAATTTTTCGTTCCACTTCACAATTTTTTCCCATTTTTTGTTGATTCTTCAAAAAAAATTTTAAACATTTTAATTTTTATTTTTGAACCCCTAAATGGCAAAAGGTTGAAGAGTTCAAGGGGGGCGAATACTTCCGCAAGGTACTGTATATATATTCTAAAAGGCTCATAGAAAAAAAACTAGGATTCAGCAGCGCCACCATATTGAATGTTTTCACATGTCCTTTTGACCCCCGCTTCAATGTGAATGGGATTAGAGCCACCCAGATATCCAACTGCAGGGAGCTGTTTTCGGGTTTTTGCCCCTCATCAGTGCATAATAGAGTACTGGCTAGATGAGCGACTACTCTGCATTGATCAGTGGCAAATACCCCAAAACAGCTTCCTGCAGATGAAAATCTGGTTGGTTCTAATCCCATTTATGTTGCAAGGCTCAGTGAGTTGAATCTGACATCAACCCGAATTGAAACAGTCACAAACCCATTAGGATGTTCTTAGAGGTTCTTACAAAAGAAACCTTAGGGGCCCTTTCTAGGTCCCCCAAAAAAAAACCCGGGCTCGGGCCCTTAAGTTTTCTGAGTGGGCGGGGTTCACACGAATTTTTTGGTTCTTTTGAACTGGGATGTATTTTAGAGAAAAAACCTTTGTATTTGGTAGGGAAATAGAGTGATTACATACGTTACTTTTGACCCACAGGAAAATCTTGAAAATTTTTTTCCTTTTTTTTTTTCCCATCTTTCCCCGGGCCCTGAGTTTTTACCGTCTCAATCTTTACTGAAAAAAATTTTCAAAACAAACCTTGACTCCTCTTTTTTTCAGCATTTCTAACAAATTTTTCCTATCTTTAAAAAAAATCCCCCATCTTAGTCCCCCCAAAAGGGAATAAAATTCCCTTGTAGGTAAATATTTCCCCAAAAGCCCGGTAGAGCCCAGTAAGGTTTTAGCCCCCCTCCCTTTTAAAACCCCCCCCAGGTTTCCCCTTACTAGGTTACGCCCCCCCTTTGGCATAAATGCCCCCTGAAGCCAGTAAAAGCCCTTGTATCAGGTTTTTACCCCTGTAGCCAGTGAAATTTCCCCCTTTTTACCAGATATGCCCCTTCTGTACCCTGATATGCCCCCCTTTGCCATGAATTTCCCCTTTTTTAGCAGTGAACCCCCTCGTACCAGTAATATGCCCCTTAGCCCATAGCCCCCCCTTTCCAGTGAATCCCCTTAGCCATAAAACCCCCTGTGCCATAATCCCCCTTAGCCATATCCCCTGTAGCCCCAATGAATCCCCCTTGCCAAAAACCCCCCCGTAGCCATTTACCCCCCTTTTCCATATATACCCCCCCGTACCAGTAATGCCTTCTTTGCCTATATCCCCCTGTCCGTGGGACCCCCTTAGAATATATCCCCCCCTTACCAGAAAGCCCTTACCATATTACCCCTTTCCGGACTGCCCCCTTCCATATATTCCCCCTTCCATGAAAGCCCCCTTAGCCATATATGCCCCTGGCCATGAATCCCCTTGCCATATTTAAAACCCCCGAGCCATGACTGCCCCTTTGCCCTATATCCCCCCGGCCAACTCCCCCTTACCCTATAGCCCCCCGTAGCCCTGACAAAAAAAACCCCCTTTGCCATAATGCCCCCGTAAAACCCTAATGCCCCCTTTTTGCCATTATGCCCCCCGTACCAGTGACTCCCCCTTGCCCAAAATTTCCCCGTACCCGTGACTGCCCCCTTCCAAATTTTTCCCCTGTGCCAGTTAAACCCCTTTGCCCTTAGCCCCCTTAGCCATAATCCCCTTACCATATAGCCCCGTAGCCCAAAAATGCCCCCTTGCCAAATTCCCCCCTTTGCCATGACTTTCCCCCCTTTCCAAAATACCCCCCCCACCATGACATGGGGCCCCCCTTACCAATTGCCCCCTTACCATAATGCCCCCCTTCCCCGCCCAATATGCCCCCCGTGCCAGAGATGCCCCCTTAGCCAAAATGCCCCCCCTTTGCCTACATGCCCCCCAGCCATATAGCCCCCCTTTTAGCCTGAATGATCCCCCTTTCCAATAAAAAAAAAAAAAAAAAAAACTACTTTCCTAATGAGGGAGGGGCCAGCGTCCCGGTCCCGCAGCTTGATAGCGGTGTAAACGGGATTCATCCGAAATTACCCCTCTCCGGGCCCCGGGGGCCCCTTTTTGGCGGAGTTGCCGCTTAGAGGATCCCAGCGTGAGGGGGGGTGAAGCGGCCGTCACCCCCCCCGCCCCCCCCTCCTGTATTTTACGGCGCTCGGGAGCACGTAATACGGGAGAAAACAGGACGGTTTGACCTCCCGCCCCCCCCGACCGATGGGCCGGGGGCTGAAAACGGCCGTGCAGTCAGAGATTTTGGGGCCCGCCCGCAACGGTGCCCCAGGCCCACGGCAGGGGCCCGGGCCACTGGAAAATGGGCACGGCATTCATTCGGGGGGTCGGGCCCCCCCAAAAATCTGCCTACGACGACCCCGGTACCCTTTTACGGGACCAAAGGGGTTTTGGCCAGAGGACAAATAAACGAATTCTTCACAATTTAAAAAGAAAAACCCCAATCTGGAAGGGCCTAACATCTTCCAAATTTAAAACGCCAATGCCCTCGGTCACCCGTTGACCAAAAGGGGCAAAATAGGGCCCAAAGGGGAACAAAGGGAAAAAATCCTAGTTTACGGCCCCCCTGTTATCTGTAGACTGGAGGCATTACCTGTACAACCTGCTTCCCCCCCAAAAAACCCCCCTATATGTAAATGTGGGCCCCGTCCTCTTCTGTATGGGGGAAACGCTGGGGATTGGGTGCAGGGTTGAATCTGACCATGATTCCCTGTCTGCTTGAAAAGAGATTTTCTCCTCTGCCGGGGCGGGGGGTTGATCTTCGGAAAGAAGCCCTGCAGCTCTCCGCCCCTGAGCCGACTTGCTCTGAATTCCCATTCATGTCTATAGGAAGTCCCCAAACCCTTCCCGTGTTCAGAATGGAAAGGGGTTGGCGCCATTTTTGGGGTAGGCCGTCCCCGAGGTAACCGAAAATAGACAAAGGGGCCTATCTTAGCAATGTGTCAGTAGTGAGAGAACCCCTTTAAATCTCCTGGGCCTCATTGCAAAATCTTTAAAAGTGCGCAGGTTTTTTTAGATGTTTTTTCTTGCATCACAAAATTTTTGGGGGAAAAATGAAAAAAAATATTGCAAATCAGAATTTTGCAGCAATCTATAATCCATAGGAATGTCCGCTCAGCAGATCTGCACTACATTTTATAGATTTTTGTGTGGATTTGGTACGAATTTGCCTATTTCGTATATTTAAAATCTGCAATTACATCTTTTACTGCAAAATCTTTAGTATTTGTGTTGCTGTCACCTTTTGCAGCAGATTCTGACTTCTTATCGATAGTGATGGGGAAATCCTGAAAATCTGCAAACGATCCGCCCGATAGAAATAAGAATAAAATTTAATTCTGCACTGATAAAGTGACACCAGGGCCTGTGTGGAGTATAGGGGCAACTTATTGTTCCTAATTTGTGCAATTTTTTGGAAACCCTACCCGAGAGCCGGTCATAGTAATATGGCTGTAAGATTTTTCCCTTCCGCCTTCCAAGAGCCATAACTTTTTTATTTTTCCATCTACATAGACACATGAGTGCTTTTATGTTGTGGGACAAGATCTACAGGTAGTGTCCAATTTAAAACGCTCCGACTTACATCTGCCTCCTGCCCTGTTTCCCCAAATATAAGACATCCCTCGAAAATAAGACCTAGTGCAATTTTTTTCTAGCTTGGAAATATAAGGCCTCCCCTGAAAATAACGTACATATTCCAATATCAGCAGCACACTATCAACTAGAAAACTATCAATAGGCACACAGGAATTTTTGAAAAAGCATTTCTGCTTTTTAGGATACATGGAAATTTTTTTGAGGTTCTTAGTTCACATTTCTGATCAAAACTGCTTAAGGCCACCTGCCAGTCAGCAAGGGGACCTCAATACAGGTGTGAACCTACACTAACGTTACCTCCCCTAGGACCTGTTCAGACCTCCACACTTCAGGGAGAGAAGGTTCCAGCTACAAGGTACTCTGCATTGATAAAAAAAACGTGTGAAGGTGGTTGGAGTGCAAAAAACCAATGAGGAGGCAGCCACTCCTTTTTCAATCAATGCAGTGTACCTAGTAGCTGGTGCCTTCACTCCCTGAAGTATGGAGGTCTAAACAGTCCAAAAGAGAGGTAACAAAATAGTGTAGGACCCACTTGCATTGGGGTCCCGTTGAAGTTTCGGAGGTGGGCTTAAGCAGTTTTGATCATAAATGTGAACTAAGAACCTCAAAAAAATTTTCATGTATCCTAGATAGCAGAAATGCTTTTTAAAAAATTTCTATGTGCCTGTTGATAGTTTCTTTAGTTGATAGTGTGCTGCTGATATTGGAATGTGTATGTATATTGCTGCCACACCACTAGGATCA
Organism: Phyllomedusa bahiana; assembly: GCA_025379985.1. Lineage (NCBI taxonomy): Eukaryota > Metazoa > Chordata > Amphibia > Anura > Hylidae > Phyllomedusa > Phyllomedusa bahiana. The sequence continues at coordinate 157,488 of JAODAL010002100.1, read as the reverse complement.
TTTTTTTCAAAAAAGTTTTTGAATGTGTAAAACCAAATATTGTTTTCTTTTCTCCTCTGAAAATAAGACCTATCAGCAGTCATTGCTACAGCTCCTCCACGCCATACATTAGCAGTTCATTTGCATAGGTTCTACCTTGTGTGGGAGGCCACCTGGACAAGAGGTGGAAAGTACTATTGCTAGACATGAGAGATTGGGGCCAATGATTCTAAAACAAAGTTTATAGAAGAGATGTAATGGAGCTAGAGAGAGTACAAAGACGAGCAACCAAACTTATAAGGGGAATGGAGCATCTTAGTTATGAGGAGAGGTTAGTAGAATTGAACTTATTTAGTCTTGAGAAAAGACGGCTTCGGGGGGACATGATTAATTTATATAAATATATAAATGGTCCCTACAAGAAGTCTGGGGAAAAGCTATGTCATTTAAAGCCCCCTCAAAAGACAAAGGGGACATTCCCTTCAGCTAAAGAAAATAGGATTCTATCTCCAGAGGAGAAAAGGGTTCTTCACTGTGAGAACTGTGAATCTTCGGAATAGCCGCCTGAGGAGCTGGACACAGCAGGAACAGTTGGGGGTTTCAAAAAAGGCTTAGATACCTACCTGGATCTAAAGAATATTAATGCGTATGTAGCTATGTAAAATTCTGGATCCTGGCTGGTGGAGGCTCTGGGGTCAGAGATGGGACCTACACTGGAGCAAATTGATTCTTGCCTTGTGGGTTTCGAGGCATTTACCAGTGGGGGCTGGGCTTAAAATCCTTGTCTCTCTCCCTTCACCCACATTTTCCCCACCCCTGGTTGAACTTGATGGACACTTGTCTTCTTTCAACCGTACTATGTAACTATGTAAATGGAGTCACAAGAAATTCACCATGAAGCTCAGGGTTTGGAGAGTGATGATGATGTTCCAGAAGATGAGAACATGATTGTCTTTGAAAAATGTTGATTTTTGTTCATAAATACCGGGATCAGTAAATGTAAAATAAACTATTGTACATGGAAACAGAGTCACAAGAAATTCTTAATGCAATTCAGAGAACTCCAGGCAGTGCTTATAGATAGTGAACTTTGGAGAAGTTCTGCTCTACCATAATAGGAGTCATCATAGGGGCCAAACAGGCTGCCAACAGAACAACATGCTGTGCAATCTGATAGAAATTGGCTGCCCCACTATGCTGATGTCTGTGATGACATGACTACAGTATGGGAAATTCTTGTTCATGGAAAATTAAGACATCCCCTGAAAATAAGACCTAGTGCGCCTTTAGGAGCAAAAATTAATATAAGACACTGTCTTATTTTCGGGGAAACACGGTACTTATAAACCGAGACTTTTGGTGCTTATCTCGGCGCACTGACACCACACACCGAGTCATACCCCATAATAACGTCTCAAGCCTTCCTCTGCCCACTGTGTCCCCCGTTGGCACAGCACAGCTGCTCTTTTTTAACCTTCCTCCCGCCCCTCTATCTTCAGACTGGCATCAGCACAGCAGGTCTGTTCTTAATGCTCCCAGTCCTTCCACCCACCTCCATAGTAAAATACAGTACTGCACTACAAATGCCAGCATGCCACAACAGCACATGCTAAACACATGTACTAATCAGCACCCATACAATTAATACATGTGTGGCATGCTGACATTTGAAGTTGTGGAACTACAAGTGCATGCTACACTACACATGTACTAATTGTATGGGTGCTGATTAGTACATGTGTTTAGCACGTGCTGTTGCGGCATGCTGGCACTTGTAGTTGTAGAGCAGCTGGTAACTGTGAAGCTACAATTGCCAGCATGCTACAGCAGCACATAAAAGGCAAAAATGAAGGTGATCTTCTAAACAGGGCTACAGCCAGCAAAACAAATGTAAAAATAAATGTGCCTGTAAGAAAATTAAATACAAATTCAATTTAAGAACAAACCTACAGTCCTTCTCCTGTTCATAATTCGGGGATGGCCTGTACTTTATGAAGCCTTTATAAATTGTATTTTACCCCTGTATGCTTCTCATTTGCCAGTTTTAATATATCTTCCCTATAGTGTCCACATAACAGTTCAATACGTATTTATCTAATAATATTCCAGTAGTGCCGTACAACAGGGGGATATATCTACTTACAGGGGGCATATACTTACAGGGAGGCTATATCTACCTACAGAGGACTCTATCTACCAACAGGGGGATATATCTACTTACAGGGGGCATATACTTACAGGGGGGCTATATCTACCTACGGAGGACTATATCTACCAACAGGGTGATATATCTACTTACAGGGGGCATATACTTACAGGGGGGCTATATCTACCTACGGCGGTCTATATCTACCAACAGGGGCATATATCTACTTACAGGGGGCATATACCTACAGGGGGGCTATATCTACCTACAGAGGAGTAAATCTGCCCACAGGGGGATATATCTACTTACAGGGGGCATACACCTATGGGGGGGGGGGGGGGGCTATATCTATGTACAGGGGGAATATACCTACAGAGGACTATATCTACCAACAGGGGGATATATCTACATACAGGGGGAATATACTTACAGAAGGGCTATATCTACATACAGAGAACTATATCTACCTACAGTGGGCATATTCATAAAGGGGGGCTATATCTAACTAGAGAGGACTATATATACATACAGAGGGCATATAAGTAAAGTGGGGCTATATCTACCTACAGGGGGCTTTATGTTTCTATAGGGGGCATATACCGACCTACAGGGGGCTGGATCGACCTACAGGGGACACTTACCAATCTCCAAGGGACTATATGAATAGGAGGGCTGTATTTAGGTAGAGGGGGCTGTAAGTATGTATAGGGGGACCATGTTTATCTACAGGGAGCATATACCTACCTATAGTGGGCTATAATTATCTACAAGGGGTATATACCTGTCTATAGGGGCTATATCTACCTACAGGGGGCTTCTTGTACCTACAGGGGGCATATATCTAAAAGGGGACTAAATACCTTCAGGGAGGATATATCTACATACAGGAAGCACATACCTACAGGGTGCATATATCTATTTACAGGGGGTTATATCTATCTATATGTGGCATATACCTACCTACAGAGGGGGATATATCTACTTATATGCAGGTGCCCCAATATACCTACCCACATACCTATAGCTGACCTATATACTGTACCTAGCTGCAGGGGAATTCTACCTACTTACAGGGCCATTATATACCTACCCACCTACCTACAGGGGCCTATATGACTACTTACTAGGGACCTATATTCCTACTGATTGGAGGGGCTATATAGCTAAATATCTACCTAATTGGAGACCTAGATACCTTCCTATTGGGGGACCTATAAATCTACCTACCTAATGGAGGAGGCGAAACACTTACCTAATTGAGGATTACCTTAAAGGGAGTTTACCCATCTGTCTACCTAATTTAGGGGTGAACCTACATACTGTATTGGGGGATTTAACTACCTCATATATAGGGACACAAATCAAGACTAAACCTTGATGCACAAATGGGAGCCCCATAGCTATTTATGGGCGCTGTTACTGTTTGAGGTTCAAGGAAGTCATCATTAAATTTTGGGGGCAAGGGATGGGAGTTTTACAGCGATGGGAATTTTTTGGTTCTTGAAAAGGGAAGTCTAAGAATTTTTTAAAAATCTGGGGGGCCATTCGGGGCGGGGAAAGTCGTCAGGGCATCGGGGTGGAAAAAAAAAAGGGAAAAGAACAACTCATCAGAAAGAGAAGGTTTTATCAAAAATCCCCCGTAAGTCCTAAAGAAACTTTAAAACATTTAGATGTTTAGCACCGGGGTTTAATTGATATCATCACTCAGGGTCATTATAGGGTAACATTGTATTTTTTAGTTAATTTTTTATTTTCTTTACTGTAGGAAATCACTCGTCACTTGGGTGAATTTTAAGGTTGTATTATAACTTTGGTGGTGATATGGGTTTTAATATCAGTTACTAGTGTGGTAAATTGGTTTGATTTTTCAGTTTTTATGGGGTTTATGTGGTCATGGTTGGCGTATTTTTAACCCCAATAGGGGTTTATTGGGGTCTTATTTTGGTATTATTCATCAACTTGTGGTGGGATTGTGGTAAAAGGGGGTGGTAAAATTCAGCAATAGGTGGTGAAATTGGTATAGTTGAGGTATTTTCAGCCCTACTTTTTTTAAATTTGGGGGGTTTATCAGTCCATGTGGTAGTGATATTTTCATTTTGTGGGGGTTTATTCACCATATTATGGTGATATGTGGTTGTATTTTTTCAGTCCTATTGGTGGTATGGGGTCATGGGTTTGCGTATTTTTTAGTCACTATTTGGTGGGGTTGTAAATTCGGGCTCTATGTGGGGGAGAAGTGGGGTCATGGGTGGCGGTATTATCATCCAGGGTGGTGAATGGGTTCATGGAGGGGGTATTATTCAAATTATTTTTGGGAGTATAATCAAGTTGGGATTTTTCATCACTATGTGGTGTGAATTAGGGTTTATTCAGTCAAAATGGCTTTGTTTATGGGGCCCTTTGGGTTTGTTTTTTTCATCTTATGTGGTCATGTTTTGTTGATTTTAGTCACTAGGGGTGGTGATATGGGGTCATGATATGGGCTTATATTTCGTAACTTGGTAGTAAAATTTTGGGGTCATGGTAGGCGGTTTTATTCATCACTACGTGTTAAAAATAGGGTTTCATGTGTAAAAATATTATTCATCAAGGTGTTAAAAAAGGGGGTGGTATTATTCGTCACAATTGGTGGTGTATGTGGTCATGTGTTGAGGTATTAAAACTTTTTTGGTGGGATTTTTGGGCAGTGTGGGGTATAATTCATACTTTTTGGTATGATTGGTACAGTGACAGTTTTATTCATTATGTGGGGGGGGGGAATTGTGGTATTATCACAAAACTGGGGGTTAATAGTGTCCAGGTGTAGTGATTTTTTCATCACTATTTGGGGTGAGGATTGTATCATGATTTTTGTTTTTCATCACTATTGGTGGGATATGGGGTCATGATAGGGGGTTATTTTCATCACTTTTGGGGTTGTAAAATGTCCTGGTTTTTGGGTTTAATTCATTCAATTTGTGGTGGGAAATTTTTGGGTCTGGATTGGCTTATTCATAAATTTTATGATTTTGTTCAGTTCCAATTATTCATCATTTGGGGGGAGTTTTTAAAGGGGGGAATATCATCACATTGGGGGTGTATTGGTCTTGGTGAGAGTATTACCTCACTATGGGGGATGAATATGGTCATATTACTATTTTCTCATTTTGGGGGGTGATAGATGGTTTTTCAGTCAAATTTGGGGGGAAATAGTGGTCGGGGTGTACGTATTTTTTAGTCACTTGTGGGTAAATTGGTCATGGTTTTGAGTATTATTTACCAATTTTTGGGTGGGATTGTAGTTTTTTTCTGTCAAAATGTCGGCAATTGTTCATATAGGTTTTAAATTCATGACAATGTGGTGGGATATGTGGCATGAAAGGGGGTTATTTTTCTTTCAAGTGGTAGGATTTTTGGCCATGGTGTGGAAAGATTATTCAGTCTTTTTTTGGGTGGTTATTGTCCAGGTTGGCGTATATTAATTCCATATGGGGGGACTGTTTTCGGGGCCCCTTCGGAGCGCACGTTTCCCCATATTTTCCGGGGGAATTTTGCGCCTCATGTATGCGGTGCCAAGGTGCCTCATACATCGTGAAAGTCCCCGCCCTCGCCAGTGTTGGGGGCGCAGTGGACGCCCTAAATCCCCCCCAAAGGGAGTCGATCATACAGCCGTGAAAAAGTCCACCGCCCCGCCGTGTTGGGCCAGTGGGGGATTGGGGACACAGGCGGGATCGCCTCTTATTCCCGCTGGGGGGTCGCCTTTTCATGGGGGAAAATCCCCCGCGCCTCCCATGGGGGGGCCAGTGCGGGATTTGGAGCATTTCGGGATTTTGCCCGAACTTATTCTTTTCGACCGGCGGGAAAACAGCAAAATCCTTTAAGGATACCGGGGGAGTATAAAAAAAAAATCCCCTTTAAAAAGGGTAAAATTCTCTGAAAAAAGCTAAACCTACAAAAAAAATACATAAAAAAAATCTTTTTCCCAAAAAATCATTAAGGGCGCTACATCGGGATTTGGTTTTGAAATTGGGGAAAACAGTAATTAAATTTCGAAAGTATTTTTTGGTCCTAAACCACCAATAGAATAGGAGGACATCCCCTTTTAAACCCTATGGAGAAAAACCATTTAAATTCAAAGGGGGAAGTTAAAAATTAGTAAAAAAGGGCAGAAAAGATGTTTGGTTGATAGGGGGGTTGGGGTATCCCGGCCAATAAGCACAGTACTCCCCCATTGTATTATGGAGTGTAAAATGTCTTGAAAAGAGCTAAAAACCTTCTATAAACTACAGAAAAAAAACCCCCTAACACGCGTTTGTCCCCGAGCCCGGCGCTACACGGAATTGGGATTAAAAATTTCCCGGGGAAATACAGTATTAAAATTCTTTAAGCGTTTCTCTTTGGGGTGCATAAAAACCAATGAAGGAAAAGGGCCCTTTATACCCTATGGAGGGAATTGACAATAAATGGGGAGCAAAGGGGACCTTTATAACCTATGGAAAAGTTAGCCAAAATAAAATAAAGGGGACAGTTCAAAAAACAGTAAAAAGAAAAAAAACTGTTTGGTTGAGCTAGCGGGGTTGGGCTTCCCAGCCAATTTTCCCACCAGCTATTTTCCCCCTTTTGTAGTTAGGGAGAGATGGGCGCAATGCAATTCCGTCCCCCGGGGACGGGATAATAAAAAAAAAAACTTTTTATTAAGTGTAAAACATTATCAGATAAAAACAAATTCTCAAAAAAAAATCATTAAAATCCCAACAACCTTTGCCCAAACCCGCGCTACATGGGGAATTGAATAGAGGAATTGGGGAAATACAGATTAAATTGTAAAGCTTTTTGATTGGTCGGCAATAAACCAGCCAAACAGAAAGGAGCGACAGGGCCCCATTATAACCCTATGGAGAATATTGCCAAATCTATTCAAAGGGGACGTTCAAATAAATAAAAGGCAAAAAAGGTGATTGGTTTGAGTGGGGGGGCTTGGTTTCCCCGGCCAATCAGACGCGAGCTACTTTTATAGGTTTGGGGGAAAAGAAATCAGAGGGGCTTTTTTTGTGAGGGGAAATTTTTAAAAAGGGGGGTTTTTGGGACCAATGGGGAGAGCGGAGGGCGCTTTAGGTTTTCTAAGTAACGGGGAATTTAAAATGAAACCACCCGGAATAAAATGTTTAAACTAAAAATTGCCCCGATGTGTAAAAAATAAATTTAATAATGGGGGTAAAAAAAAAAAAAATTAATTCAAAAAAAATCATGTTTTTTTTTTTTTTCGTTAGCAAGGACATGTATGGGTGTGGGGAAAATAAAAAAATAAAAATGAATTTTTTAAAATTTAATTTTTTTTTCGTTCCCCCATTTTATTGATCTTTTTTATACAATGGGAAAAATTTTTAGTTTTATTTGATTTCGATGTACATTTTTATTCCAGATTCATTAGAAAACCCCTAAGGGTGCTCGCTCCCCATTTGGGCCAAATAACCCGCCCTTTTAACTTAGCAATCACAAACAGAGCTCGCTCTGAATTTTTTTTTCCCCCCTAATTCTATGGAAAGTACTGCCCGTTGGCCGGGGGACCAAACCCCGTAGCTCAACCAAACAGCCCTTTTTTGCTTTTTACTGTATTTTTGAATTCCCCCCCTTTGATTTTTTATTGGTTCTAACTTCTCCCTAGGTTAAATGGGCCACTGTCCCCTATTTTGATTGGTAAACTCCTCATAGGTTGAATGGGCCACGTCGCTCCTTTTTTGATTGGCTGGTTTGCGACCAATCAGAAGAGCTTTAAACCATTTGAATTACTGTATTTCCCGGCAATTCTCTCTATTTGAATTCCCTATGTCCGCCCGTCTACGGCCGACAAAACGCGTTGTTCGGGATTAACTGATTTATTGTTAGAGAAGGTTCAGCTCCTTTTATCTGATAATGTTTTACACTTAAATAAAAATGATTTATTTATTATCATACTCTGCCGCGAGCGCTGAGCACCGAGAATGCATTGCGCCGATCACTCCATTGACTACAATGGGAGAAAGTAGCTCGCTGCTCTTGGAATGTGGGCCGAGGGATAGCCAAGCCACGAGCTAGCTCAGCCAATCAGCTCTTTTCTGCCTTTTTAACAGTAATTTTGAATTGTCCCGCCTTTGATTTTGATTGGTCTATAATCTCCCTAGGTTATAATGGGTACCCTTCGCTCCTATTCTGATGGCCAAATTGCAAGCCCCCGCTAGCTCAGCCAATCACTCTATTTGCCTTTTATAAACTGTATTTTGAACTGTCCCGCCTTTGAATTTTGATTGGTCAATAGTTCTCTCCCCAAGGTTTTAATGGTCCCTGCCACTCCTATTTGATTGGCTGAGTGTAAGGGATCCTCAGGGGGCGTCCGAACAGAACACAGACATGTGGAGGCCCCTGACACTGAGATCCCAACCCCTGTCCCTGCCTTTTGTGGGGTGCCCGACTCCTTTAATAGGGTCGGCCCCAACCAGAAGACTGAGCACTAAACTGAATAGCGTGGAAACACAAGTACGCAGACAAACAATACAAACACAATAAGGGATGGTCAAGCAAGCCAAGTCGTAACTATCGGTGAACGCGGTACAAAGTCAGTAAGGCAGAAGAATAAACGGAAACGAAGCATGAGTAAGAAAACCAGGGGAGGTCACGAATAAAGGAGGGCGAGTTATAGCAGAAGCAGACCAATATAACAGGCAAGGAGCAGAGACAGACTAACCCTTAAATACTTCAGGATAACATAGACAAAGGCAAAAGGAGGAAGACACGAAGAAGACCAGATAGGAAGGTAGACTGTCCAATCACCAGGGAGGCACGGACCGAGGTTAACCCGTGGAGTGCTGGACGGAATTCCTGTCCCGGGCGTCGCCAGGAATCAATCAAGATAGCAGGGAAGAAAACCCAGTTCACACTAGTGAAGCACAAATGTAGACACTATGTCAAAAACCACGGCCTTAACCCGAACGCATACGCCATGGCCGCGACCAGAACCAACGCAGGGGTTCTATTCTGGCATGATCATGACACTGAAGCGAGGCCAAGCCCTCCCTCGGTAGCTTAACCAATCAACTCTTTTCTGCATTTTTACTGATATTATGAACTGTACCGCCTTTGAAATTTGATTGGGTCCAACTTCTCCAAAGGTTTCTAATGGGTCTCTGTCGCTCCAGAATCTGATTGGCTTGGTTTTAGCCGACCAATGAGAAATAGCTACGGAATTTGTTAATTACTGTATTTGCCTAAGGCAATTATTCAGTATCCTAGATTCCTTGATATTGCTACGTTCTTAGATTCTGGAAAGTGATTTATTTAAATTATTGTTTTATTTTTAGAGTTTGAGCTCGTATTTTCTGGAAAGTGTTTTCCCGCTTATATAAGGCGAATTTTTTGAAATCTATACTCTTAGCTGCACTGAGCTGAGTCACCGAGATTTCCTTTTGCGATCTTACTATGTTTTTTCCTCTCATGTTACGATTCTTGGCTTCACTTCCGCCTCCGCCGGATCATTTAGACCAAATCCAATCAGGTCTGCCTTGTCGTAGCTGCCTAGAGCGCTGTGCAATGCCGACGTCGCGATCGTACAGTGACCTCGGAGTAGTACGAGCGCGCCGCGTCCCGCCCCGGAACTCCTACAGCACCCCACACCGTCCCATTTGCACGCACCCTGTCATGTGAGGTGCAGCCGAAAGTGGCGACACTACTGCCCTACATTTCCGCAGACCCCGCGTCCGAACAAGGATTCGGGTTCGGTGACGCAGAATATGCCAGAAACCGCATAAAGCCCGATCAGTACATGCGCCCTATGTGTTGAAGATAATGTGTTTTCAGGTGGTAGCAGTAAAATTCAGTCAGTTATTTGGTGTGGTGATAATGGTGGTATTATTCATCCCAATGTGGTGGTTTAGTTTGAAATTGTCATGGTGTTGAGGTATTTTGTCATCACCATTAGGTGGTGATATGATGGGTCATGGGTGTGAGGATATTATATTCAGTCACGCTGAGGTGATATGTGGTCATGGTGTTGAGGTATTATTCAGTCACTCTGGTGGTGATATGTGGTGATTATATGTGGTCATGATGTTGTTGTATTATTCATTCACTATGTGGTGATGGTCATGATATGGAGTTATTATTCAGTCTCTATGTGGTAGTGATATGTGGCTATGGTGTGGAGGTATTATTCATTCTCAAATTTTGTGAGGTGGGATATGTGGTCATGGGTATGGCTGTATTAATCAGTCACATGTGTTGATATAGTGTTCATGATGTAGTCAGAATTATTCAGTACATTATGTGGTGAGTCGATAAGTGTCGGTATTATTCAGTCCTAATATGTGGTGATACTGAGTCATGGTTGTAACGGGTATGTTGGATTCGCTGGACCACGCTAGCGAAGGTATAAAGCCACTCAAGGAACGGAGTCTATGTAGCCCCCGGTTTTCACCAGAGCCCGCCGCAAAGCGGGATGGACTTGCTGCGGCGTGAGGCTCCAGGTCGTTACCCCTGACGTGACTTCTGCGATGGCGGCCGGGGTAGTGCGTGTACAGAGTCGTAATCCGGAGGCGTAGTCCAGGGACAAGGCAGACGGTTCAGGGCAGGGCGCAGAGGATCGTGGTCAGAGACAGGCAGACGGTCATTGGGCGGTGCGGCAAACAAGGCAAGGATCCGGAACGTAGCAAACGACTGGTACACGGTCGATACGGAAAACAGACTCTCAATACACTCAATACTAACAATACGCACACCAACCGAACAGGCACTGTGAGAAATGGTGTCGTGTACCTTCAGATACGGACGCAAGCGCCCACAAAAAACCAATATAGACAGGGGCGCTGGCCCATATACAATCCCGTCCACCGTCGCGCGCGCGCCTAGGGACACGGGCAGCTACGCGCGGCGGCCGGAACAGACAGGGGCAGCGTTCACCTAGCGTGGGCTGGAAGTGGCCGGCGCCCGTCAGCAGGGAGATCTGGCGCGGGCAGCCGCGCACCCGCGGCCAGTTACCCTGCATGGGCAGAGGGAAGACCGGCCGGTGGGGGGGGGGGGGGGGGGGGGGGGGCGCTAGCTGGTGCCCGCGGCCCCCATGACATACCGCCCCCCTATAGTCTCCCCCTCCTATTTAGGAAACCTAGCAAGAGGTCAGGGGACAGGTTGGCCTCAGGTTCCCATGACGCTGCCTCCAGTGCCCGAACCCCTTCCAGTCGATAAGGAAGAACCCGCTTCCCCCACACTGTCTTCTCAACGCCAGGACCTCCTTGACCTCAAAGATGTTATTAGAATCGGCCCAGGAGAAGGCGAGCCAGATCAGCGGAGAAGCGATTCAGCACCACAGCTTGAGGAGCGAGTCATGGAAGGAGTTCGGGATCCCAGAGTGGGAGGCAAGCGGAGCCTAGGTCGAGACACCGGATTTAAACAGCCGAAGTACCACAAAGGGCCCCACAACACGTTGGACCCCGGCTTGGTCTCAGGCCCATAAGTAAGCGAAGTACTTAGGCATATAGCCCAAAAAACCCTGTCACCCGGCATAAATATGGGCACCGGTCCTCCGGTACCCCTGGTCAGCCTGGCTTTATACGAGAGGAGGCCCGTAGAAGTCCCTGACGTGTGCCCTGCCAGAGTGGGGGGGGGGGAGACTTGATGTCCCGACTTGGGCATCCACGGCGGAACGTCACACGAAGAAGGCCATAGGGAGAGGCGGGCGGGGTAGAGCCCAAGACAACAAAAAAGGGAGAGGCTCCTGTGGACTCAGAGTCTCAAGGAGTTGTATGACATAAATTCCGCCCAGGGGATGAGGTCCGACGGAGTTTAACCTGGCGGGCGGAAACAAAATGTCGTAGGTAGGTCCCCACCGACTTGGTTAACCCTCTCTACCGTGCCCGTTGGTTTTGAGGGTGATAGGCCGACGAGAAGTCCAGACTGGACCACGTAATTGGAGTACACAAGCCGCCAGAATTTAGACACAAACTGGACTCCTCATCCAGAAACCTATGATGTAACTGGGAGCCCATTAGACGGAAACACTGATGCTGGAAAAAAGTGTTGGGCCAGATAAATGGGCGAGGTAACCCGGGCAAGAGGGATAAACCAAAATGGGCCATTTTTAGAGAACCGATCTGTCACCATCCCAAATGACATGTAATTACCCCTAGAGCCGGTGAGGTCTGTAATGAAGTCCTGGCGATATAGGACCAAGGACTTACAGCACCGGGAGAGGTAGTATTTTGAGACCCGAAGGGACTGCGGCGCGGGACCTTGTTGCGAGCACAGGAGGGTGAGTCAGGCCATGACATAATCTCTAACATCAGAGCCAGGTTGGGCCGACCGAGTACATAGCGGAGATTACCCCAGAGATTTATGCACTCCAGGATGGCCAGCAGCACGGAAGCGTGGTCCCCACTTTATAATACGGGCCGCAGGCCGGGCGGACATAAGTATTTTACCCCAAGTATGGGTTGTTTAAGCTCCGACGGGGGCTGCCGTGAGGAGCCGTTCTGGGAGGAATTATATGCTGCAGAGGTGCATCTGTGCCCACAGTGTCAGAGGATTCGAGAAAGGGCATCCGTCCTGACGGTTCTACTCCTGGCCAAAGTAAAGTGAAGAATTCAAAAGCAAGGGGGGGGTGCAAGAAGCGGGCCCACCAGGAGCTATGACGAGGTCTATAGACCGGTTAAGGCAGATATTAGAAGATAGAGGAGGAATATATGTGGATCTGATGAAGATTTCCAAAGGGGTGGCGAGGCCCCCTCCACAAATGCCGCCAATCTTCTCGGGCCACATTTAAGGCCAATAGTTCACGATCTCCAATAGAAATACATTTTCGCTCGGGGGGCGTGGTGCGTAGAAGGTACTGAGAAAGAATCCGCAAGTACTCAGTTTTCCGTAGGCAGACTTTAGCAAGAGGACAAGCTCGCGGCACCTACAGAATAGGCGTACACCCCCCCCCTCTAGAACAACGGACTGCAGTGGGGTCCCGCGGGCGAAGATTAGCACAGGGCTGAAGCAAAAGCTGACATGAGATGCTCAAAGGCTTCTCTTGAGCTTCGGGAGACCAGTTATTTGGGGTTGCGTTTTCATCTTCGACAGTGCCACCAACGGGTCCACGAGCGTGGAGCACATGTGGAGATGAACTGTCTGTAGTAGTTTCTCAGAGAGCCTAGAAAACGTTGGCATACCCGAAGACCCACAGGTCGAGGCCACTGAAGAACTGGACAAGACAGTTTATAAGGACCATTCAGGAGACCCATATGATCCGAGACTATGTAACCGCCAGTCTAGGGCAACGCAGTAGCGCCGAATAAGGCCTTTCTCTAATTTGTCATACGCACTGCTGTCTCGGAGACGTTAAGCACCAGGCGGACTTGATGCTGTGAACCTTCGGGTCAGCGAGAAATCCTGCGTGCATCCAAGTAAACGATGACACAGACATAGAGGAGGTCGCGGAAGGATCTTCGATGCCGACGTTACATGGAAACTTGTCCGGCGCGATAGCCCAGGCCAAAGGCTCAGACCAGATATACGAAGTGGCCCATCACGGGTGTTCAACGCTGTTTATCCATACGACGCCTATCCCGAATATCGCATCAGATTATAAGGCACCACGACGGTCCAATTTAGAGAAAAAATTTGCGCCACGTCTTGCGGTCAAATAGCTCTGAAACTCAATAGGCCGTGGAAATCGATTCTTTATGGTTATCATTATGTTAGACAACGATAATCGATACAGGGCCGAGGGTTTCCATCATTTCTTTCTTACCGACCAAGAAGAAAACAGCCCCGCAGGATGAGGATAGACTTGCGTATAAAGCCCTTGGCGAAGATTCACTAGAATATACTCACCTACCCCATCGGCCTTTGACTCCGGGACCGAACGAGGGTAAACTCTGCCTCGTGGAGGCTAGTAACCTGGGTTGCAGATCGCATGGCAATCGAAGGGCCGGGTCGGGGGCCAGAGATTCGGCTTGTCTTTCGCGGAGAAGACGTCGGCAACGTTCCTGGGTATCGGAGCAGGCAGACCTGGCGCGAGTACTTCGAAGGTTTTGTGCCGAAAGATCAGACCGCAGAGCAGGGTCGGAGTGCCACCAGGCATCCAGAGAGAGACGATGAGCCGTGCCCCAACGAAGGAGTCTCGCCTGATGTATCCAGTCTAGGATCCGTAGGCAAGGTCTTAGCAACCAGGGAAGGCCCAGAAGGATCTACGGAGAAGATGACGTCGCGGCAGTCACTAGAGTTTCACCCTTGTCCTGTGTTGCGCGCCAATCTGCCGGGTGAGGGGCGCAAAAGTGACAGAACCCGAATGGCATACCTTGAGGATTCGCCACTGACAGAGAAGTACAAACATGGTTTTCTTGCAGAGGGGTCACTGGAAGCCGGAACTATAGATCACAGTGCATGGCTCATAAAAGTTACCACGGGACGCCTGAGTCCAGGAAGGCGGTGGCCAGAAAGGATCTGTCAGGCGAATTCCACAACGTACCGGCAAGTCAGACGGGGAGAGGCCGCACTGACACCAGAGGGATGCATCCCCCTGCGCCCCCATTGAGAGAGGCTCCCGGACGCACCGGACAGCCCCCCAAAAGCGTCCGGCTGGTCGAGAAGACTCGCGATGGATACGGGGAGCTCTTGTTGTCTCTTCGTCCCCTGCCAAGCGCATGTCGATCCGGGAGGCCCCGAATCAATTCCGTCCAGAGATGATAGGCAGATCCCGAGCCGCGAGCTCATCTTATAACGTCGTCCCCGAGAGGCCTAGCCAGAAAGTCGCCACCAGAGCTCGAAGTTCCATCGAGTACTTGAAGCTAGTCGTAGGAACTTGGGTGGTCACAGAGTACTGTCGCCACTGTAGAATCACACTTAGGCAGCAGGCGAAGCACAGCACGGCATGCCGCGGGACGAGGTACGGCCAGGTTCCTCGAAGAACAGTGCGGAATCCCTGGAGGAATCCTTGCAGATTAGCGCGTGAGCGGGTCTCCACGATCCCATAGCGGGTGGCCCAGGCCAAGCTTCGCCAGTTAGGATGCTAATACTGAAGGCCACATTAGCCCGCTCAAGTGGGGAATTGATTGTCCAAGCATCCTCAAAGTGGATGGAGTGCATTGAGTGAGGAAGCCTCAGCACTTCTGTCGGTCGTCCATTCCAAGAGAGAGGGGGAGCGGAGACTGCAGAGAAGGTCCCGGTGAAATTGGCCAGGGCAATCCGGAGCTGGGCGAGACGGTAGCAGTCGCTGATGGCGGTAACGACTGCAAGATTCTGCAACATGGCCACGAGTTGGTCGTACACTCTTTGACTCTGCAGGTCGACAGCCGTCGCAACATCCCGGAGTTCAGGCAGAGGTTACCCATTCGAATCCATGGCCATTTCGTTCTAGAAACGGGTATGATGGATTCGCTGGATCCACTGCTAGCGTAGGGGAAAAAGCCACGACAAGGAACGGAGTCTAAGAAGTCCCCCGGTATTACACCAGAGCCCGCCGCAAAGCGGGCATGGTACATGCTGCGCTGTGGCAACCAGTTCGTTACCCCTTGACGTGACATTGCTAGCTATGGCGGCCGGGTTATGCTGGTACAGTGAGTTCGTTAATCCGAGGCGTAGTCGGGGACAGTGCAGAAGGTCAGGGCAGGCGGCAGAGGTTCGAGGTCAGATACAGGCAGACGGTCTGGGCGGTCGGGCAAACATGCAAGGTCAGGAACGTAGCAACGTGACTGGTACACCGGGGCGATCAGAACGACCCTACAATACACTCAAACTAACTAGACGCACACCAACGAACTGGAAAGGTGTGTTGGGGGCTTGTCCCTTAAATAGGACCAGCGCCCACAAAACCAAACGGGGGGCGCTGGCCCTTTAAACCCCGACCGGGGTCGGCGGCGCGCCTGGGGACACGGCACCGCGCGGGGGGCCCGGGAACAGACAGGGGGCAGCGTTCCCCGGGAGCGTGGCTGGTAAGTCCCGGGGCCCCCGGGCAGCAGGGAGTGGGCCGGGGCAGCCCGGCCCCGCGCCGGGGAGCCCGCGGCAGGGGGAAGACCGCGGGGGGGCCGGTGCCCCGGGCCCCATACAAAGGTGTTGAGGTATTATTCAGTCACTTTGTGGTGGTGATATGTGGTCATGGTGTAGTGGTATTTTTTATGACTAGTGGTTTTGGTTTTTTTGTGGTGATGTGGAAGTATTATTCAGTCACTAAGTGGTAGTGTAGTGGGGTATTACATCAAACTGTGGTGGCAATATTGGCATGATGTTGTGGTTTTATTCAGTCACTATTGGTGGTGAAAGTGGTCAAGGTGTGCAGTATTATTCGCCTAGTGGGGTAATATTTGATTATCACCACATTTGGTGGTAATGCGTCAGGGTGCAGTGGTAATTCGTCCAATGTGGTGGGAATCACAGGTGTTGGGGATTTTTCAGCACTATATGGGGGGAAGTTTCAGGGTGGGGAGCTAAAATTCAGTCATATATGTGGCATTTGCGTCATGGTTTTGGTGGTATTATTCAGCCTAGTGGGGTGATATCGGGTCAGGTTTTGTGGTATTTGATCTTAGCGGAACACTGTTAATTGTGGCCCTGGGATTCTGGTTTTATGTATCAGTTTAATTTGCTAAATGTACAGTAAAACGGCAAAAAAAAAAAATGGCCCCAAAAGTTATAAGTTCCATAATGGAAAAGTACACAATTTTTAAAAACCCTTTTTAGCGCCACTTTTGCTGTTCAAAAAATAAATTTTAAAAAGTGACAATTTTTCACCATTTTATAAAAAAAATTGTAAAAAATGCATTAAAAAAAAGTCTTGCATATCACAAAAAAGGTGAAAAAAATTGTAGAATAAAGGGAAAATATGAGAGTAAAGGAGGGAGGTCAGAGACTAATTTTTGTTGATGTTGCCTGGGGGTGGGTAAAACTTTTTTTCCCAGCCCCCAGTAAAATTTACCTAGAAAAACCCTGGTACTGCATTCAAGATATTGTAGTGGGACCGTACATGAAAATAATTGCTCATAGATGCTCAAATAATAGCAAAATAAAGGGCGACATGTCCCAACACGCCAACGCCAGTTTTTTGTTTTATTTTGTTCAAACCCACCAAAGAGCCATATTTTTGTTTGTAAATGGACGTCTAACCAAAACTAGGGGATTATCGCCGGAACGACACTTTTTTTAAGGCCAAAAAAAATGGGGCATTGGTCCGCCCCGCGGGAATAGCCTCGATAGGCGCATGCCCTATATACCTGATTTGCTATGTGCCGAGGTTTTAGCAATGCCCCTTTTTATGCAATGCGCCCTTTTTTGATCAAAGCGCCCTTTTTTTATACGTGCCCCCCCTTTTTTTTATATATGTCACCCTTTTTTGATACATGCCCTCTTTTTTGATACAAGTCCCCATTTTTTTGAACCCAAAGTACCCTTTTTTTGATGCGTGCCCCCTTTTTTGATACGATGCCCTTTTTTTGATAGATCCCCCTTTTTGATACGTGTCCCCTTTTTTATACAATGCCCCCCCTTTTTTTTCTTTTCCCCCCTTTTTTGATACGATGTCCCCTTTTTTGATACAATGCCCCCTTTTTTATACGATGCCCCCTTTTTTGATACAATGCGCCCTTTTTTGATTACATTGCCCCCTTTTTTGATACAATGCCCCCTTTTTTGATACGATGCCCCCTCTTTTTATACAATGCCCCCTTTTTTGATACGATGCCCCCTTTTTTGATACAATGTGCCATTTTAGGCGCATTAAGTAATCTATGCAAGGTATACCTGACGCCAATTTTTAGAAAGTATCGGACTTTCAGGCGCACTTTACACTGATTTGATGCGGCTTAAACTGGCATAGATACGCCACTTTTGGGACATGTCGCTCATAGTGTCTGAATAGCAGATATGTACATACTAGTAATATATACATAGAAGAAGTGTCATACAATACTTATAAAGAAGTACTTCCATATAGTGCTATAAATAATAGCAACGTACAGTGTCCAAATAACAGCTCCAACACATAAGTGATCTTATAACATTGTAGCAGTACCACATAATAATAAGTGAATACCTTCATGTAGTGCTGTAATAATACCGCCATACATAGACTAACAGAGCATGCTCGGTTAGAGACCGTGCTGCCCACTGCTATGTGTTATTAGTATAGGTGCAGGAGGTGACCCCCATCGTGTTAGACGTAAACATTTACCTTATTACTTTGCTTCTAACAATTTAAACAGTAAAACAAGACAAAGTTCATCTCAAACCCGAGAGAAGGGAAAAAATCACAATAATCACTTACTGCCTTATAATCAAAATGAAGACAGTCGATCTAATTAAAACGCCGCAGCATGGTAGCACGTTGTGAGCAGCTAATTTATCCTGCACCTTCCCAGGATCACTCTCCTTATAAACACCCGCCATACGGTGAAATCTAAGAGAGTACAAACACTCCGCCAGCCGACAGCTGTGCTAATTATTTCTAATGTTCTGCTCTGGGGGTTCTGAAAATTTCACTGAAATGTTCCAACCTGGAGCTTATGTCACAAAACAGTGTTAAACTCCGACTTACAGGGCAACTCCCTACCCCCCCCCCCCCCACTACCACCATCCCGAAGTCACTGCAACGGCACCGGCTGGCACAGACAGCAACAAAACTTAAGACAGAAATGAAGCCAAACAACAGTCACATACAAGTATTACGAAGTGTGTAACCAAAATAGATTTAGGGACTAACCGATGGACAATGGACAGCAAGGGATAAATGACTTGAATCCAGAAGCAAGACCCCTATAAACATCTGACCCTAAGAACTAGCTTTCTGTAATCTGTCCCTAATGCTGACCCTAACACCAGACCCCACTAGTCCCTATCCTACCCTCACAACATCCCTATCAATGTCCCTCACTATGCTTACTCTAGCATCAGACACATGTGGACCTATGCTACCTCTGAAAACATCCCTATCAATGTCCCTCACTATGCTGGCCCTAGCACCAGACCCCACTGGTCCCTATCATTCCTTGACAACATCCTTACCTTTGTCCCTCACTATGCTGGCCCTAGCACCAGACACCTTTGAACCTAGCCTACCCCTGAAAACAACCCTACCAAGGTCTCTCAGCTAAGTTGGCCATAGCTCCAGACACCTTTGGACCTATCCTACCCCTGACAACATCCCTACCAATGTCCCTCACTATGCTGGCCCTAACACCAGAGCCCACAGGTCTCTATCTTACCCTGACAACATCCCTACCAATGTCCCTCACTATGTTGACCCTAACACCAGACACTCCTGGTCCTATTCTACCTTTGACAATATCCCTACTAATGTCCTTCAGCTGTGCTGACCCTAACACCAGCCACCCTTGAACCTATCCTATCCCTGCAACATCCGTACCAATGTCCTTCACTAGTTTGGCCCTAACACCAGACACTCCTGGCACTATTCTACCCCTGAAAATATCTCTACCAATGTCCCTCAGCTATGCTGACCCTAATAACAGACACCCTTGGACCTACCCTATTCCTGGCAACATCCCTACCAATGTCCCTTACTATGCTGACCTTAACACCAGACACTGCTGGCCCTATCCTACACTGGACAATATCCCTACCAGTGTCCCTCAGCTATGCTGACCCTAACACCAGACACTCCTGGAACTATTCTATACTGGACAATACCCCTACCAGTGTCCCTTAGCTTTGCTGACCCGAACCAAAACAACTCATTACCACCAAAGAGAACTCCAGAATAGAACACAGTGCAAGACTGACATAGGGCAAAACAGAAACAGCAGAGAACTAAACACAAAACACGGCTCTAACAACTGTTCCCAAATAACTAACCAAAACTGGACTGAATGCAACAAGCTTACAAGACACAATCTCTCAGCTACCACTATTGACAGCAAACGGCCACACAGTTAAACTCAGCTTTATAGAGGGCTAGCAATCAACCATTCACACATAATGGAGCTCACATGTGTGCATGAACAGCCGTTAATCCTGACGGTGGCTTGAGGCAGATGCATAGCAACAGCCTAATCTGATCTAGTAAGCCGGAGAAGGTGAACTAGCAGGAGAATTCCTACCTTTCGTAACAGTCACCCAGCTGAGTGCTGAATTCTAACTATTAGGAAGCTTCACCCATGTAATGGGGGTTTGGGATATTTTGTGGTGATACCATAACTGAGTTAACACTTGTGTAGGACCTACCTACCTCTTAATGAGGACACTAGTGGTGAATAGCTACCATTTGGCACAATGCAGTAGATGCTCATGTGGGGACAGTCTGCTGTGATCACTACCATCTGCTCCTACTTTATAGTACTGATAGAAACTTGAACGAGTCTTTGACTTAGAGGTTAAACCCTCAGTTGAGCGTAAATTTTACTTTAGAGTCTTTAGAGTCTCCGGCAATGCAAATAAGTGGTGGCAATTAAGGACAACCTGGCCACCAGAGTACTAGAGGATACTCTATTGGGCCCAGGTATTCACTCAATGATGGGCCCTAAAAGTCAACCTCATTTAGTCGTGATACTAAGGTATATTTCTTATGGGATGATTCATTTGCAAATGTACTACATATTCTGTGCATATAATAGGATGCCCCTGAATCAACGCCCCTGCACAGAGCCCTCACCCATCCTCTCCACAAGATCTCAGGAAAAGCCCCAGTGCAGGGCCCAGAGAGGGGTAAGTAGTTGACGAGGCCGGAAGGGATTCAGATTTTACAGTGCTTGGGAACACCTATGGCTTGGCTGGGACTCCTTGTTTCCATGTTGGTAATTGTTGTTGGCACGCTGATTACATTGGCACAAGGGCTTTACCAGGATAATCCGGTTCTCCGTGGGGCTGCACAGGAAATGCTAGTGGTAGTAGTTTCACCCGGGGATGTCTGACCTTATGGTGTTTGGGGGGGGGGGGGCACTTGGTGTTGTAGTGCAACAAGGAGCCTAGACAGTTGTGGGACATGCAAAAGGCACAACTTGTCCACTGTAGCCCAGATTGTGCCATTGACTGATTGGCTCCCAGTCTGTTCCAAAAGTCTCAATTCACTTTTCTAGCTGCAATACCCTTGGTGCCAGTGTAGTCCTTGACGATTTGAAGCTTAGAAGTCGCTTGTTCCTATGTCCAGCCAAAAACCCTGGAGGATCTTAGGGTGAAGCTATAGGGCACATGTAGCACACCTCTCAACTGTTCTGGATCTTACGATACAATGCCGGATTTCAGGGACTGCCCTGTGGTCCTGAGCAATCTGAAGTATGTCCTCAGGGCGTGCAAACAGTTAAACCTTGGTGGCCTTGTAGGCTTCAGGTTGCATTAGGCTTAGGGGAGTTTGGCAAAAATAGGTGGTATGATGCGGTCATAGCATTGTGCCGCATGTGTCTTGACTTGCCATAGTCTGCATTAAGCCTGCAGTCTACAAGACATCAGAAGAGCTTTCTGACCCAGACTATGTAATGCATAGCATCTGCCTGCATTAGGCCTCCCCCACCCAAGTCTGCTGCTCATCAGGGGAACAGGGAGAGGTGAGTTTAATTTTTTACATTTTATTTCACTAAAGGGGGCAGTATTGACAGTGGTGCCTTACCTACCCAGCCCTTGCCTATGTACCTACATGGGGCTGTGCCTGCCTAATTATCTACTTGGGGCCTTGCCTACGTGGGTCTTCCCTTCCTACCGACTTAGGGCATTGCTTGTTTACCTAACTATCTACCTACCTGGGGCCTTGCCTACCTACCTCCTTAGAGCCTGGCCTGTCTACCTACCTGCCTGGGGCCTTGCCTATCTACCTCCTTAGAGCCTGGCCTGTCTACCTACCTCCGGGGGCCCTTGCCTATCCCCTCCTTTAGACCCTTTGGCCCTGTCACTACCTACCCGGGGCCTTGCCTACCTGCCATCTTAGGGCTAGGTCTATCTACCTACCTCCCTAGGTCCTGGTCTGTCTTTCTACCTAATTGGGGCATTATCTTAATACCTACCTGTGGCCTTGCCTAACCTACCTATTTAGGACCTATTTAGTCACCGATGCTCAGTGATTGCAGGAGCTGCTTGGTCTTTTTAGATGCCTATGAGCTCTGCTGTGACTTTAGGGGGTGTATTTTCCCTGTAACTGGCTAATGTATTAGCTCCGGTTAAAGGGGGTTTCAAAACGGGGGTTTTATGGGGGGGGGTACAATATGATAAAACATATATTTAAAAAAATGACACAATTACAGAATTTATTGTAATGAAACTTTTTTTTAAAAAAGTGAAAACAGGATTTTTTTTCACCATTTTCACTCATTATAAAAAAAAAAAAAGAAAAATATAATGTACAAACGACATCAGTAGAAAGTCGTATGTATTGCGGAAAGAAGGCGAAAAAATTAGTAGAATAACCGACCGAGTGCGAGAATTCACTACTGTGTTAGAACCTGGTCCGGAACTGATTAAAGGGAATATTGTAAGCTGAACAAGCTTTCCCATCTTCCTATTATAGAGCAGGCAGCACTGACCAGACAGGAATATGATGTGTAGGGAAGCATTTAGTAGAATTGTCCTTTATTCATTTTATTTTTTGCTTATTCTTCGTGTAGGAGTCCAGTGGGTGGAGTTACCTAATGTTTTTGCCAACAGTGACCGCCCACTGGACTTCTTGGGCCACAATGAGCAGTTCTACTACAGTAAATCTTTTTCTCACAATGCTGCATACCGATCTGCTCAGCTCCTCCTGCTCTGGAACAAGCTGCAGACCTCTCATTTACAGTAACAGGTTCCTTTTAACCATTTTTTCGAGCCGCTCTAATGATCTTGATGGGGGGCACAGGACATAATATTATCAGACTTGGGAGTTTCTTCAGGAAATCCAACCTTATCTCCCTCTCTGTGGCTCCTGTGAAATGGACATTAATGAGTGATACAATTAAGTAACTACCAGATAATGAACAACGTATCACAAAGACAAGTCAGCAAAAGACTCATTTCATTAAATAGAATAGCAGCTAATGAGGAGATACTCAGAGGTGGGAATTATCCTATAACACTTAAGGTATGTTCACACGACTTATTGCGGCGCATACAGTAAACCCTCACAATACCTGATCACTTTTTTACTTCCAAAGCATGGGGGGAGGGGCGGCTCCCAAGCGGTCCAATTGACATGCATTGTCAGCGGAGAGCAAGCGGCGCGGACAATTGACATGTCACTTCTCTCCTAGATAGATAGATACGAGATAGATAGATGTGAAATAAGATAAATATAGTATCTCACAGAAGTCAGTACACCCCTCGCTACAATGTAAAGTAGTCGGTGTACAGCCCTCAAAATAACTCTAAACAGACATCAATGTCTTAACTGCTGGCAACAAAAGTGAGTACACCCCTAAGTGACAGCAAAAGTGAGTACACCCCCAAGTGACAACTAAAGTGAGTACACCCCCAAGTGACAGCAAAAGTGAGTACACCCCCAAGTGACAACAAAAGTGAGTACACTCCCGTAAGTGACAATGGACAAATTGTGTCCAAAGTGTCAATATTTTGTTTGGCCCACAGATGCTCCATAGGGTTTAGGTCTGGAGACACTTGGCCAGTCCAGCACCTTTACCCTCAGTCTCTTTAGCGAGGCAGTGCGGGTCTTGGAGGTGTTTGGGGTCGTTATCATGTTGGATACTGCCCTGCGGCCCAGAAGGGAGGGGATCATGCTTCAGGACGTCACAGGACATGTTAGCATTCATGGTTCCATCAATGAACTGTAGCTTCCCACAGCCGACAGCACTCGTGCAGCCCCAAACCATGACACTCCCCCACCTTTGCTTGACTGTAGGCAGTCACACTTGTCTTCGTACTCCTCACCTGTTTGCCGCCACACACGCCTGACACCATCTGAACCAAATAAGTTTATCTTGGTCTCATCAGAGCACAGGACATGGGTCCTGTTACCCATGTCCTTAGTGTGCTTGTGTTTAGAAAACTGTTTGCGAGCTCTCTCGTGCAGCATCTTTAGAAGATGCTTTCTTCTGGGACGACAGCCATGCAGACCAATTTGATCCAGTGTACAGCATATGGTCTGAGCACTGACAAGTACACCTCCCACCCCTGTAACCTCTACAGCAATGCTGGCAGCACTCATCTCTGGATATGACACTGAGCACGTGCACTCAGCTTCTTTGGTCGACCATGGTGAGGCCTGTTCTGAGTGGAACCTGTCTTGTTAAACCGCTGTATGGTCGTGGCCCCCGCGCTGCAGCTCAGTGTCAGGGTCTTGGCATCTTCTTATAGCCTCGGCCATCTTTCTGTAGAGCAACAATTCTTTTCTTCAGAACCTCAGACAGACATGTTGGACTTCCAGTGACCAGTATGAGAGAGTGTGAGAGCGAAAACACCAAATTTAACCCTCCTGTTAAATTTGCAATGCTAGGCAGTTTTATCCTGGGCTTGTGCCTGAATACTGTACATTGTATCAAAGTGTCAGATCCTCAGTGTTTTCCCATGAAAAGATAAAATACAATATTTACACAAATCTGAGGGGTGTCCTGACTTTTGTGAGATACTGTAGATAAGTATCTAGATAAACAGAGAGATAAATATGATATAGATAGTTACGAGGTAGGTAAATGCGAAATAGATAGATATATAGATATGAGATAGATGGATAGATAATGAGATAGATAGATAGTTAGATAGTTTATCTGATCAAGGCATTTTCAACCTCTCCATACACTCTTTAAACAAAGATAAAAATTGGTTTACTTGCAAAAGAAATTTTCTTCTGCCCAACAAATAATAAGATAGATCACTTTGAACTTTTTTTTAGATGTTCACTACTTCGTTATGAAATTGACTCTGACACGACACTTTATTATGAACCCTGTACCAAGTGAATCAAACACATCCTCACCTAATAATAAATTTGCTTTAAAATCCAAATCGAGATTTTATCTGACAAATTCCCAAGGACATTTACTGAAAACGTTCCAAGATTTGATCCTGGAGGATCTACAAAAAATTCAACCCAGTAAAGAAAAATCCAACTTAATAAAGAGCAATTTAAAGCTCTAAAAGATCTCCAGCACAATAAAGAAGTTGTGATTCGCCTGCAGACAAAGGGGCTGGTGGGATAGTGCTTTTAAACTTAGAGGATTATCAAAAAGAATCCTTAAATAGTCTTTCAGACGGTTCATATTATACAATGTGTGCAATAGACCCCTTTCCAATTGTCACGGGTGCCCCTGTGACGCTCAAACCCCAGGTCGCAGGCGCACCCGTGTCCCTCCGTCTAGCGGCGCCGCTGCCCGCATGTAAGTCCCTGTTCAATTACCCGGTCACGCTCCTGCTGCTGCTCCTGTCTCCCGGCGGGCACGTCCCCGCTCCCTAGGGTGCGCGCGCCGCCTCTTTTACATTTAAAGGGCCAGCACACCAGTAATTGAGTATTGCCGGTCGCTGCCCTTATTTAAGCCTGCCTCTTCCTTATCCGCTTGCTGGATCTTTAGTGCCTTTTCCAAGCCTACTGAGAAAGCGTTCCAAGTCTTGTCTGTCATTACCGTGTACCGAACCGTTTCGCTTCTGTCCCTCGACCACGAACCTCTGCCGCCTGTCCTGACCTACCGCCTGTCCCCGACTACGTCTACATCTCACAATTCTGCACCACGCTCACCCTTGGCTGCCACCACAAGCAAGTTACGCCAGTGGAAGCGACCTGGTAGTCTCCCGCCGCAGCAAGTCCATCCCGCTTTGCGGCGGGCTCTGGTGAAAACCGGGTTCTACTTAGACTCCGCTCCCTGGCGTTGGCTTATACCATCGCTTGCGGTGGTCCAGAGGATCCACTACCACTGTCCGTGACAGTAAGATCCGGGCATAGATTCCACAAGGCGCCTCTGCCGCCTGACGCTGACCTCATCACCATCGTGGCTCAGCAAGCTCAGCAGATCACTCAGCAGGCCCAGCAACTCGGCCATCTGTCCGCCATGATGCAGCAGTTCCTGGCCACCCAACAGCAGCAACGACCCGCTCCCGTGGCTCCTGCTGCACCTCCAGTTTCCGCACCGGTTGCAGGTCCAAGGCTCCGTTTGTCTATGCCGTCTAAGTTCGATGGAGCCCCCAAGGCTTGCAGGGGCTTTAACACCCAATGCTCACTGCACATCGAATTAATGGGGAATCAGTTCCCTACTGAAAGGTGGAAGGTCGCATTCGTGGTCAGCCTTCTTTCCGGGAAAGCCCTGGCCTGGGCAACCCTTTTTTGGGACAGAGACGATCCGGTCACGGCTAGCCTCGCCACTTTCCTCACGGAGTTCTGCAGCATGTTTGAGGAACCCGCCCGAGCATCTTCGGCCGAAACTGCCTTCTTAAATCTACACCAAGGAGACTCCTCGGTGGGCGACTACGCGGTACAGTTCTGCACCCTGGCCTCGGAACTGTCATGGAACAATGCGGCTCTAGCTGCCCCCATTAAGAAGGGCCTCCCCATCCGGGTTACAGATGCCCTGACTGCCCGTGATCTTCCGTCTTCTTTGAGCGACCTCATCTCCCTGGCTACTCGGATTGACATCCGTTTCTCAGAACGTCAGGAGGAGCTCCGCCAGGAACAAGGACCGACTAGACCTCGTCGGCTCCCTCGTCTTGCTCCGGTATTTCAAAGGCCTCCACAGTCGCCTTCCCCGCCCGTGGCCGAGGAAGCCATGCAAGTGGATAGAGCCCACCTGTCCTCTCAGGAGCTAACCCGGAGACGTGAGGAGAACCTTTGTCTCTATTGTGCCAGCCCGGAACATTTCCTCCGCTCCTGCCCACTGCGTCCTCAACGTCCGGGAAACGCGCTCACCTAGGGTACGTGGGAGAGGCGTCCCTAGGTGAGAGCAAGGCCTCTCCTCGTTTGACCATACCCGTTCTAGTCGGCACTGGGCCAGGTACCCACTTTCAAGCCTCAGCCTTCTTGGACTCTGGGTCGGCTGGAAATTTCTTGGACGCTGCCCTGGTGTCTCAGCATAATCTCCCCGTGGTCCGCCTGGAGAAACCTCTGGTCATCTCCTCTGTCAGTGGGGAGATCCTCAGCGATCCAGTCTGCTACCGTACTGAGCCTCTGTTCCTTCAAGTGGGGGCACTACATAAGGAGAGACTTACGTTTTATGTGTTACCCCGGTCTTCCTCGTCCATCCTTCTGGGTCTTCCGTGGCTGCAGCGCCATGCTCCTGTGCTCAACTGGCAGATGGGCGAAGTCTTGCGTTGGGGGCCAGAATGTCGGTCTCTCTGTTTGGTGGCACCTTGTCCGGTGCTTACCACTTCTCCAGTACCGTCTAAGCCTCTGGCGGGCCTTCCCACTCAGTATCAAAAGTTTGCTGAAGTCTTCTCTGAGAAGCAAGCGGAGACCTTGCCTCCTCATCGCCCCTATGACTGCCCTATTGACCTTCTGCCCAGAACATTTCCACGGGGCAGGGTTTACCCTCTGTCAGTGCCTGAGACCTTGGCTATGTCCACCTACATCAAGAAGAATCTCCAGAAGGGGTTTATTCGTAAGTTCTCCTCTCCAGCTGGAGCCGGGTTCTTTTTCGTTACGAAGAAGGATGGATCTCTACGTCCTTGTATCGATTACTGGGGGCTCAATAAAATTACCGTAAAACATCGCTACCCACTGCCCTTGATTACGGATCTCTTTGACCGGCTCCGGGGGGGCCAAGATATTCACCAAATTGGACACGTGGGGCTTACCATCTCATCCGGATATGCGAAGGGGACGAATGAAAGACCACCTTCAATACCCGCGATGGGCACTTCGAGTACCTTGTCATGCCCTTCGGGCTCTGCAATGCACCGGCCGTCTTTCAAGAATTCGTCAACGACATATTCCGGGATCTCTTGTACACATGCATAGTCGTCTATCTGGATGACATTCTTGTGTTCTCTGCTGACCTTGAGTCCCATCAAGTGCACGTACGACAAGTCCTCAGGTGTCTAAGGGCAAACCACCTCTATGCCAAGCTCGAAAAATGCCAGTTCCACCAGAAAAGTCTTCCTTTCCTCGGCAACATCATTTCCGACAAAGATCTGCAGATGGACCCTGCGAAGTTGTCCGCCGTCCTAAAGTGGCCACTACTTGTGGGTCTTCTAACCATTCAAAGGTTTCTGGGTTTCGAAAATTACTATAGGCAGTTCATACCACATATTTGCTCGTTGGTGTCACCTATAGTGGCGTTAACAGAGAAAAATGCCAATCCTAAGCTTGGCAGAGGAGGCTTTTTCTAAGCTAAAGTCGGCCTTTGCCTCTGCACCCGTACTCTCCCGGCCAGATATGAAGAAACCGTTCTTTCTGGAGGTGGACGTGTCCTTGGTGGGGGCCAAGGCAGTTCTTCTGCAAAAAGGACCCAAAGGCAAGACCCTCACATGCGGGTTTTTTTCCAAAACTTTTTCTGCTGCAGAGAGGAACTACTCCATCGGCGATCGGGAACTACTGGCCATCAAGCTAGCCTTGGAGGAATGGCGCTATCTCTTTGAGGGAGCCCGTCATCTGGTCAACATCTACACTGATCATAAAAACCTTCTCTCAAAACAGCCCAGCGGCTGAATCCACGTCAAGCTCGATGGTTCCTCTTTTTCTCCCGATTCAACTTTCTGATCCATTTCTGCCCTACAGAGAAAAATGTCAAGGCCGACGCTCTCCCCCTTCCCTGAAGTTATTGGGGAAGAACCCGCTCCACGCCACATTATCCCTCCGGAACAGCTTATCTCTGCTGCGCCTGTAGACCTATGACGAATTCCGCCCCGAAAGGCATACGTTCATCCGGCATTGCGGAAGAGGATATTGTCGTGGGGTCACTGCTCTCGTATGGCTGGGCATCCAGGAGTGCAGAAGTCCTGCTCCCTCATCTCTCGATTCTATTGGTGGCCCGGTCTGGCACAAGATGTTCGGGACTTTGTGGAATCCTGCATCTCCTGTGCCCGTAACAAGACGCCTCGTCTAAAGCCAGCTGGTCTGCTTCAGCCACTGCCGATCCCCAGCTGTCCTTGGACCCATGTGGCTATGGACTTTGTCACCGATCTCCCTCCTTCCTCTGGAAATACCGTTATCTGGGTGATTACGGATCGGTTCTCCAAAATGTCTCGCTTTACCCCTCTGCCAGGCCTACTCTCTGCTCTGCGTCTCGCCAGTCTGTTTTTTCAACACGTCTTCTGGCTACATGGGTTTCCCCAACACATTGTTTTGGATCGGGGGGTCTAATTTATTTCAAGGTTCTGGCGCTCCCTATGTGCGCAACTCCAAGTGAAACTGGACTTCTCTTCGGCCTACCATCCTCAGTCTAATGGACAGGTGGAGAGGGTTAACCAGACACTGGGCTGCTACCTGCGTCACTTCTTCTCTGCTCGTCAGGACGATTGGTCTAGTCTATTGCCCTGGGCAGAGTTTTCCTACAACTCTTTAGATTCAGAATCCGCTGGTGCCCCCTTCTTCATTGTCTACGGGCGACATCCCCGCCTGCCCCTCTCCTTCTCGGTGCCCTCCGAGGTCCCTGCTGTGGAGGAGCTCGTCCAGGACCTTCCCCCATTTTCTCTCCAGGAGACAAAGTATGATTGTCTGCTAGGTACATCCGCCTCAAGGTCCCCAGCTACAAGCTTGGTACTCGATTCTTGGGTCTGTTCGAGGTGCTGGAACGCATAAACTCTGTGGCTTATAAGCTTCTCTTCCATGTCTCCCTTTAGAAACCAATCATCCTAAACCGCTTCTCTCGGGAACTTGCTCCCCCTACCCCTGAGGCCAACGCCTCCAACTTCTTTACTGTAAAAGAGGTTTTGGATATGAAGACAGTCAGAGGGAAGCGTTTTTTCCTCCTCGACTGGAAGGGGTTCGGGCCTGAGGAGAGGTCCTGGGAACCAGAGGACAATATTCTGGACCAGAGTATTATTCAGAGATTCCTTCAGGCCAGAAAGAGGGGGAGGCCGAAGGGGGAGGGGGGGTACTGTCATGGATGCCCCTGAGACTCTCACCCCGGGTCTTATAGATATAAAAACTAAACAGTTTTTATAAATCAGGGAACCCAACATACCTTATTTTTACTATCTTCCTAAGCTACACAAAAGCACTACTCCCTCCCCCCCCCTTCCCGGCGCCTGTTAATATCAGGAATTAACTCCCCTACAAGCAATTTATCACATTTCTAGATCTTCACTTACAACAATATGTTGTTGACCTACCTAGTCATTTGAAAGATTCTAGCCACTTAATATCTATACTAACTGATTTAAAACACACTCAGGAATGTATTTTTTTGACACTTGATGTTTCTGCATTGTATACGAACATGCAGCATGACTTAGGGGTAAAATGCGTTAAATACTATCTGGATAATGATGTCTCTCTCTCTGAATCATTTAGAGAATTTTTATTGAAGAGTCTTAAATTTATTTTGGAAAATAATTTTTTCTAGTATGACAGAGCCACATTCTGTCAAATAAGAGGCACAGCAATGGGGACGAAAGTAGCCCCAGCATATGCTAATCTTTTCATGGGGATCTTTGAAAAAAGTATATACACACGTACCATAACTTTAATCATATTTTACTGAACAAACGCTTTATTGATGATTTATTCGTTATCTGGCAAGGTTCCCAGGAAGACATTCCCCACATCTCTCACATCAATAACAATTATTTTGGTATATCATTTACATACCATAAAATCGGGAAGAAATTGAATTCCTGGATCTGAAGATATCATACACAAATGGGAATTTCAGTTGATACCAATAGCTTTATCAACTTCTCCAGTGCTCATTACAGACCCTGGCTTACAAATATTCCTTATGGCCAACTAAGGAGAATACACCGAAATTGCATTGAAGAATCCACATTGATTAAAACGAAATCTTTACAACAAAAGGATTGCCTAACCAAGACAGCAAAATCGAAAGATCCAATAGAAACTGCTCACACCAAATTTTCTTTGATTACCCAGTTCAACACTGCACATGGGAAAATCAGAAACGTGCCACAGAAACATTGGCCAGGGCCGCCGTACAGCCAGTACAGGGGGTACTGGTGTACGGGGCCCGGTGAAACAAGAGGGCACGCTGCAAGCAGGCCCTCTTGTTTCATAATCTACTTAGTCTTTACATGGGCCCCGCGGCTCTGCTGAATGTCCGCAGGGGCCCGCGGCTCTGCGTCTGAGGAGGGGGCCCGTGCAGCTCTGCGTCTGAGGAGGGGGCCCGAGCTATTTACATACAGCTGCAGCAGCGTCGGTCTGTTACCTCCTTCCTGTTCTCCAGACTCTCCTGTGATCGGAGTCGGCTCCTCCCCTCTCTCTGCCTGTGGGCGGGACTTCAGTGACTCCTGAGGGGAGGGAGGAGTGGCTGACTCTGATCATAGGAGACACTGGAGAACAGGAAGGAGGTGAGAGACTCTGCTACTGTATGTAAAGAGCAGTCCTAAGAGTCAGAGCGTGGGCCCCCTCCTCACACTGAGATAATGTGGGGCCCCACTGAAGCCCTCTTCTGCCCCAGCGATCCCCCTGAGGCTGGGGGGGGCTGTGTGTGAGGCTGGGAGGGGCTGTATATGATGCTGGGGGGCTGTGTGTGAGGCTGGGGGGGGCTGTATATGATGCTGGGGGCTGTGTGTGAGGCTGGGGGGCTGTGTGTGAGGCTGGGGGGCTGTATGTGATGCTGGGGGGGGGGTGTGTGAGGCTGGGGGGGCTGTGTGTGAGGCTGGGGGGCTGTGTGTGAGGCTGGGGGGCTGTGTGTGTGAGGCTGGGGGGGCTGTATAATATGCTGGGGGCTGTGTGTGAGGCCGGGGGGCTGTATATGATGCTGGGGGGATGTGTGTGAGGCTGGGGGGGGCTGTGTGTGAGGCTGGGGGGGCTGTATATGATGCTGGGGGGCTGTGTGTGAGGCTGGGGGGGGGCTGTGTATGAGGCTGGGGGGGCTGTATATGATGCTGGGGGGCTGTGTGTGAGGCTGGGGGGCTGTATATGATGCTTGGGGGGCTGTGTGTGAGGCTGGGGGGGGCTGTATATGATGCTGGGGGGCTGTGTGTGAGGCTGGGGGTGCTGTATCTGATGCTGGGGGTGCTGTGTGTGTGAGCCTGGGGGGGCTGTATATGATGCTGGGAGGCTGTATATGATGCTGGGGGGCTGTGTGTGAGGCTGGGGGGCCTGTGTAGGATGCTGGATGGGCTGTGTGTGAGGCTGGGGGGCTGTATATGATGCTGGGGGGTTGTGTGTGAGGCTGGAGGGGCTGTATGTGAGTCTGGGGGCTGTGTGTGAGGCTGGGAGGGGCTGTATAATATGCTGGGGGGCTGTGTGTGAGGCTGGGGGGGGGCTGTGTCTGAGACTGGGGGGTCTGTGTCTGAGGCTGGGGAGTCTGTATTTGAGGCTGGGGGGGCTGTGTCTGAGACTGGGGGGTCTGTGTCTGAGGCTGGGGGGCTGTGTGAGGCTGGGGGGCTGTGTCTGAGGCTGGGTGGGATGTGTCTGAGACTGGGGGGCTGTGTGTGAGGCTGGAGGGGCTGTATATGATGCTGGAGGGGGCTGTTGTGAGAAGGGGGGCTGTGTGTGAGGCTTGTGGGGCTTAATGTGAGGCTGGGGTGTGTATATGATGCTGGGGGCGCTGTGTGTGAGCCTGGGGGAGGTGTGTGAGGCATGGGGGGCTGTGTGTGAGGCTGGTTGGGGCTGTGTCTGAGGCTGGGGGGCTGTGTGTGAGACTGGGGGGCTGTGTGTGAGGCTGGAGGGGCTGTATATGATGCTGGGGGGGCTGTGTGTGAGGCTGGGGTGGCTGTGTCTGAGACTGGGGGGTCTGTGTCTGAGGCTGGGGAGGCTGTATTTGAGGCTGGGGGGGCTGTATATGATGCCGGGGGGCTGTGTTTGAGGCTGGGGGGGGCTGTGTCTGAGGCTGGGGGGGCTGTGTCTGAGGCTGGAGGGCTGTGTCTGAGGCTGGGTTGGCTGTGTGTGAGGCTGGGGGGCTGTATATGATGCTGGGGGGCTGTGTGTCAGGCTGGGGGGGCTATGTTTGAGGCTGTGGGGCTATGACTGGGGCTGTGGAGGGCTGTGTGTGTGAGGCTGGGGGGGGGGGCTGTGTGTGTGAGGCTGGGGGGCTGTGTGTGAGGCTGGGGGGGGCTGTGTTAGAGGCTGGAGGGGTTGTGTCTGAGGCTGGGGGGCTGTATGTGTGGCTGGGGGGGGCTTTGTGTATGGCTGGGGGGGCTGTATGTGAGGCTGGGGGGGCTGTGTCTGTGTGGGGGCGGGGCGATGGGGTTGGCAGAGGGCAGGGTTGACGTGTCAGTCCAAATAAACGAAATCTTGTTTATAGAAGAGCACCTAATTTAAAAGAAATCCTAGCCCCTAGTTTAATAAAAAATTACACACCTAAAGGAAAACATTTAAAAACCATTTTCTTTGGGTTCGTCTCCTTTGAAAATCAAAAGGGTTTGGGTTGGGGTTTTCGAGACGTTTAAGGAAATTCCCCAAACAAAGTTTTCAAAATTTTTAAAATCACCCCCATAAAAACCTAATTAAATCTAAAAGTGCTCAATAAATTTTCCCCAAAAAATTTTAAAAAGCCCGGGAAAACTATACTGGATTTTATTAGACTCAAAAAGGGATACCACCCACTTTTTTTAAAAATGTTATAGTTGAACTTATTAAAACAAAAAGTTTTTTGGGCCCATTTTTTTTAAATTTTTAAGGTGAAACCAGATCACAAGTTTAAAAAAAATTAATAAAAATAAAAGGGGAAAATAGGTTTGTTTTTATTTGGAAAAAAACCTTTAATAATTTTTTTCCTGAAACCTTTTTTGGGTTTAAAGATTGTTTAATTTTTTTATCTTGTTTTTATTTTTCCTTTAATTTGTAGTCATACAAAATATCGTGTATTCAATCTGTTTTGAAATTTTTTTTTTGTTTTAAAGTCAAAGGGTCTTTTTTGGAAATTTAACAATGACCCAGGATTTGCAGTTTTTTGGGAAATTTTGGGAAAAGAGAAAATTGATACAGTGAAAAATAAATTTTATTAAATTTACGAAAACTAGAACCTTTTTTGGTAAAGTATAGCAAATTTTAAGGGTTTTTAAAAAAAAATTATCGTTAAAAAAAATTATAAACTTCTTTAAAACCACACACTTTCCCTTTTAAACAAAAGACCTATGGGGGACATGTTTCCATCGGGTTTTTTTCGCCTTTTTTTTGGGCCCGGTTATTTTTAATTTTCTGTCCCCGGCTCCGGGGTCGGACGCACCTCCCTATGTGTTGGCCCCCAATTGGAAACAAAATTCCCCTTTTTTAAATGCGCCTTAACCATAAGGAAACTTTTCCTTTGGTTTGCGATCTGGGGGGGACGACCACATTTAAAATTAACCAAAAGCATGTTTTTAAAGCGGGCCCGGAAAAGAAAGGGCGAAATTGGCACTCCGCCCAAGCAAAACCTTTTTTAAAGTGGTCTGTCTCCCGGAGGCGTCGGAGTTCCCCCCGCACTTATGAGCGCATTTTTCCCGGCCCCACATCAGGGCAGTTTTCAGGGAAAAAAAAAAAACGTGAAAACAGGCGCTAACGTTGCAAAGATTTCAAACATTTTCCCCCCCCTTTATTTTGGATTAAGTAGTCTTTTTTAACCAAAACGGGTTTTTTGTAGGATTTTCTGAGTTTACACAGGGCAATTGTCATGTTAACCCGATACATAGTTAGATATACATAATTGTAACAAATACGGGTCAATAGGCTGTTGTTTTCTTTTCTTTTTTTTTCAGATTATAAGGAGCTTTATTGAATCCAAAAATTTAAAACATTTAGAAAAATTTATGGGAAAATTTAATTTAACAATCGTATTCGCAAAACACAGTCGGAAATAGGGAAATAAAAAGAAAACCATTAAAAAAATAAGAATTTAAAGCGGACAATATACACTCCCAACCCCGGCCACTTTATTGGGGACCCATGCTAGGAAAAGGGGTTTGGCCCCCTTTTTCCTTCAGAACTCCCCTCAATTCTTAAATGGAAAAAGATTCCACAAGGGGTTGCCTTTGATGTAAATTTGGTACCAAGGGGCCAAAGGTCCCAAGAAAATTTTAACCCCCCAAAATGACACCACCACCACCACCCCTGAAACCGTTGATTAAAAGGCAGGATGGACCCATGCTTTCATGTTGGGTTAAAGCCAAAAAATTATGACCCAAACCATGGGAAATTTTTGCAGCAGAAATGGGTAAACCGGGGCATTTTTTTTCCCAATTTTTTTACTGCCCAATTTTCGATGAGTTGGGGCCCAAATTGGAGCTAGTTTCATGTTTTTTGATGAAAGGAGTGGACCCGGGTTTTGGTCTTCTTGTTTGCTGTAGCCCATCTGCCCCCAAAAGGGGGGGTTTTGGCCTTTACGGGGTTGCGTTCAGAGAGGCTCTTCTGCTAATTTGGGTTTGGGGAAAAGGGGTGGTTTATTTGAGTCACTGTTGCCTTTATAAAGGCTAAAAACCCCCAAACCCCCCATTTCCCTTTGTTCCTTTTTAAATCTGGCATAAAAAGGGCATTTCCGCCCCCCAGGATTTGGCCCCAACTGGGGGTTTTTTCTTTTTCGGCCATTTCTGAAAACCCTTTTGGGAAGGGTTTTGGTGAATGAAAATCCCAGGGGGATAGCGTTTCTGAAATACTCGACACCCCTTCTGGAAACCCAAAAAACCTTGCCACGTTCAAAGGGCACTAAAATTAAACCTTTTTTTCCCCCCTACTGATGCTCGGTTTGAACGGCAGGAATTGTCTTGCCCAATTTTTAAAGGGGCCTAAATGCACTGAGTTGCCGCCATGTGATTGGCTTTTTTAAAAATTTTAAAGTGTTAACGGAGTTGGACAGGTGTACAAAAAAAAAAAAGGGGCCCCCGGGTTTTAAAGTTTTGAAAATGTAAATGTGAAAAACCCCTTGCAATTCACTGTGGGGTTTAAACCAAAGAAAAGAAAAGGAAAAACCGAAAGGGGTGGTGGGAGGGGGTAAGCAGTAAAAGGGGCACTAAACCCAACCCTTCTTGCAGGTGTCCCCCCAAATGTAACTACAAAAACGGGGTTTTTTTAGTTAACCCTTTTATGCTGTTCAAAAAAAAGTAACCCTTGAAAATTTAAACTTTTTAAGGGGGGGGGAAAAGGGGGGCCCCGGTGGGGTTCTGGGGGGTCTCTTTTCCCAGCTCCAATTTTTTGGGGGTTTTTGTGAGCTTAAAGATGGAGGGGAAAAGCCCCCTTTTAAACGGAGGATCGGTTTTTGATCGTTTTGACTAAAAGGAAAGGGCCCTTTCCCCCCAAAAGTCTGGTAAGTTTCATTGTCAGAAGAGGCGTATCACCCCTCGCTCATCCTTTACGGGGTATTGTATGAACTTCTGTATCCGGGGGAAATGGACGGAGCGATGTGGCCGCCATAATCTGGGAATGTTCTCTTCGACCACCAGGATGGGGGGGGGGGGGGGGAAAGGGGGGGCCCTAAGAGTAGAGGTCCGGCATGGGGGCCCTGAAGAGAAGCAGGGGCCGCATTTTTCTTTTTGACCCCCTTAAATCCCCGTGATAAAATTGTATTAAGTCTAGAAAACCCCAACACATGGGGTTGGATTTTTGAGCAACTCCCCCAATTGGGGGGAATTGGATTTGCCCCGTTTGGGAAACCCCAAAAAAGTGTCGGGGGGCCCCGGGGTTTACAAGTGGGGGGAAAGGGCGCCCCGGGAAAATTTTTCCAGCCTTTAACAAGGATTTTGTAATTGAGTTCCTGTCCCTTCTGACCAAAATAGATAAATTTGTGAGCCGATAAAATTGTTTTTTCCCCAATTTCCTTAAGTCACCAGTGCCCCCAAATTTCCCTCAAACCCCCCCACTGAAAAAGGGAAATTAAAATACAGTTGTTTGTTCCCCCAATGGTTTTTTAAATTTGGGAGAGAGAGTGGTCCCATTGGGTTTACTTGGGGGGGCCCCCTTTTAAAAGGACATGTATGGCCATGACCTTTAGTTACAGCTCCAACGTCCGGGGCTGCCTTTTGCCCTTGGAAAAAAAAACCGGGTTAAAGGCTAAAAGGAAATGGCCCCCCCTTCTGTTCTACATATTTTGAAGTGCGGTTTTCCCTTTTTTGGAAAAGGGAAATTCCCGGCTTGAACTCCCCAATTCGGCTCGGCACAAAGGCCATTAGTTCTCTGAAGGGTTTGAAAGGGCCCACCTTTTGGGAAAGGGGGAGGGGCTGGACAGAAACCAAAAAACTTGGCAGGACCCAAAAGTAAACCCCTGCTGCACCTTTGGTTTTTGGTTTTAAACGCAAAATGTTGTTTTTTGGGCAATCGCCTCGCTAAACCCGGACTGCTGGCGCCCTTTGAGTAGGGGAGGAGAAGGGCATCTGGCCCGGGGGGGAGGATGCAAGAGAAACAGTTTCCCTTCGGCAGAGGTGGTTTGGGCCTTAAATTGGGCTGAAAATGGCATGGTCCCAAAGGGGCGCTCCCGGGTGTTTTTTGCTGCGGCGGCGGGAGGACCCCCCACATCTAAAGAAAACGTTTCTCCCAGGCCACCGGATGGGGGAGTTGAATGTTGTTGACGCAGGGCCCCGTGGGTGCCAACGTTAGTCCCTGGAAAGTTTCCCAACTTTCTCCCAACGATTTTAATTTTTCCCTTATTCGGTTCCCCCCAGGGGTTTGCAAAGAATGCCTTTACCGCCGGGAAGTATCGGTTTTTACCCCCAAACGCCCCGCCCCCAATGGGGTAACAAATGCCGGGCCGCTCCCTGGCTGGCCCCGTGCCCCCTACTTTCTTGGACCTCCCAGGGGGTTTTTTACCCGTGGGCCGCTTGGTCCAAACCTAAACACTGTTTTTACTGTTTGACTCACGGCCCCGCCCCACTTGCTGGCTCACCGTCCCCGGGCCCGCGCAAGTGACCCCCTTTTCCTGATGATGTTGAACCCCTTTTCCCTCACCGGTTTCCCAAGTGCGGTCGGTTACATCAAAAATCTTTTTTGTGTTTCTCTTTAAATGCTGTCCTTTTCACCGGTCTTGGTTTTTCCCGGGGGACCTCTAAAAAAACATGACCTCCCTTCCCACTCCTACAAAATTCATTCTTGCCCCCAAACGCAAAAAAAGGAAGGGGATTTGGGCCCCAATTTCTTCGCTGCCAAGTTAGTTGCGACTGCCCTCCTAAAATTTTTTTCATCCTCGTAATAGTGGCGCGGGACCCCGGACCACATTTTAGATCCCCTTGGCTGGGGAAAAACCCGGAGGGGCGAGGCGGGGGTTGGGGAAAAAGGTGAGGGCCGCTGACCCGCCCCCGGGGCCTTTTGAACAAATAATGGTTGTGTCTGAAGTTCCACCAAAACTCTTGGTTGGGGTTGTCAAAAGTATCTGGGAGGAAGGGGGGATGCCTAGTAAACCTTTTCAAGAACCCATTGGGATTGTGAAAAAAACCCCGGGCGGCCCCGTGGGGCCGCGGCGGTTTGGGGCCTCACTGAAGTAAACCCCTGTGGACGTCCCCTTGCGGTGCTGCGCCCCGGGGGCCTGGAAGGGTTTTTTGCCTTTTCCCATGGGCGGGTTAAAGGGACCCCTGCCCCCTCTCTGGCTGACAAAACTGTTTTTTTAAAAAAA
Source organism: Phyllomedusa bahiana (assembly GCA_025379985.1). NCBI lineage: Eukaryota > Metazoa > Chordata > Amphibia > Anura > Hylidae > Phyllomedusa > Phyllomedusa bahiana. The sequence goes on along the minus strand of JAODAL010002100.1, from coordinate 118,896 downwards.
TTTTCGGGAACACTTTTTTGTTGGATACCCTGTATATGAAAAAAATACACACCCTGTTTTTTGGGACCCCAAAAATAAACCCCGGGTAACAAGTTGGTATCCGGGGGGGCTATAAATTCCCGCTCCACAAAATGGCCGGGAAAAAAAATTGGGACTTGTAGGGTGTCGAAAAAACCACTGTGTATTTTACTGAAAAATAAACCAAAACAGGCAAATTAAACCCTTGGATATAAATTTATGTACGAATTCTTTCCTGTGGCGGTGAAAAACAAAGTTTTTTTTATTGGTGACAAACTGCGAACAACGCAAAAATTTAAACCCCCCTGGTTTGTTTTTTGCGCAAAGAATTGAGCTCCAAAAACTAGTAGCTTTTTTGGTGGTTAAAGGGGCCCGTGTTTTTACGCTACACAACTAAGAGAAAAATTGAAATTTAACCTTGCTTGTGAATTGGCTACGGGAAAAAATTTATTTTTTGGGGGGTGACAGCCCGGTTTATTTTAGTCACCCCCGGGCAGAAAAACAACGTTTTTTTAACCCGGATGTAAATTGCGAAAAAAAAAAATTTGACCCAGAAAAAAAATTTAAAGTGGTATTTTTTTATTGAAAAAACGTTTTTTTAATTTAAATAAATACACAGGAAATGGTTTGTTTCCCCCTTGGATTTTAAATGTTTTTGTGGGGCGATAGCTTTAAACCCATGAATTTGCGCTGAAAGTGGCGCACATAATTCTACCCGTTTTTTTACCCTCCAAAAATCAAAAAATAGAACTTAAAGGAAAAGGGCATTTCGGGAAAAGTGAGAAAAACCCCACAAAAATTGCTGTTTAAAAAATACAGTTTTTCGTAAAAATTTAGCCGCCGGGGGGCGAAAATTCCCTGATCGTACAGTAAAGAGGAGGGTGAGCTCCCCGCGCCCGCGCCCGGACTTATATATTTGCGGTGAGTAACGAATCCCCCCGGTCTTTTGATTGGCTTCTTCTCTGCACATGTCATGCGGCTATGCATTTTCCCTTCCCTCCCGGGGAGTGCTTTGCCCCATTAGCGCCATGTGCTCGAAGAAATTTTTTTATCAATAAAAAAGGCCACTTCGTTCCCCCCGGGAATTCCCCCCAAACTTCGACTTCGTTCAGAACCAGAATTTTTCCTGAAAATTCTAAACAAATTTCCCAAATTCGTTAAAATAAATTCCCGTTTTTCTCTAGGGGGGACTCACAGACGGGCCTTATAAGTCATTCCCCAAAAGGCCCTTGGGCCCCCTACAAGGCCCTTTTTAGAAGGGCCCAGGGTGGCATTGTTTCTTCTATGGCCCGGCAGTAAAAACAGTTTTTTTCCCAATAACTAACTGAAAACTGCCGGCCAAGCCCTGTCATACACCCCACTGGCTGTCACTAGGGGTCCGTCCGGCCCAATACTGGCATGTCAGGTTGTTATAACAGGACCCGTCCGTTAGTAAAAATTAAGTTTGTTCATTGCCAGCCGGGCCCCCTGGTGACAGCGGGATGCTTAGCAGCTGCTACGGCTGCTACGGAGTTAGTTCCACCACTGAATGCTTCACTATAATCTTATAGATTTTCGTCACTCTGCGTTACTCCTCGTGGAGCAGCTGGAGCACGAGGCCGTCCATCATTTTCCTCTGACCCGGTTCCACGTCTGTATTGGATTTCTTGAGTCTTTGTGTCTCATTTCTATATATAACAGATTCTGCCACAATAAGGGTCACATGAACTTGTTGCTCTGAGACTTCGGTGCACACAGTTTGTTGCTCGCCGGCTGCCGACCGATGGATTATTTATTCGGGTTCGCTGTCGCGGTTACGACCCGGCGCACGTTGCCACGGGCTGGACGGCGTACGAGCTTCATTGCAATTCTGATTATTTGGCCCGAAGTGGTTTGTAATGAAATGTTTTCCTCATGTATTTAGCCTGCGAGGTCACTGGGCTCTTGTATGAAATGCACCGCCGGGATGTGACCGGCCTCCTGCTCAACAACACAAATCTAAAGTCCAGCAGAATGTACATAATATACAGGACACTGTTTCTTACAAACAGATATAAATGGGCAATTTAATTCTGAAATTCTATCTATCTATCTATATCACTTATAGCTATCTTCTTTTTAATTTTTATACTTTTATATTCCACCTACCTGTATATTTATCTGATCTATCTATCTATCCCATATCTATCTATCTATCTATCTATCTATCTATCTATCTATCTATCTATCTATCTATCTATCTATCTATCTCTCTATCCCATATTTATCTATCTCATATCTATCTATGTAATATCTATCTATCTATCTATCTATCTATCTATCTATCTATCTATCTATCTATCTATCTAATATCTATCCCATATCTATCTATCCCATCTCTATCTATCCCATATCTATCTATCTATCTATCTATCTATCTATCTATATCTAATCTATCTATCTATCTCTCTATCTATCTCGTATCTATCTATCTATCTATCTATCTATCTATCTATCGATCGATCCCATATCTATCTATCTATCTTTAGACATATAGGGCAAAAAAGAAGAGAAGAAGGTGCACAATAGTGAAGCATGTAAAAGGTTGACCTCAGCGCTCGTCGAATTGTAATGTAGACACTCCAATTTGTGGTCAAAGTGTTATGTTTAATATTAAGATTGCAAAGGATTATTCTGCCTTCACAAATTAAAACCAAAAAACACTGAAAGCCTAACGCGTTTCTCGCCGCACACCGGCACTTCATCAGAGTCATACTGAACGTTGTATGCAGCGGACATTTAAATCAAATGCTGCATTGTAATTGGTTAAAGGTGACGATACTCACAAAGCTAATTGTCCTATCAATGATTCAACTTTGTGACGGTAGTTTTTCCGGTGAATACAAAGAATACATTGGGTAACAACCGTGTCATTCAAACTCTCTACGGTAAATCGCCCACGCAGGATAACCAGTTCATTTGTTAAACGAAAAACATGTCAATCCGATAGAAAACAACAGCCTCGAGTCTTTGATGTACGGGGGTTCAAGTGGCAGCGCTGCCCTGGCTGCCGGCGAACCACATGCCGAAAAAGCATCTCTGCCGAAGTCACACAGGGGAGAAACCTCTTGCGTCATGCAGAAAGAAATGATGTTGGCTTCTCCGCGCCAACTGCAAATGTATCGGACCATGGTGATGGACAATGGGAGGAACATGGTGTCCGCGCTGCTCCGAGGAGGGATGGTCCATGGCCCTGCATGGCGCTCGTGTTCAATTTGGGGTTATTAAAGGGTCCTGAAGTCTTCCACGATCTTCAGAAGATTCTGAAAATGGCCAGGAACTGTGCATGCACTTCATCCATTCTCAAAGCCAGGAAACCCTCCTCGAGTTTCAGCGGCAGAACGGCCCCCCAAACACTCTGATATGCGATGTTTCCACCGTTTGTAATTCCAGCCCAATGTTGGACGACTGTATGTCCGGCGGACAGGAGTACTCCTGTGTAACTTTGATGTCAGCCAGTGGCGCTCATGCGACACCTGCGTTTTTGAGGCCATTCGAGAGGCCATGTTATTGTCATCGCAGGACTAGGGATAAATAACTCACATTCTTCATGTCCTGGAACAGATGCTGAAAATCTGTCTTTGCGGGGACTGGAGACGTGGCCACTACTCTCGTGGCCTCATGACGTCCGGTTGGGGACTGAAATGGAGGAGGAGGAGGAGGAGGACATTGGAGCAGAAGCATTGTCTGGTGAAATGAGTGGATTTTCTACCCAGGTGACAAGAGAGGAGGAGCAGGAGCAGCTGGAGGAGGTGGATGGAGATGAGGAAGATGAGGCAGATGACCCGCAAGCACCGTGGCAGTATACAGTGGAGATGGAGGCAGGGAGCCCCTCGGAGTCACTTGTGCAGATGGCCCGCAGCATGCTGATTTGCCTGGCTAGTGACAGCCAAATAGTCAGCATCCGGCAGAGGGATGACTTCTGGCTCTCCACCCTATTGGACCCTCGCTACCGGTCCAAAATGGGAGCCTTTTTCCCAGCTATTGAGAGGGAGGACAAACTCAAATACTATAGGGAAATCCTCCGTAGTCAGTTGGCCACTGCCTATGTGCGGCATCGTCCCTCCTCTGACAGGTCTGACCGGGGGTTCCTCCTCGCTCACGTACTACTGCCGTGGCTGCTGGGGGAGGGTGGGGGGGGGGGGTTGGAGCAATACCAGCTCCATCAGCAGCAACCTAAGTCTGGAGTCACTGATGAGCAGCTTCCTTCACCCGCCGTGTGAGGAGGGCAGTCGCCAGCAGCAGCAGCAGAACCTGGAGCAGACCCTGAACCAACAGGTGGTGGCCTACATGGACAGCACTCTGCCACCTCAGTTAGAAGATCCGCTGGACTACTGGGCAGCCAAACTGGATGTGTGGCCGCAACTTGCCGAGTTTGCAGTGGAGAAGCTGTCCTGCCGTGACCTCCACACTGTGTCATTGTGCCACTGTCTGACCTCATGCTGCTGCTGTGGCTGCTGCCGGGACCTACACACTGTGTCAATGTGCCACTGACTGACCTCATGCTGGCGTGCCTGTTTACCTCCCCACTGTGTCATTGTCCCACTCTGTAGCCTACTCCTGTTTTGCCACCTCCAGAATGTCATTGTGCCACTGTCTGACCTCATGCTGCTGCTGCCGTCGTGACCTCCACTCTCTGTCATTGTGCCACTCTGTGACCTATTCATGTATTTGCCACCTCCAGAAAGTCATTGTGCCACTGTCTGACCTCATGCTGCTGCCATGGCTGCCGCCGTCACCTCCACACTCTGTCACTGATGTTACCACCTGAGATCTCAGCTTGTTTTTTTCCAGCCGTCGCTGCCATGACTTTATCAGGCTACATTCCCGCTTCAGTTTTTTGGTCAGTTTTGCCCTCTTAAGTGCCCAGGGAAGTTTATAGTGAAGCGTTTCTAAGAGCGGCGGCAGTCATGTGCGTGTCATACTAAAACACAACATTGTATGAAGACCAAACCAAGCTCCCTCTGCATATTTAAGCATGGCACAACGTTCTACAGCACCCTGCAGGCTCTGTGCAGCCTGGAAATAGCTGCTTTTTAACGTGATTCATCCCGAAGTAATTCGGAACGAAGTTATTTTTTGTCGGGAAATCCGGCGAAGTGAGCGAACCGAATTTCGAGAAATTCGCCCATCTCTAGTCCTGACATAGGCAGCGCAATGGTATCATATCATCACGCCACCTACACCGTGCTTCACTGGTAATCACTTATACGTCTGCAGAGCCCGTGCACACTGCTATCTACCACTATATGGCATTCTTGCCAACTTTTGAAAGGGGCCATTAGGGAGATATCGAGCAAAAATTTGCATAGACCACGTCCTCATTGTATAAAGCCTCATCCCTTTCACACCCTGGAAAAAAGGCTAATATATTAAATGATGCCGCCTCATCTGCAGCTCCTTACATGAGCCAAAGCTCCCTTACTTCTTCCCTGGCCATTACTTATGAGGCGGCTTCATTTTGCTTGTTCTTCTTGACCACATTGCACTTTCTCCCGTCCATCTTTCTGAACACACTACAGATGTCGTGTTTGAAAAGGTGTAAATACGGAAACATCGCACTTCGGCATCTTATCTTTGACACTTGAGTTTTGATGTCTCCTATGTGCAATATTATGGATCTATACTCAACCTAAATTGTACAGCACGGATTTCTGTTAATAAATCACAGTATTTACCCCCAAAGGGGTGCCGTGGATACCTCTCTACTTGTGATATTATATTTTCCACGTTCCTTAAAGGGGTTTTGCCACGAAGTAAAGTTGACGTGTGAAGCTTGCAAGTGAAATAACAAACAATTTCACCATTCATTATTATTAAAAATTCTGTACTGTTTTTATTTTAGCTGCTCCTTTAGTGATCCATTGCTTACAGCTCGTCTCCAGGGGATACGACCAGGGCTGAGAGCTCCTCACTCCTGGTCGCACATGCTCAGACATCACCTCTCCTCTCAGGCAGCTACTCAGTGTTCAAACCCCAGGTGCTGTCATTCTACTCCTGTCCTCTGTACTCCTTAGTAATCACACACACTCACTGCTGAGCGAGTGTTCAACCCCAGGTGATGTCATTCTACTCCCGTCTTCTGTACTCCTTAGTAATCACACACACTCACTGGTGAGCGAGTGTTCAAACCCCAGGTGCTTTTCAATATATATAATACCGGTTATCCTTCTATGATGTTGTTTCCGCTTCTGGGTCTATATCGGGAAGTCTCCCTTGACTTCCCCGGAATCCATATGCGTGCAAATGATATGTCAGACAAGGTTACTTGCTAAACATCAATATTCTTTTATTCCGTATAAATAAATATGCAGCCAAACCAATCCAGTTTACAGGCTTTTAGTAATGGAAATAAGTCATATTCAGACTAGCAGCGTAACACATCAAAAAGTAACCGGGTCTGACATATCATTTGCACGCAAACCCCAGGTGCTGTCATTCTACTCCCGTCCTCTGTACTCTTTAGTAATCACACACACTCACTGCTGAGCGAGTGTTGAATCCCAGGTGCTGTCATTCTACTCCCGTCCTCTGTACTCCTTAGTAATCACACACACTCACTGCTGAGCGAGTGTTGAATCCCAGGTGCTGTCATTCTACTCCCGTCCTCTTTTCTCCTTAGTAATTAGTCAAACAGTGCAAAAAAAAAAAAAAAAAGAAACCTCAATCAGATCTGTGCATTGATAAAGAGAAAAAAAAATCCACAGGTTTGGTTCCTGCAGGGATTTGAACCTAGGACCCTTGTGCCTGGAGGCAAAAACTTTACCTCTCAGCTACTCACAATGCTTTACATAAACAGACCTTTCTTTGACTAGAGAGAGGAAAGGCCTGGTGATGTCATCCTGCTGGGTCACATGATCTGCAATTCAAACAAATCACACACGCCCCCTTCTGAGCGCACAGAGCTGAAGAGCTGGATACAGGAGGTATGAAATGAGATTGTGGCAGAACCCCTTTAAGGTGTGCATAACCCTCTTGTATTATATCACCCCATCATCCTAACAGCTCTGCCCCTCACCTTCTGTCTCCCCTGCTCCGTTGTAGATTGTAAGCTCTTGCGGGTAGGGTCCTCTCTTCCTATCAGTGTGTTACTTAGTGTTATTGTATCTGTCTTATATTATGTACCTGAACCCCTCGGCTTGTACAGCGCCCTGGGAATAGTGGCACGCTAATATAAATCATAATAATAATAATAGCAGCTGTCAAGCAGCTCCAGGCCCCAGCACGCAGATTCTGCACCCAAGCGATTAGAGCATTTACTGGACACCGACCAGGGGTAATTTTTATTTACCCATACATGGATTACACCCCCCTCCAGTGCTATATACATGTACTGATCTGAGTAATCCACTGTTATGGGTGTAGAATGTACAATGATAGATAGATAGATAGATAGATAGATAGATAGATAGATATGAGATAGATTAATGAGATCGATAGATAGATAGATAGATAGATAGATAGACTAGTATAGATAAAATTTGATAGATAGATGTATGATATGGATTACATAGAATGGAAAGATAAATTTAGATAGATAGATAGATAGATAGATAGATAGATTGATAGATAGAAATGAGATAGATAGATTGATAGATAGAAATGAGAGAGATAGATAGATAGATATGATATAGATAGATATAGATAGATATGAGATAGATAGATAGATAGATAGATATAGATAGATATGAGATAGATAGATAGATAGATAGATAGATAGATATGTAGATAAATAGATAGATATGAGATAGATAGATATGAGATAGATAAATAGATAGATAGATAGATAGATATGGGATAGATAGATAGATATGAGATAGATACATAGATAGATAGATAGATAGATAGATAGATAGATAGATAGAAAGAAATGAGATAGATAGATAGATAGATAGATAGATAGAAAGATAGATATGAGATATTTATATAGATAGATAGATAGATAGATAGATAGATATTGGATAGATAGATATGAGATAGATAGATATGGTAGATGATAGATAGATAGATAGATTGATAGATAGATCTAGATATTAGATAGATAGATAGATATGAGATAGATAGATAGATAGATAGATAGATAGATAGATAGATATGAGATAGATAGATAGATAGATATGGGATAGATAGATAGATAGATAGATAGATAGATATGGGATAGATAGATAGATATGAGATAGATAGATAGATATGAGATAGATAGATAGATATGAGATAGATAGATAGATGGATAGATAGATAGATAGATATGGGATAGATAGATAGATAGATATGGGATAGATAGATAGATAGATAGATAGATAGATAGATAGATAGATAGATATGGGATAGATAGATATGAGATAGTTATAAGATACACAGATATGATGTCTGTTATCTGGATTAGGCCTGTAGGGACCCATAAGCTACAGGGCACATTTGCAATGGCTGTAGCCATTATAGCCACTCTACTCCGCTGTATACATATGACACCATGACTGGAGAAGACAATGGACCACAGTGACCCGTAGCTCCGGGGCCCATATACACCTGGAGCCGTTTGCTCTCCATAGCCCCAGTGGGGTCATCCAAGGTTTCTAGAACATGTAATTTCCTTTACAATGACCATTAGTTTGATTGATTACATCCCTGAATCGCTCAAAGAACATGACCCGGTGCAGAATTATCCGTCACTGTAGATTTACTTAACCTAAGACAACAAGAAGCTCGGGAAAAACAGGAGCAAATAAATAAAATAAATGAGGCGGGCTTGGCTTTCTCAGCTTCAGGTAGAAGAGGAGCGGAGGGATCCCGGGATTATAATTCATACTTCCATATTGATTTCCTGATACAAAGTCTCTTTAATCATTGTTCTTTTGCTTCCCTCTGTCTCCCGCCGGCCGGGGGGACCCACCACTCAATGTATCACAATTTACTTCACGAAGGAAGAAGCCAATTTGTATTCCTTCCCCGCGTCGGCAGTGAACGGCGTTGGACGCCGGCTCCACGGGACGACGCTGAGCTAGTGACATGTACGTAGCGCAAGAGGCCACTTTGGCACGGAGCAGCGTCCTGCGCATCATCCTCCGCAATGTGCGGCTCGGGGGTTCGAGAATTTTAATATAAAAGGGAATTTAAAAGGTGGAATAGAAGCTTAAGAACCCCCGGCAGATTTCCCCAGACGGGAGAATGTAGTCGATATGTTCCTTTTGGTGGGATTCATTAGAACGTATTGAAATGCGCTTTTCTTACATCTCCGCTCTGTGCCGAGGGGACGGTTCAGGAGAGCGGCCGCGGTATGCCGTGCTACATCTGCATTCAGCTTACAGCGTAAAGGCAAGAGGCTTCCAGTCCAGAGGTGCAGAATGCACGACGCATGAAAGGACTTAGAAATTACACACAGAATATGCACGGTCTGAAACTCACAGGAAATACTGAATTTATAAGATTAGATTTTGCATCAGAGCTACAAAGCTGAGCTCAAGTTTTACTTGTTATACCACTCCTGACCACACGGAGTGCTGTTAGTGGGAGTAGTGTCCACGACTGATTAATGTGGAGTCATATTCTATGGTGACATGTCCTCATTGTCTAAAGTGGGACAACCTCTTTAAATTGGAGAGATAGCATCCTTGGTCCTGAATTATGGACGAGTGAGGTATAATGTGGGACTCGGAGCGGCAGTGATCAGAGGCTGGAGGGTAAGAAATTAGTGTCAACTGTTAAAAGGGTTTTACCACAAATTAAAATTGAGGTGGGAAACTTGCAAATTGAATAATAAACATTTTCATCATTATTAAAAAATCTGCACCATTCTTGTTTTAGCTGCTCCCTTAGTGATACATAGTGTATAGCTCGTCTCTGGGGGATACGACCAGTGACGTGAGCTCCTCCATCCAGTCTCTACCCTGCTTAGTAATCACACACACTCACTGTAGGGCGAGTGTTCATCCTCAGGTGCTGTCATTGTACTCCTGTCCTCTGTACTCCTTAGTAATCACACACACTCACTGTTGGGCGAGTGTTCAATCCCAGGTGCCTTCATTCTATTCCTGTCCTCTGTACTCCTTAGTAATCATACAAACTCACTGCTGAGCGAGTGTTCAAACACAGGTGCGGTAATTCTACTCGTATCCTCTGTAGTCCTTAGTAATCACACACACTCACTGCTGAGCGAGTGTTCAACCCCAAGTGATGTAAGTCTACTCCACTCCTATGTACTCCATAGAAAACACACACACTCACTGCTGAGCAAGTGTTCAACCCCACATGCTGTTATTCTACTCCTATCCTTTGTACTCCTTAGTAATCACACACACTCACTGCTGAGCAAGTGTTCAACCCCACCTGCTGTTATTCTACTCCTGCCCTCTGTACTCAATAGTAATCACACACACTCACTGCTGAGTGAGTGTTCAACCCCAGGTACTGTCATTCTACTGCCGTCCTCTGTACTCCTTAGTAATCACACACACTCACTGCTGAGCGAGTGTTCAACCCCAGGTGCTATCATTCTACTCATGTTCTATGTACTTCCTAGTAATCACACACACTCACTGCTGAGCGAGTGTTCAACTCCAGGTGCTGTCATTCTACTCCGTCCTATGTACTCATTAATAATCACACACACTCACTGTTGAGTGAGTGTACAACCCAAGGTGCTGTCATTCTACTCATGTCCTCTTTGCTTCTTAGTAATTAGTAGAACACTGTAAATAAATAAAAGGAAAAAAGAAACCTCAATCAGGTATGTGCATTAAAAAAAATCATGTTTGGTTTCTGCAGGGATTTAAACCTACTGTAGGACCTCTAGGCTGAAAGACAGAAGTGCTAACCACTCAGCTACATTGTAGTACTCCAATTTCTTTGATGGAAAGCCCTTTTTGTTTATCTAAAAATGAGCCCCATTGGGGGGAAAAGGGCCCTGGCATGTCAGTAAAAAAAAACCATTGGCTGTCTGGATGAGACCCTTAGATTTTATCAAAAAGGGGGGAAAACATTCCTAAATTAGGGAAAAAACACCGTAAAGGGGTTGTGTGGAGACTTATAAGATATGGTTCTACCACTGCAATTTCAATATATTCAAATAAGTCAAGGGGAAAATTGGGGATCTAAACCCCCCCGCTTATTGGTTTGTAATGTTTTAAGTTACATCTAATTAAATGAGCCTTTAAAATGGGGACTGGGAATAAAGTTTAAAACCCAGTTTCCCTCACCTCCCAGACAGATGCTTTAGGGGTCCCTTGGGCCCCTCATCAGTGCAAAGAAGAATATTGGTTGGCTGGGTATTGCTGAAAAGGGGGGTTTTAAATTTCCCTCTTTGGGGGAGAAAGCGGGATAAATTTAAACTGTTGGGGGCTTTTAATCCCTTTCCCAAATAGAAATGCTCGTAAAGTAGGATGTGACTTCAGTAACGCTATATCCAATAGGTGGCGCTGCAGAGTCCTAGCTCATTTCCCTTTGGCCCTTTTTTCTTATTTTTCAAATTTAAATGGAGGGGACTAAAAAGTGTAAGTCCCCAGGTGTGTACCCTGGTCCCTTTGATTCTTGTCCAAAAAATTGCCCTTTCAGTTTATAGTTTTAAAATTGATTTCCTTTTGGGCAAAACTGTTTAATGGCCCATGTCAGAGTGTAATAGGAGCCAAAACAGGGCGGGTTTAAGAGGCCTTCATTAGACCTCACCCAACCGAAAAAACACTCACAAGGGCCCCGTAAAGGGTTGGGTCGTCTCTGATCATAAATTTAGACACTATGGGCGACTTTGGTTCCCAACACGCCAACCCCGGGGTTTTTTGTTCTATTTTGCGGCAAAACCCACCTATGACCCCATATTTTGTTGAAATTTGGGTTTTCGTACATCAAAAACTAGGCGCATTTTTACGCCGAGAACGAAACTTTGTAATGCACCTAAATAGGGTGCACTGTGCGCCCCCATTGCGAAAATTTCGCCTAATGAGGGCCTTAAAATATGTTAAAGTGCCCCGCGGGGAAAAGGCCTCGATAGGGGGGCATGGGCCCTATACTAAACCCTTTTATATGATTTTGTGCCCGGGTTGAGTTTTAAAGCCAAAATTTTTTTATACGGATGCCCCCCTTTTTTTATACCCCAAAGCCCCCCTTTTTTTTAATCGAAGCCCCCTTTTTTGATTTCGATGTCCCCTTTTTTTATACGGGTGCCCCCTTTTTGATATGATGCCCCTTTTTTGATTTCGATGCCCCCTTTTTTGATGCAAGGGGGCCCTTTTTTGGGTGCAATGCCCCCTTTTTTTTTAAAACCCATTTCCCCCCTTTTTTTATACGATGCCCCCTTTTTTGATTTCAATGGCCCTTTTTTGATGCAAAGCCCCCTTTTTTTTAATACGTTTCCCCCTTTTTTTAAAAGATGGGCCCCCCTTTTTTTATTTCAAAAGCGCCTTTTTGATGCAATGCCCCCTTTTTTGATACGATGTGCCATTTTAGGCGATTAAGTAATCTATGCAGGGATACCCGACGCCAAATTTTTAGAAAGTATTTGGAATTTTTAGGCGCATTTTTTCCCCCTGATTTAATGCGGGCCCAAAAACTGGCATAGTACGGGCCCACCTTTTTTAGCAATTTTCGCCCCCGGGCTTGATCTGCAAAAATTCCCCTGCTCCTGCCTTTCATGCACTTTGTGTCCGATCCTGGAGGTTAGAATTTTCTTCTGCTGTTTTGCAACAGTAAAAATCCTCCCAAAAGGGGTGGTCCCGGGTCAGCATATCCTCTCCTGCTGACTCCCTAAAACCCCTCCTACCAAAGTCAGTTCTCTGAGTATTGGTGTTGTTGGGCCCAAGGCTTCTGCATGCCTCAAAAAATCCCACCCCTTTTCCCCCTGAGTCGGTCCTGTGCCGGGGTTCCTGTTTCAGTTCCTCCTGGTGGTGCCATGTTCCAGTGTTCCTCCTCCTGGCGGTGCCAATGAGTTCCTGTGCTGTTCCTCCTGGCAGTGCCAATGAGTTCCTGTGCTGTTCCCCCGGGCGGGCCAACGAGTTCCTTGTTGTTCCCCCGGGCGGTCCCAAAGATTTCCCCTGTGTTTTTTTTCCTGGCGGTGCGATAGTTCCTGTGTTGCCCCTTGGGCAGGCCAATGAGTTCCTGGGGCATTTTCCTCCTGGCCGGTTAAACCGACAATTTCCCTGGCTTTCCACCTGTGGGTGCCAACGATTTCCCTTGGCATTTTTCCTCCTGGCGGTACCGACAATTTTCCTGTGCTTTTCCCCCTGCGGGGGCCAACGAGTTCCTGTGCGTTCCCCCCTGGCGTTCCCGATGATTTTCCTGTGCTTTCCTCCTGGCGGGCTATGGTTTCCCTGTGCTGTTCCTCCTGGCAGTGCCAATGATTTCCCTGTGCTTTTCCCTCCTGGCAGTCCCTACGGTTCTGTGCTTTTTCCCCCTGGCGGTGCCGTGATTCCGTGCTATTCCCCCTGGGGGGTGCTGATGATTCCTGTGCTGTTCCCCCCGGGCAGTGCCGACAAGTTCTGTGCTGTTCCCCCGGGCGGGCGACAATTTCCCTGTGCTGTTCCACTGGCGGGCTGATGAGTTCCTGTGTTTCCCCTGGGGTGCGATGAGTTCCTGTTTTGTTCCTCCTGGCATTTTCCCAATGAGTTTCTGTGCAGTTCCTCCTGGCGGGCCCGACATTTTCCCGGTGTTCCTCCTCGCGGGGGTGTCGCAAGTTCCTTGCTTTTCCCTCCTGCAGTCCCAAGGGTTTCCTGTTTTGTTCCCCCCTGGCAGTGCAATGATTCCTGTGTTGTTCCTCCTGGCAGTGCCAATGAGTTCCTGTGTTGTTCCTCCTGGCAGTGCCAATGAGTTCCTGTGTTATTCCTCCTGGCAGTGCCGATGAGTTCCTGTGTTATTCCTCCTGGCGGTGCCGATGAGTTCCTGTGCTGTTCCTCCTGGTGGGTCCCCGATGTGTTCCTGGCTGTTCCTCCCCTTTGCGGTGTCGAAAGTTCCTGTCTTTTCTCCTGGCGGTGCTGATGGTTCCTGTGTTGTTCCCCCTGCATGCCAATGAGTTTCGTGCTGTTTCCCCCTAGCGGGTGCCGATTTTTCCTGTGCTGTTCCTCCTCGCGGTGGTCGAAAGTTCCTGGCTTTTCCCCTGGCAGTGCCAAGTTTTCCCTGTTTTTTCCCGGGGCGGTGCCAATGAGTTCCTTGTTGTTCCCCCGGGGCAGTGCCAATGAGCCCTGTGTTTTTCCTTCTGGCGTGTGAGATTTCCCTGTGTTTTCCTCCTGGGTGCCAATGAGTTCCTGTCTTTCCCCCTCCCCGGTTTGCGACAATTTCCTGTGCGTTCCTCCTGGCAGTCCCAATAGTTCCTTGTTGTTCCTTTGCGGTGCTGATGATTTCCCGTTTGTTCCCCTGGAGTCCCAAATTGAGTTCCTGTGTTGTTCCCCCTGGCGGTGCTGATGATTCCGTGTTGTTCCTCCGGCAGTCCCAATGATTTCCTGTGCTTTTTCCTCCGGCAGTCCCAAAAGAGTTCCTGTTTTATTCCTCCGGGGCATCCCGAGGGTTTCCTGGTTATTCCTCCGGGGCGGTGCCGGATTCCTGTGCTTTTCCCCTCTGGCGGAGTCTTGTGCCTGTGCTGTCCCTTCTGGTTGTGCTGTGCTCCCTGTCGTGTGGTGGTCCAAGTCCCCCCATCCTTATCTGCAGCTTCCTGGTGTGTGACCCCTAGGTCCTGACCTTTTGTATTTTCCAATTTTGAGTCAGTTTTCCCCAGTATTGGCTTAACCTTAGTCCCTGACCCCGGTAGGGGGAGTTCCACCACCGTGGTCCCAAGGATCCACTTTCCCACTTTGCATTCGTTTCGGGGTTCCCCTTTTGTTTCATGTACAGTTGTGTATTCCGTTAATAAAACCTTTAAATGTAACAGACACAGCAGTTGCAATATACCGCAAGGTAGCGCACAACAGTGGCTCTCCTATTATAGCCTCAGGCTGGCTATCATAAAAGTAGTAGTTTGGCCCCTGGCTGCCATGACAACCGGTTTGCCCCCCCCGCAATCGCTTCATTTGGGGAGCGATCACAGGACACAATAAAGTGCCAGGGAATTTTGTAATATCTGAGCTGCATCTGTCATGCTCACTGCGACATCTAAGTGGTTAAATTCCCCAAATCAGAGTTAACTCCGATCTTGTGCACTAGTGGGGATTGCCGTCTGTATCTATGAGCCGGCATCCGCCACATATGGGGCGACCTCAGCAAATGAGCGCCCTTCATGCTGTGTAAATGTACGGCATAGGGCATTAAGGGGTTAAAATCCCTGCATTCAACCCCATTTAGAGACAATACAACCCCCAGGCTATTCTCACAAACCAGAGCAACAAAATAGACCCCAGGAAACACAAGATTTCACCTTTTGAATCCATCACCTCCTGGTTCCTTGGCAGATTAGGACAATCATGGTCTCGGCAGGAGACAGCGCTCAGATATCAGGGAGGATGAATGGGAGAGTGAGAATGACCCAAGAACCTTCTCAATCTGATGATACTTTGTTACATTTGTTGCATCTTTGTTCCATTCTCAAGGTTCTAACAAGCAGAAGCCACTGGACGGACGCCAGGACATCGTATAGATTGAAGTGAATGAGAAAGGTGGCACATTATGTACTCGCCCGGTGAGCACGAGCTTCCCCTCCGCGGCTCCGCCTGATTTAATTGGTTTTCTTATCTCTGACGAGTCCCAAGGCCGAGTTCTACAAGGAGATAATGAATTACTATTAGGTGCCCCGGTTTTGTTCTTAATATCCGTCTCATTCAGAGACGCTGTATTGTTGTCTTGTAGATTTTACTTCCAGATCTTATTTCTAATGTTTGGTTATTATTCATCGTTTTCCTGCGGCATAAGGATAACTTTTATATATAGTTGCGCTGTGGAGTCCCATTATTATGACCACAAGCTCATATCCTAAGTGACCACCATATGCAGCCTGGATAGAAACTAGGCTGACGGTGAGTGATTGAATAAGATCCTGGTAGGTTGTCACAGGCATCTGGAGTCAACTGCATCCCACAGCTGCTGGAGGGCCATAGAGCCAGCACCACCATCCATGTGTGCCCCACATGCTGACTGCAATCCCCACATCTGTATGGAGGGGCCATAGAGCCAACACCACCACCAGGGCCCCACATGCTTACAGCACCCACAGCTGTTGAGGTGCCATTAGAGCCAACACCACATCCAGGGGCCCCACATTCTGACTGCACCCACATTGCTGGAGGGTCCATAGCGCCAACACCACCATCCCAGTGGCCCCACATGCGACTGTACCCACAGCTGCAGAGGACCATAGAGCCCACACCACCATGCCGGGCCCACATGCTGACTGTACCCACAGCTCTGGAGGGGTCCATAGAGCCAACACCACATCCAGGGCCCCCACATGCTGACTGTACCCACAGCTGCTGTAGGGGCCATAGAGCCAACACCACCATCCAGGGGCCCCACATTCGTGACAGTACCCACAGTGCTGGAGGGGCCATAGAGCCAACACCACCATCCAGGGCCCCCACATGCTGACCTGCACCATAGCTGCTGGAGGGTCCAATAGAGCCAGCCCACCATCCAGTGGCCCCACATGCTGACAGTACCCACGCTGCTGTAGGGGCCATAGAGCCAACACCACCATCCAGGGGCCCCCCAGGGACCCCACAGCTGCTGGAGGGGCCATAGAGCCAACAACCAACCATCCAGGGCCCCAAATGCTGACTACACCCACAGCGTTCTGGAGGAAGCCATGGAACCAACACCACCATGCAGGGGCCCCACATGCTGACTGCCCCTCAGCTGCTGGAGTGTCCAAGAGCCCAACACCACCATCCAGGGGCCCCACATTCTGACTGCACCCACAGCTGCTGGAGGGTCCATGAAGCCAACACCACCCTCCAGGTGGCCCACATCTGACTGCACCCACACTGCTGGAGGGGCCAATAGAGCCAACACCACCATCCAAGGGTCCCCACATGGTTGACTGCACCCACAGCTGCTGGAGGGCCATAGAGCCAACACCACCATCCAGTGCCCCACATGCTGAACTGCACCCACAGGCTGCTGGTGACCATAGAGCCAACACCACCATCCAGTTGCCCCACATGCTGACTGCACCTACAGCTGCTGGAGGATCCATAGAACTAACACCACCATCCAGGGGCCCACATGCAGACTGCACCCGACAGCTGCTGGAGGTCCATAGAGGCCAACACACCATCCAGGGGCCCCACATCCTGACTGCACCCACAGCTGCTGGAGGGGCCATAGAGCCAACACCACCATCCAGGGGCCCCACATCCTGACTGCACCCACAGCTGCTGGAGGGGCCATAGAGCCAACACCACCATCCAGGGGCTCCACACAGGAGAGACAATCAGAATATACGGGTGTACATGATCTGCAAAGATGGATTGATACCCGAAGAGGGACATCCATCTACTCAGGAGCTCCATACACAGTAGGGTTAGCAGAGGTGCAGTGACATCCGTCTACTCCGGGGCTCTATTTACAGTAGGGTTAGCAGAGGTGCAGTGACATCCGTCTGCTCCGGGGCCCTATACACAGTAGGGTTAGCAAGAGTTGCAGAGACATCGGTCTGCTCCGGGGCCTCATACATACATTAGGGTTAGCAGAGGTGCAGTGGACAACCGTCTGCTCTGGGCCCCATACACAGTAGGGTTAGCAAGGTGCAGTGATATCTGACCTGCTTCTGGGGCCCCATACACAGTAGGGCTATCAGAGGTGCAGTGACATCCGTCTGCTCCGGGGCGCATACACAGTAGGGCTAGCAAGGTGCAGTGACATCCGTTCTGCTCCCGTGGCCTTCATAACAGTTTTAGGGTTAGCAGAGGAGCATTGACATCCGTCGTGCTCTGGGGGCCCATACACAGAAGGTTTAGCAGAGGTTGCAGTGATATCTGTCTGCTCTGCTGCCCATACACAGTAGGATTAGCACAGGTGCTAGTGACATTCGACTGCTCCTGGGCCCCATACCACAGTAGGGTATAGCAGAGGTGCAGTGACAGCGTCTCCTCCTGGTCCAATACACAGTAGGTTTAGCAGAGTTGCAGTGACATCCGTCTGCTCAGTGGCCCCCATACACAGAGGGTTAGCAGAGGTTGCAGTGACATCTGTCTGCTCCGGGGCTCATACACAGTAGGGTTAAGCAGAGGTGCAGTGACATCCGTCTGCTCAGGGCCCCATACACAGTAGGGTTAGCAGATGTGCAGTGACATCCAACTGCTCCAGGGCCCCATACCACAGTAGGGTTAGCAGAGGTGCATTGACAACCGTCAGCTTCCTGGGCCTCAAACACAGTAGGGTTAGCAGATGGTACAGTGACAACCGTCTGCTCCGGGCCCATACACAGTAGGTTAGCAGAGGGTGCAGTGACATCCGTCTGCTCCGGTGGCCCGATACACATAGGGTAAGCAGAGCAGCAGTGGATCTATTTACTCTGGGACTCCATACAACAGTAGGTATAGCAGAGGTGCAGTGACTTCCGTCTGTTACGGGGCCCCTTACACAGTAGGGTTAGCAGAGTGCATTGACATCAGATTTACTCTGGGACTCCTACACAGTAGGTTAGCAGAGGTGCAGGACATCCGACTACTCCTGAGGCCCCATACACAGTAGGGATAGCAGAGGTGCAGTGACATCCAGTCTGCTCCGTTCCCATACACAGTAGGTTAGCAGAAGGTGCAGTAACATACGTCCTGTCTCCCGGTCCCGATACACATTAGTGAAAACAGAGGTGCAGTGACATCCGTCTCTCCAGGGCCCCATACAAAGTAGGGTTAGCAATATGTGCAGTGACATCCGATCTGCTCCGGGACCCGATACACAGTAAGGGGGGGGGAGTTAGCAGAGTGTAGTGACATCCCGGTCTGCTTCAGGGTCCCCAACACATTAGGGTTTAAGCAGAGGTGCAGTAACACCGTCTCTCCAGCCCCATACACAGTAGGGTTAGCAGAGGTGTAGTGACATCCTTCTGCTCCAGGGCCCCATACACAGTTAGTGTTTAGCCAAGGATGCATGTGACAACCGACTGCTCCAGGGCCCCATACACAGTAGGTTAGCAGAGTTTGTAGTGACATCCGTCTGCTCCATGGCCCCATACACAGTAGTGTTAGCAGAGGTGCAGTAAAAACATCCGTCTTCTCCGGTGCCCCATACACAGTAGGTGGTTAAGCCAGAGGTGCAGTGACATCCATCTGCTTCTTGGGCCCCATCACACAGCAGGGATTTAGCAGAGGTGCAGTGACATCCGACAGCTCCGGTATCCCCTTACACAGTAGGATAGCAGAGGTGCAGTGACATCCATCTGCCCATGGTCCCATAACACAGAATGGTTCGAAGAGGGCAGTGGACAATTTCCGTCTGCTCCGGCCCCATACACAGTAAGGTAAGCTGAGGTTCAGTGTAATCTGTCTGCTCCTTGCCCAATACACAGTATGGATACAGAGGTGCAGTGACCATCCGTCTGCTCCGGGAGCCCCAAACACAGTCGGGTTAGCAAGGTGCAGTGACATCTGTCTGCTATGGGCCCCATACACATAGGTTAGCAAGTGCAAGTGGCATCCGTCTGCTCCAGGGCCCCATTACACAGTAGGGTTTTAGCAGAGTGCATTGACATCCGTCTGCTCCAGGGCCCCATACACAGTAGGGAACAGCAAGGTGCAAGTGATATCCTTTGCTCCGGGGCCCCATACACAGTATTTTAGCAGACGTGCAGTGACATCCTTCTTGCTCCGGGGGGGCCCCATACACATTAGGTTAGCAGAGGTGCAGAGACATCCGTCTGCTCCGGGGTCCCCATACACAGTAGGGGTTAAGCAGAGGTGTAGTGACATCCTTCATGCTCCAGACCCCATACACAGGTAAGGTTAGCAGAGATTTCAGTACATCCGTCATCTCTGGGGCTCCAAAAACAGTAGGGATAGCAGAGGTGCAGTGGACATCCGTCTTCTCAGGGCTCCATACACAGTAGGTTTAGTAAGTAGGTGCAGTAGACATCCTTCTGCTCCCGGGCCCCATACACAGTAATGATGTCAGAGATGGCCGTGACATCCGTCTTCTCTGGGCTCCAATACAGTAGGGTTAGCAGAGGTGCAGTGACATCCGTCTACTCTGAGGCCCCATACACAGTAGGGTTAGCAGAGGTGCATCGACATCCGCTGCTCCGGGGCCCCATACACAGATTGTTAGCAGAGTGCAGAGACAACGTCGTCTCTCCATGGCCTCACACACAGTAGGGTTAGCAGAGGTGTAGTGACTTACCGACTGCTCTAGGTCCCCATACACAGTTAGTGTTGCAGAGGTGCAGAGACAAACCGACGTCTGCACCAGGTCCCCACACACAGTAGGGTATAGCAAGGTGCAGTGAACCACCCATCCCGTCTGTTCGTGGGCCCATACACATTAGGGTTAGCAGATGGTGCAGTGACATCCGTTTGCTCCGGGCCCCATATAACATATGGTAGCAGAGGTGAGGTTCTGACATCCGTCTGCTCTGGGGCCCACAAACACAGTAGGGTTTAGCAGAGGTGCAGTGACATCCGTCTGCTCCGGGCCCCCATGACACATTAGGATTAGCAGAGGTGCAGTGACATCCATCTGCTTCCAGGTTCACATACACAGTAGGGTTAAGCAGAGTGTGCAGTGACATCCGTCTGCTCGGGCCCCATGCACAGTAGGGTTAGCAGAGTGCAGTGACATCCGTCCAGCTTCGGGGCTCCAACACAGAAGGGTTAGCAGAAGGTGCAGTGAAATCCGACTGCTCCAGGGTCCCATACACAGTAGGGATAGCAGAGTGCAGTGAACATCCGTTGTTCTGGGCCCATACACAGTAGGGTTAGCAGAGGTTGCAGTGACATCTGTCTGCTCCGGGTGCCCCATACACAGTAGGGTTAGCAGAAGTGCAGTGACATCTTTCTCTCCCGGGGCCCATACACATAGGGTTAGCAGAGGTGCAGTGACAACCGTTCTGTCTTCCAGGGGCCCATACACAGTATGATAGCAGCAAGGTCAGTGACATCGTCTGCTCTGGGCCCCATACACAGTAGGGTTTAGCAGAGGTGCAGTGACATCTGTCTGCTCCAGGGCCCATACAAGTAGGGTTAGCAGAGGTGCAGTGATCATCCGTCTGCTCTGGGGCCCCCCATGCACAGTAGGGTTAGCAGATGTGCATGACATCCGTCTGCTCCGGGGCCCCCATACACATTAGGGTTAGCAGAGGTGCAGTGGATTATTCCGCCTGCACCAGGGTCCCATACACTGGTAGGGTTAGCATAGTGCAGTGAACACCGTCTATCTCTGGGCCCGCCATACACAGTAGGGTTAGCAGAGGTGCAGTGACATCCGTCTGCTCCAGGGGCCCATACACATAGGGATAGCAGAGGTTCATTGACATACTGTCTTCTCTGGGGACCCATGCACATAGGGTTAGCAGAGGTGTCAGTGACAACTGTCCTGCTCCGGGGCCCCATACACAGTAGGTTAGCAGAGGTGCGGTGACAATCCACTGCACCGTGGCCCACAAACCCAGTACGGTTAGCAGAGGTTCAATGACATCCAACTTGTCCGGGGTCCCATACAAAGTAGGGATAGCAGATGTGCAGTGACATCTGTCTGTCTCTGGGCCCCATGCACAGTAGGGTTAGCAAGATGGTGCAGTGACATCCGTCTGCCCGGGGTCCCATACACGGTATGGGTTTAGCAGAGGTGCATTGACATCCGTCTGCTCCGGGGCCCCATACACATTATGGGTTAGCAGAGGTGCATTGGACATCACGTCTACTCGCTGGGGCCCCAGTACAAAGTAGGGTAGCAGAGGTGCAGTGACATCTTCTGCTCTGGGGCCCCAGCACAGTAGATTTAGCAGAGTTCAATACATCCGTTGCTCCGTGTCCCATACAACAGGATAGGGGTTAGAGAGGTGGCATGTGACATCATTCTGCTCGGTGCCCCACACAGTAGGGTAGCAGAGGTGCAGTGACATCTGACTTCTCCAGGCCCCCTACACAGTAGAGGTTAGCAGAGGTGCAGTGGCCATATTCCGTCTGCTCTCGGGCCCCTTACACAGTAGGGTTAGCAGAGAGTGCAGTGATATCCGTCTGCTTCCGGGGCCCCATACACAGTATGGTTATCAGAGGATGCAAATGGGGGGGGTGTGATATCCGACTTGCTCCGGGACCCATACACAGTAGGGTAGTAGAGTGCAGTGACATCGTCTCACTGTGGGCCCCATACACAGTAGGGTTAGCAGAGGTGCAGTGACATATCTCTGCTCCAGGGCCCCATACACAGTAGGGTTAGCAGAGGTGCGTAGACATCCATCTGCTCCAGGGCCCAATACATAGTAGGGTTAGCAGAGGTGCAGTGACATCCGTCTGCTCCGGGGTCCCATACACAGTAGGGTAGCAGGTGCAGTGACATCCATCGCTCTGGGGCCCCATACACAGTAGGGTTAGCAGAGGTGCAGTGACATCCTCTGCTCCGGGCCCATACCAGTAGGGTTAGCAGAGGTGCAGGGACATCTGTCTGCTCCGGGGCCCCATACACATTAGGGTTAGCAGTGGTGCAGTGTCATCCGTCTGCTATAGGGCCCCATACACAGTAGGGTTAGCAGAGGTGCAGTGACATCCGTCTGCTCCGATCCACCATACACAGAATGGTTAGAAGAGGTGCAGTGACATCCGTCTGCTCCGGGGCCCCATACACAGTAAGGTTAGCAGAGGTGCAGTGACATCTGCCTGCTCCGGGCCCCATACACCAATAGGGTTAGCAGAGGTGCAGTGACAACCGTCTGCTCGGGGCCCCATACACACTAGGGTTAGCAAGTGACAGTGACATCCGTCTGCTCGTGGGCCCACATACACAGTAGGGTTAGCAGAGGTGCAGTGACATCCTCAGCTCCGGTGCCCCATACACAGTAGGGTTAGCAGAAGTGCAGTGACACCGTCTGCTCCGGGCCCCATACACAGTAAGGTTAGCAGAGGTGCAGTGACATCCGTCTGCTCCGGGCCCCATACACAGTATGGTTAGCAAGGTGCAAGTGACATCCGTCCTGCCCGGGGCCCCATACACAGTAGGGTTAGCAGAGGTGCATGACATCCGTCTGCTCCGGGGCCCCATATCAGTAGGAGTTAGCAGAGGCAGTGACATCCGTCTGCTCCTGGGGCCCCATACACAGTATGGTTAGCAGAGGTGTAATGACATCCGTCTTCCGGTCCACCGATACACAGTAAGGGTTTAAGCAGAGTGTGAGCAGTTGGCCATCTGCCTGCTCCAGGGGCCCAATACCCCAATAGGGATAGCAAGGTGCAGTGACATCTGTCTGCTCCAGGCCCATAACAGTAGGTTTAGCGAGGTGCATTGACATCTGGTCTGCTCCAGGGCCCCATACACAGAAGGGTTAGAACATGATAGGTGCAAGTCTGTGACATCCGTAAACTGTCTTCCGGGGTCCCATACACAGTAGGGTTAGCAGAGGTAGCAGTGACAACCCATCTGCTCTGTGCCCCAAACACTCAGAGGGTTCTAGAGCATAGGTGCAAGTAGACATCCTCGACCTTGCTCCAAGGTCCCATACCCAATAGGGTTAGCAGTAGGGCACAACAACAATTACGTGCCTCCGGGGCCCCATACACAGTATGGAGTAAGCAGAGGTGCTATTATGACATCCGTCTGCTTCTGGGCCCCATACATCCAATATTGGTTTAGCAGAGGTGTAAATGACATCCGTCTGCGCCGGGGTCCCCTACCAGTGATAGTGTTTATAGCATAGGTGCAAAGACATCCGTCGTCTCCGGGCCCCATACACATAGAGATTTAGCAGAGGTGCAGTGGACAAGTCCGTCTGCACGGTGGCCCCAAACACAGATAATTGTTACATAGTGATAATGACTATTCCGTCGTGAGCCCGTGGCCCCAAACACAGTAGGGATAGCAAGAGTGTAATGACAATCCGTCTCTCTTACACATGTTACATCCCTCGAGGGGCCCCAAACACAGTATGGTTAGGCATAGGAGCAGAGACATCCGTACAGTTCCGAACAATGCGCCCCATCAGCGAAGTAGGATTCACTGACCTGTTGCGTTAGAAACACATCTGATTCATTTTGGCAGTGAGTTACTCCACTGTAGCGCGTCCTCCGTCTTTGCATTCACCTCTGACATCACTGGCACGGATGGTGGATTATTCAGCAACTGGTTGTCGACACGTACAAGCGGCGGAGGGATCACATTGGAGCCCTAACTGGAACCAGCCCACTGGTGCCCATGCCTACATGACGTAGTCAGCCCAAGTATGTTGTCAGAACGGCAACTGCTCTGGCAGACAGTCCCAAGCCTGCTTAAAAATGGTGCAGTGCTAGCAGAGAGAAGCAAGTGAAATAGTTCAAACAGCCAGGTCAATATCAAATAGAACGCCGAAAGCCACAAATCAGAACCAAGGAATAAACGTAAACAAGTCCGAGGTCAAAAGCCATAACGAAGCAAAGCACAAAAATCAGGAACAGCCAGAGACAGGATAACAAGGCCTGAGTTCAGGTATACAGATAGCAACACAACTCAAAAAAGAACAAGAAACACAATGTAAGCCAGGAATATCACAGGCGCAGCACGAGTCAGCTTCAGGACTTTAAATGGTAATCCCTGATACCGGCCCCTGCAGCCTGATTGTGAGCCGGCCGTCCGGGTCCTCCCATAGGTCTGCGATGCAACTTGCCTCCCTGGTCTCAGGGATTGGCTGGCGTCTGGTCACTCCCAGAGCTGTCATCTCAGCAATGAGATGTAACGTCAGGTATGGAGTATGCGCACATCAAGCTGTTGCAAGCCTGTCGCTGGCAGACTCTTGAGCTCAGCCTTCAGCCCTGACGGGTGCGCAGTGGTCTGTCCACTCATCTAATACACTTTGTCACTCATAGCAGCCGTAGCCACCTTCACAAATTGTTGCGCATTACGTAATAACCTTTGTCCACCCCTTGGCCCAAAACCCAAAGCTCTTCTACTACTACTTAAAACCTTAAGGAAATTGTGCCCTTTTAACCTCATGACATTCAATGAGTTGGATATGTTTTGCAGACGGTCCTATCCGCATACCTTGCAAAATACTACCAAGCCAGCGCACCACAGGGGCCTTCCTTCATGAGCTATGTGCTACAGTAAATTAGGAAGGTGGCATTTATAATGGAATGCAGTGTACATGTACATTGATGTAGGTGTGCATATACCTCCCAACTGTCCCCTATTAATGGAGGGAACATGGTCGCCCTATTTTTAACACTTCGTCCCCCTGTCCCCCATTTGCTCCATAAATGTTCCCTCTTTAGACCTTAGGAAACAGCGATTTTTGCGTCAATAAACTGGACTAACTTGCTGTAAAAAGTATCTGATTAACTTTTCATCACGCAATTTACTCACATAACAGCTTACTTAAAATCTCATCTTATGTATACAGAAACAAATCCTGAAAATGTGGACCTTTTTTTTTGCCCTGTACAAAAAGTTGGCCTAGGTATGTGTGGGGCGGGGTCGTGGCGTTTTAGAAGGTTGAGAGTCTTGTGTGAGAGTATGACATGTTTGGTTGTGGTTAGAGGCATGGCCGCTGTAAGTGTCCCTCTTTTGCAATCTCTACAAATTTGGTAGTTGTAGGGTTTTGGGTCCCGAGAGCAAGCAGGTCTCCTAACAACAACCACTACCTTGACGAGACTGAAAGAGAATATTATTATTATTACGGTATAGATTATTAATTATATTACTTAATATTAAAGCGCCATTGATTCCATGGCAGCAGTACATTCGGGGGATTAACATACATTACATAATCAAATTGCTACTCATACAATGAAAGTGACAGTTAATTGACAAAGTGGCACGACAAGAGTAAGAGGACCCTACCGCTCGAGGGCTTAACAATCTACAATGGAGGGGGAAAGAGACAGGAGGAGAGGGGCAGGACATGTCCTGTGGAGAGCAGGAAGTAGTGACTTAGGTATAGTGTAGGTTTTATAGTGGCAAGCTGAAGAAATGGGTTTTCCAGGGTTTCTTTTGAAACTGATTAAAGTAAGAGTGGGAGAGTCTGAAGTTTATGTGGCTGTATAAGGAGTTCCATGAGTGTTGGGGAAGCACGGGAGAAGATATTGTGAGACCGGTATAGTATTGAGTGAAGTTGATAGTGGACAGAGCAGAGGAGAAGGACCTGTGAGGAGCGAAGACTTGATGGTGAGGGAAATATTTGGAAAATTAGGGGCAGAGAGTGTATAGAATATTAGTTAACAAAATCTGACAATATTGAATGACTTCTACAAAGATTCTGTCTGGTCTCCTATTAATTCAAGTTGTACATGTTGTGCTTAGAAGGCACCAGGTATGGCACGCCACACACTGTTTTTTACTTTATGTTTTTCTATATTACGGATACCCCAGTACACTAAAGAAAAAAAAACCAAGATGGAGATTCTCTACATCTTGGTTCCAAGTGTCACAATCCCCGTTAGCTATCCCTTAGCTGTTTATTGTTTTCCTTCAATATGGCCAGTCTGCCGCAATAACAGAAGGCGTCTTCGCCCACAGTGCAGCGACGAACCCAAGCACGTCCGCACTTTGTGCAGAACGTGAGATGTCAATGCTCAATCATATTAAACCAAAAGGTAAGATATGCTGCATCAGTGGGTGTACACTTAGCACAAGCCCCCATTTGGCGGACTGGATCGGATTATTATCTGTTGTCCTCAAATCTTGTCAAAGTCATTCCATCCCAAAACTGCTCCGATATACAAAAAGCGCAAAGTTGGTGGAATGAAGGATCCAGCATGTTGAAGTTTTAATTCCTGCCTTTGAGATACGTTCTACTAGAGAGTCGTTGCCAGCTTTTTCCTCCCTCTCATTACCGAATGTCGCTCTAACAAGGCTCTGCCAGATATAGCAGAGCTGAAAATGTCAGTCCACAGTGATGTACATAACAGCCCGACCAGCCTGAACAGGGATTGGGAGCCTGAGCTGTGAATTGTCATATCCTGAACAGTAAATGGGAGCCTGAAGGCCTGTAGAAACCTGCCGAAGCCTGAACAGGAAGTGAGAGCCTGAAGCTGTAGAAACCTCCCACAGTCTGAACAGGAAGTGGTAGATTTAAGCAGATAGAACCAGCCCAACGATGCCTAAAAAAGGAAGTGGGAGCCGGAAGCTTATTCTGTAGAACCAAGCCCACACCTTAACCGGAAGAAGTGCGGAGCCTGAATCTATAGAAACCACCCAGAGCCTAACAGAAGTGGAACAGCTTTGGAAAGGTGTGTAGAACCGCCCGACTCAACCTAAACAGTAAGTGTGGTGAGCCAGAAACACTGTAGAATATGCCCACATCTTGAACAGTATAGTGGGTGCTTAAAGTTGTAGAACGCCCACAGTCTGATCAGAAAGTGTGGAGCCCTGAAGTTGGCTGTTAAGACAGCAGGCTCTGTGAAACAGTAGGTGATAATTACCGCTTTAAATACTAGAATCTCTTGTATAAGTCAAAATGCTAACCATTACCGAAGATTTCCCTTAGGAGCTCAAATTTCTGAACAGAATCCAGATGTTTGAGGAGAGCTCGCGCCAGCTATGATTTGTGTCCCTCGTCCCCCATTTTCTTGCCGTATATTGGCCGGTCTATTATTGTATGAACAGCGCATACAGCCAAACTTGACAAGCACATGCGTGCTCCAAGACGACACATTTTAATGCACCAAAGATTTTGGTGCAAAACTGGCATATACAAAGTTTGTGTGCAAACACACTATGCGCCAATTTTCAGTGTGTATGCACTAAAAAAGTTTGGTGGTCAACCACTTTCAACATAACTGTCATGATTATACTTTTCACTATATCTATTAGAACTGTTGTCGTTGGCGAGCAAAGAATCTTACAAAAATGGCGCAAGCGAAATCCAAAGTGATGTTCACCTATGTCACTAAATGGCAATATATCAAGCCACTGTCTCAAGCATGTCATGTATATGGGGTTGACCGGGTATGGCAATAACAGTTGGCCAAAATGAGTGCATGTCGGGCCTAACATCTGTTGAAGGGTCTAACGGTCAGCATTAATTAAAATAACGTTGTTTACAAGTTTGTAAATGAATATCTAAAGGACGTTAATAATGTCAATTAGAAAATCAAGGTCTGGATGATTTCTTAAATCTGAACAGTAGTTACCGTGAGACATGAACGCAAGGCGAGTCGGCTCTATTAAATGTATGGATTCCTGGAGGAGACATTAATGTGTGTGCGAAAGTTGGGCTCTCCATTCAAAGTCAATAGGAGGTCAGGAAAAACACACTTATTTTTTCTGTCTTCTAATTTAATATGTCAATATTCTTAAAAGATCAATTCCATTAAAAAGCTGTGTCGATAAGTGATACAAAAACAAAAAAAAATATTAAAATGTTTTTCCTAAGTCTACATTCATCAACCTGTGAATGTATTTTCTGTGCTAATGTATTGTCTACTTATCCTTCGTCATGGTTGCATTTACCTCACCTTCTCCAAAGCAAGGTCAGCAGCTTTCCCCTATATGAAAGCTGCTTTTTCACTGTCCTCTAAGCTATGTTCATACGATGTATTTGCGGCACAAATTTTTTAAAAAATTAGTTTTTACATTTATCCTAGTACAATTATGTGGTCTAAATAAAAGTAGATAAAAAAATACAAAGCCCTCACAAGCGAGGATAACAAAAAAACTTTAGAGGAAACATTTCGATAAATAGCTTTATCACTAAAGGGTATGTTCTCTCACCGATACTCTGCGGTCCGCTATACAGCAACACGCTGCAGTAACATCCGTGTCTTTCTGAGCGGGAGCTCGCGCTGATCAGCGCATACACGCTGCAGCGAGGGGGGGGTGTGCGGCCCGACTAGCTGTACAAGCAAATGCGCGAATTGTAACGAGCAGATGTAGAGGCAGGCGTAATCATCTTATCTCCCAATTAAGAACATATGGATTACCGTAATATCGGTGTGCATCTTCCGCCATGATGAGGTGCAAAACCAGCGAAATGCACGCCAAAATTCTACCGCCTGGAATGAGCATGCGCATTATCAACATAACCCTAAAAACAACGTGGCCCATTACCCTGTGCTGTATATTCTTCCTCATCTCCCAAACTGTCAGACAGTTCCTAGGCTAGAACAATAAAAGATCCCTTATTTATTTTGTATCTCTGCTATATTTCCAAAATGCTGCCATTGCCAAATACTTCCCTTAGAGCTCAGTAGCCTGAACAGGATCCTATATAAGTGAGTGCATCCCAAGAGTAAAGAAAGATTTTTGGGCGACATGTATGTCGGGCTTGCGCCAGTTAGTTTGAGGTGTCCCGAGATCTAGCCCCAAAAACTTTCTTCTGCCCAGTTCTCCTCGATGTATGAGCAGGCGCCCTTCCAAAATTAAGGTTGCTTTAATCCTCGCCCCGCAGTACTTTGTAATGCGCCTGAGATTTCTGGGGGCGTTCTGGAGCGCTGCACCACAACCCTACGCAGCTACACATTTTATGACTGAGGAAGGCAAAACTGGCTCATTACTTTTGTGAACAGCAGAACAAGTTTTAAAGTGATTACCTGAGCCTGAGTGTCCATTAGTTGAACTAGAAAGCGCCAAAGTAATGGACCCTCAGTAAGGACAGGTTTTCATACAGTACTGGTGGCATTCCTAATACACTGCTTTAAAGGCTATTTAGTATTGGCATATACACTCGACCGGCCACTTTATTAGGTACACCATGCTAGTACAGAGGTTGGACCCCCTTTTGCCTTCAAACTGCCTCAATATTCTTCGGGCAAATATTCACCACAATGGTGTGTTTGCAAAAACGATGCTCAATTGGACCCAAGGGGCCCAAAGAGTGCCAAGAAAATATTCCCCACACCATGACACCACCACCACCAGCCTGAACCGTTGATACAAGGCAGGATGGATCCATGCTTTCATGTTGTTGACGCCAAATTCTGACCCTACCATCCGAATGTCGCAGCAGAAATCGAGACTCATCAGAACAGGCAACGTTTTTTCCAATCTTCTACTGTCCAATTTCGAGGAGCTTGGGCAAATTGGAGCCTCAGTTTCCTGCTCTTAGCTGAAAGGAGTGGCACCCGTGTGGTCTACTGCTGCTGTAGCCCATCTGCCTCAAAGTTCGCCGTACTGTGCGTTCAGAGATGCTCTTCTGCCTACCTTGGTTGTAACGGGTGGCTATTTGAGTCACTGTTGCCTTTCTATCAGCTCGAACCAGTCTGCCCATTCTCCTTTGACCTCTGGCATCAACAAGGCATTTCCGCCCACAGGACTGCCGCTCACTGGATGTTTTTTCTTTTTCGGACCATTCTCTGTAAACCCTAGAGATGGTTGTGCGTGAAAATCCCAGGAGATCAGCAGTTTCTGAAATACTCAGACCAGCCCTTCTGGCACCAACAACCATGCCACGTTCAAAGGCACTCAAATCACCTTTCTTCCCCATACTGATGCTCGGTTTGAACTGCAGGAGATTGTCTTGACCATGTCTACATGCCTAAATGCACTGAGTTGCCGCCATGTGATTGGCTGATTAGAAATTAAGTGTTAACGAGCAGTTGGACAGGTGTACCTAATAAAGTGGCCGGTGAGTGTATCTAGCCGACTTATCTCCAATAAAGGTTTACTCCTATCACCTATCTTAGTGGTTAATGCATAGGCAGATTTTGGGAAATCTGTTTCCCTTCATCATCATTGTATTCTTGCCTTCACGTTACCCATAAAAGTTTATTGTTTTGTAGTACAGACATGGAGAGAAGTGCGCCAGATAATACCTATATCAGCAAAACACTTCATACAGAGTTGTGTTCTCTGCCATCTATGTGTCATGCCTCACCCCTCAGGCCAGCACTTGGCATAACAGCAGCGTATTACTTTGGGCCAGAGTTTACCTTTAAGATGAGGCTAAGGAAAGTCAAAGGCATATTCATCTAGTCCCAGAATAGCAGTCATTCGGTAAAAACCTGCTCTGTTACCAATTATCACAAATTTCGACATTGTGTCTAAATCTAATGCAGTTTTGTGCACTTACATGAACCCAATAACTGTAAACGTGATGTATAGACACAAAATGTGATTTATAAAGAAAAACATTATTTTCATAGTCATACACTCTTTAAACCATTGCAAATTATGTTTATGATTTTCCAGAAACAAAGACTTCACTGCAAAAATATCCAATCAAAACGCTCCCTCCCAATCCAACACACTAAAGGGCCGTTCACACGGCTTATTTCAGGGACGGATTGGAGCCGTATTAAGCGCCGTACTGCGCTGCAATACGGCTGCAATCCGTCCCAGCCATTACGGTAATCCACAGTTCTCATAGAGAACTATGGATTCCGTCTCTCCTACCTGCTCGGCGAATCCGCCGGGCGGGGAGAAAGTAACATGTTCATTATCCCGGCGGAATACGCGCCGTGGATAATGAAAGTCTATGGGGCATGCGGGCAGCGCCCCCGGCCCCGCCCCTTATTCAAGCCGTATTGCGGGCGAGATCCGTCCCGCAATTACGGCTTGAATAAGCCGTGTGAACCGGGCCTAAGGCTATGTTCACACGACGTAATTGCGGCGCACATTTTGCCGCGTATTTGCGCTCTAAGGCTATGTTCACACGGCTTAAAATTGGACGTATTTCAGTCCGTAATTACGCGCCGGAGTGCGCAAATTACGGCTGGAATACGTCCCAGTCATTACGGTAATCCACAGTTCTCATAAAGAAGTATGGATTACGTCTCCTCTTCCCGCTCGGCGAAAATGCCGAGGGGGAGATAAGTGACATGTCAATTACCAGCGGCGCATACGCGCCGCTGGTAATGCAAGTCTATGGGCCGGCGAGGTGCCAGCCCCCCGCTCCGCCCCCGCCACACGGCGTAAATTGCAGGGCCTAATTTATGCCCTGCAAATAAGCCGTGTGAACCTAGCCTTATACAGTATGAGCAAGATGCGCGCCGCAAATTACGGTAATCCATAGTTCTCATAGAAAACTATGGATTACGCCTCCTCTCCCCGGGAGTACAATACGATCGTATGGTACGCATGGGGAGATAAGTGACATGTCTAATGACAGTCTATGGGGCCGGTGGGCTGCCACCCCCACCCCCCCCCAACCGCGTCAAGGGAGTATGCGCCGATCAGCGAAACTCCCAAACACCCGGCGTTATTGCGGTGTGTACTGTTCGTCCCGCAATTACGCCTTGTGAACATAGCCTAAGTGCCAAATGCTTAAATCTACAATGAGTTCCAATGTACAATAATATAATGTAACTACTATAGAACTGCCCCCTAGGTACAAGAATATAACTACTATAATACTGCCTCAAATGTACAAGAATATAACTGCTATAATACTGCCTCCTCTGTACAAGAATATAACTACTATAATACTGCCCCCTATGTGCGAGAAAATGACTACTATAATACTGCCTCCTATGTGCAAGAATATAACTATTACAAAACGACCCCTATGTACAAGAATATATCTACTATAATACTGCCACCTATGTACAAGAATATAACTACTATAATACTGCTTCTATGTACAAGAATATAACTACTATAATACTGCCTCTATGTACAAGAATATAACTACTATAATACTTCCTCAATTTACAAGAATATAACTAATATAAAACTGCCCCATGTACAAAAATATAACTACTAAAATTCTGCCCCTATGTACAAGAATATAACTACTATAAAACTGCCCCCCTATGTCCAAGAATATAACTACTATAATACTGCTCCCTATGTACAAGAATATAACTACTATAATACTGCCCCTATGTACAAGAATATAACTACTATAATACTGCCCACTATGTACAAGAATATAACTGCTATAATACTGCCTCCTATGTACAAGAATATAACTACTATAATACTGCCCACTATGTACAAGAATATAACTGCTATAATACTGCCTCCTATGTACAAGAATATAACTACTATAATACTGCCCCCTATGTACAAGAATAGAAGAAGGTCATAACCTGAGGAAGAAGAGCAGGCGTCTCTGTGAAACGCGTTGAGTTTATAAATGTTTTAGACACTATTATCGGTCAGGTACCAAGTGTCTTTCATTTAGCTATTCAGCTTTTAAATCTTACTGCCTTGAGCGCTTCCAGTGACTTGCTACCAGTTTGTTTATTCAACTATGTACAAGAATATAACTACTATAATACTGCTCCTATGTACAAGAATATAACTACTATAATACTGCCCCTATGTACAAGAATATAACTACTATAATACTGCCCCTATGTACAAGAATAGAACTACTATAATACTGCCCCCTATGTACAAGAATAGAACTACTATAATACTGCCCCCTATGTACAAGAATATAACTACTATAATACTGCCCCCTATGTACAAGAATATAACTACTATAATACTGCCCCCTATGTACAAGAATAGAACTACTATAATACTGCCCCCTATGTACAAGAATATAACTACTATAATACTGCCCCCTATGTACAAGAATAGAACTACTATAATACTGCTCCTACATGCAATAATAGGAATCATTACAGTATGCAGTATTTCAGCTATACTTTACAAGTTTACGTAAAGGACAATGTTGATTGTTATCACTGAGTTTATATCCGTTTTGTAGGATTTCGGAGACTGGATTGTTAGTAGATGTTACTCTCCATCGTCTTTTTGTGAGACGGTTGTAGGATCCCGTTGTTCTCTTTGTGTTGCATTGTTGCACATTGTCATATAACACGTTGTGGCTCAGCTGGCAGCGACAAATCTTAACGGGTTTGGTTGTATTAATAGGCTCCTGTGATGTGGGTTTGGGCGGGCGGCTCTGCGCGGAGGTGAGGGAGAGGTCACTTCGCTTTCATTACTGGGATATAATTTACAATATACCAGATGTAAACAAGTTTGGCCTAAAGGATTTGTATAACGTAAACCATCTGGAGTCCAACAACACAGCTAATTTCCTGACATGGCCGTCCACTTAACTGGCTCCATATTTCAATACTTGGGTCCGATATCCTCTCCTTACTAATTGTGTGAAGAGAAATCAGGCAGTAACATGGTTATTGACTCCATCAGGGTACAGTTACCTCCGGACGATACTTTAGTAATTGAAGAAAAATTAAATGCTTCTGTCATATGAGGAGCGATCCCTTCTATGTGGGGGATTTATCACAAGGACAGAGGAAAATTATTAACGCAAAGTTTGGGTAGATGTCACTTTAAATTTTTCACACTAAATTTTGCGCTTCATGGTCTTTTGATCTGGAGCATGATTGTACTAGTTTTCAGAGGCAATTAGCAAGTAACAACCCTGCCAGTAATCGATCTACTTTATCAATGTATTTTGCAATCATATTAAAGACATTATATATTACATTATATTTTCTCATATTGGGTTAAAATTCTTAATTTTCAGTAAAAGGGATTGTCCACTTTGCATTACAAAGAGTATTATATAGTGTTTTGATTCTAGGACCATAGTTACATATCTTGTAAGACTGAAAGAAAGACAAATGTCCATCCAGTTCCGCTTATTGTCCTTTAGTGTTGATTCAGAGGAAGGTAAAAACCCCATCAGGTAGAAGCCAATTGTCCTCATTTTAGGGAAAAGAAATCCTTCCCGACTCCAATCTGGCATCAGAATAAACCCCTGGATCAGCGACCCTTCTCCAGAATCCTGGTCACTATAACTTGTTATATTATTACATCTAGAAATGTATCCAGACCCTTCTCCAGAATCCCGGTCACTATAACTTGTTATATTATTACATCTAGAAATGTATCCAGACCCTTCTCCAGAATCCTGGTCACTATAACCTGTTCTATTATTACATCTAGAAATGTATCCAGACCCTAATCCAGAATCCCGGTTACTATAACTTGTTATATTATTACATCTAGAAATGTATCCAGACCCTTCTCCAGAATCCTCGTCACTATAACTTGTTATATTATTACATCTAGAAATGTATCCAGACCCTTCTCCAGAATCCCGGTCACTATAACTTGTTATATTATTACATCTAGAAATGTATCCAGACCCTTCTCTAGAATCCAGGTCACTATAACTTGTTATATTATTACATCTAGAAATGTATCCAGACCCTTCTCCAGAATCCCGGTCACTATAACTTGTTATATTATTATATCTAGAAATGCATCCAGACCCCTCTCCAGAATCCCGGTCACTAGAACTGGTTATATTATTACAGCTAGAAATGAATCCAGACCCTTTTTGAATTCTGTTATATAATTCACCATAAGTTCCTCCGACAGAGCGTTCCATAGTCTCACTGCTCTTACAGTAAAGAATCCCTTTCTATGTTTATGTAGACCATAATAGGATATGCCATAAATGTTTCATAGTTGCGGGTTCCACCTTTAGGATCCTTACTTATTATGAGAACGACCCCCTTAAAATATCTGTGCAGAACAGAGAGGTGGCCACTTATACGAATGTCAATGGGAATTCCAAATACTGTCAAACGGGTCTGCTCGCCAGGGGTCGTCTTTCCCATTGGGCAGGTTAGGCGGCTACCCGGAGGCCCCACAGGCACATGGCATGTAATTGCACTGCAATGTGCCCAAAGTATGCCGTGCAAATAAGGTAATATCATAGCATTCACTAAGTGCTCTTATTTTACAGCATAATTACTATGTGCCACTACAGAGAGTTTAGGGTATGTTCACACGGCGTATTGCGGCACAGATTGTACGCGACGCAATACGCTGGGTGTTTTAGAAGCAGCCAGTGTGTACTTCTAAAGTGCGGGGGGACGGTCCCATTCATTTCTATTATCCACAACGCATAAACATCAGGAAGAAGTGACATGTCACTTCTTTCTCCCGGCGTACAATACGCGTGTATTGTACGCCGGGGATGACAGGCGTAATTCATAACTCTATAGGAGAGCAATGAATTCCCATAATTACAGGGTGCATTTCGGGCGCATTGCAGCGCAATACCACACTGAAATACACCCCGCAATTACGCAGTGTGAACATACCTTAAGCCTGGCCAGAGCATTGTTCAAAGTACGCGCTGGCCAGTGCGTACTTTCAACAGCAGGCATATAGCGGCACATAAAGCCAGACGCTGTGTGAACCCGGCCTACCTGTCAATTATTTTTCCTAAAAGTGTCAGCGCCAAAACAGCGTTGTTTCCTTGTTAGCAATTCCGTGTTTGTAAGCACGGTAGTCTGTCAAGGAAATGACGCTGGATGTCCAAGACAGATCTGCTGCTCGTATTATAATGGTCGACGTATAAAAAAAACTCAAAGAATTGACACATCAATTCTCTGTCCTCGCTTACAGTATGCAGTGAAAATACTGTAGAGAAATCAGTGTCATCTAAACAATGATGCTGATTTTACATAGCAATAAATGGCAGTCATTTTACTGTAGTATTTAAAGGGGTTTTGCCACCATAGACCATGATAGTATATCGTTAGGATATGCCACCATTGTCTGATAGATTGTCTATCTCGGGAACGGGCCCCCGAACTCTTCCGTGCAGACTGGAGAGTCGGTCGCGCTTGCACACGACTCTTCATTCTGCTCTATGGAAGTTCCGAGCAGAGCCGAACGCAACCATCGGCTGTACTCGGAAATCCCATAGAATAGAATGGAGACTGACTGCGCAAGCGTGGCCAGCTCTCCAGCCGGCACTGACAGTGGAGGACGTGTTCCCCACTCGTGGCAAAACCCCTTTAAGGCCTTTTGGGGGGTAGATTACACTCTTAATCCACACCAAAAAAGTGGCAAAACACGCCGTATAACTGTACGGTACTAATTTGTGAGCATTTTATAGCTCAGTGCCTAGGGCAGCATGATTTGTAAATACAGCCCTGCCTACAAGGGCCATACAGTATATACCTATATATCTACAGAGGACTGTATAACTACCTACAGAGGGTATATATACCTATCTGCCTACAGGGGGCTACTTTACCTTCCTATAGTGAGCCTATATACCTACTTACTGGGGCCTATATACCTACCTTCTGATTGGTGGTCTCTATATGGCGGTGTTGTAGGTTATACCTGAGTTGGTGTCTGACCACAATGTGGTCTCTATATGGTTTGGGGTTGTAGGTTATAAACCCGAGCTGGGTGTCTGACTCTATGTGGTACTCTATATGGCAGTGTTGTAGGTTAACCGAGCTAGTGTCTGACCTCTACGTGGTTTTCCCATATGGTGGTGTTTAGGTTATACTTGAGTGGTGTCTGACCACTATGTGGTCTCTATCTAGTGGTGTTGTAGGTTATACCTGAGCTGGTGTCTGACCTCTATGTGGTCTCTATATGGCAGTGTTGTAGGTTATACCTGAGCTAGTGTCTGACCTCTACGTGGTCTCCATATGGTGGTGTTGTAGGTTATACCTGAGCTGGTGTCTGACCACTATGTGGTCTCTATATAGTGCTGTTGTAGGTTATACCTGAGCTGGTGTCTGACCACTATGTGGTCTCTATATGGCGGTGTTGTAGGTTATACCTGAGCTGGTGTCTGACCTCTATGTGGTCTCTATATGGCGATGTTGTAGGTTATACCTGAGCTGGTGTCTGACCTCTATCTGGTCTCCATGTGGCGGTGTTGTAGGTTATATCCGAGTTGGTGTCTGATCACTATGTGGTCTCTATTGTTATCAAGAATGTATGTATTTGTTCCTGCGAGTGGTTGTGTTGGTTGGGGGGCCCAGTTCACAGCTCTGCCCAGGGGCCCATAATGCTGTTAAGACGGCCCTGCTGCTCGCTGTACTCCTAGCTCCCACTGAAATGAACAAAGAGTGTTGTGCATGTGTGGCCACCTCTTCATTCTACAAGGAGACTTTTGGGGGCATGTTCTCAAGATACTTCTGACACCTAAATCTATAACACATTTTTGGCCAATGTCAGTCTAGGGTTCCCACTGATGCAGTTGATTCTGGAAGCCCACCAGCGGAGTTAATTCTGAGGCCGACCTTACAGCTACTGTACATGCCTCTTATACTCTGTCTACCATGCTCAGGGCCCAACTGGGGGTCTCTTCTATTCACCTGTGGGCCAATCCAAGCCTGTTTATGGCATATACTACCCATATGTCAAAAATGTCTGGATGAGA
The DNA here is from genome assembly GCA_025379985.1 of Phyllomedusa bahiana. Lineage (NCBI taxonomy): Eukaryota > Metazoa > Chordata > Amphibia > Anura > Hylidae > Phyllomedusa > Phyllomedusa bahiana. Next base: position 80,765 of record JAODAL010002100.1, on the reverse strand, counting down.
ACACCCTTTAAGGTGGCCATACACAAAAGATAGAAGTAGGTTGATGGCTGAACATTTAGGGCCACAAGTATGAAAACGGTCTAGGTCTAAAATTCACTTTGTCGCCCATAGCAACCAATCAGAGCCCAACGCAACCAATCAGAGCCCATAGCAACCAATCAGAGCTCCCCTTTCATTTTTTTAGAGCTCTATATGAAATGAGAGGGGTGCTCTGATTGGTTGCTATGGGCTCTGATTGGAGTTTTAGACCTAGACAGTTTTCATACATGTGGCTCTTATTGTATGAATCTTGTAAATGCAGTCATACAACTTTTTGACCATATTGGCCATGATAGTCATTCAGTCTGACCATACATGAGCGGGGATACTAGACAAAGGACAAAAAGAAAGGCCTCGTTCACACGGCTTATTCTGGGACTGATTGGAGCCATACTGCACGCCGGATTTGCGCTGCAGTACGGCTGGAATCCGTCCCAGTAACTACGGTAAAAATCCCCAGTTCTCATAGAGAACTATTGTTTCCGTCTCTTCTCCCCGCTCGGAAAATCCGCCGCGGGGGTACAATGTTACATGCAAATTATTTACGGCTTGTACGCCCCCCCCCCCCCCCTGCACGGCTGCCGGCGTAATTGTGGGGCGAAATCCGGCCTCGCAATTACGTCGGCAATAAGCCGTGTGAACATTGCCAAAGTGTGTGACTATTATTAGATCTAGTGGCCAAAGTGAGAACTGCAGGATTTCAGGACTTTTGAAAAATATTGATAATGACTAGAGATGAGCGAGCAGTAAAATGTTCTAGTTTGATTAGAACCTCGAACTTTTGTGAGTTCGGTTCGAAGTTTATTCAAACTAAACTCGAGCCCATTAAAGTCAACTGGGAGAAGATGTTCCCGGTTAATTTTTATACTTATACGGGAGAGGAGAAGCTGGAATTACCATCCTAACAGTAAAAACGGTTACGTGGAACAACTTAGTGACAAAAAATTTTGGGGCTCTAAAAGTTACAGAAAAAATTGAGGGGCTAAAAATACTTCATTCCTTTCAATGGATAACTGAAAAGATGAGGACAGCTTGCAAGCGGGGGCGTACTATAGGGGGTGCAGGGGGTAACATGCTACGGGCCCTGCATCCTGAGGGGGCCCAAAACACATGGAATTTGGAAAGACAGTATTATTTAGAAAATTCAAGCATTTTTTAATTTATCATGTATATGAAGTAGCTTGATGGAGCCTGCAAATGTCGCCAAAAACAGCTTCGGGATGGGGGAAAGAGCAGCCAGCAAATACCAAACTCCCTAACTATTGTGTCTATAGAGGGGAAAATGCTCTCAAACTAAAGCATCTGTACAGTACAGAGGGAGCTGAAATGGCATCCAAAAGGAATAGGGTGAAATATATATAACTAGTCAGTTTTTTTAGCAGCCAATGAGAGCCTGCATCTCACCGTTCACCGATGACTTTTTTTGCATTTTCTCAAACCTCTGCACTGCGGGAGGCCGCCAAAAGTGCAGAAAGCTGCTGAAAACTAAACGAAAATGGCGTGTCGAACTAAACTAAACTTTACTGGAAAACGCAAAATGTTCATTTTTGGTTCGAGTTCTAAAAATTCGAAAGTTCTAAAAGAACTTAATTTTCAGAACCGTTCGTCCCCCAAATAGTGAAAGAAAATTTAAAAAACCTTAACCAAAAATTTATAAAAAAAAATATGTTTAACAGAAAAACATAATAAACAACAGGTCATTTTCTGATGACACATTCCCTTTAAGTAGTAGTGAAAGTTGGGATACAACTAGTTTTGGTTTAAAAGGGGGAAATTTCCGTAAAGTTCAGCTTTTTATCAAACTCTCTAAAGGGCCATCTCCTAAAATCTTTTCGAAGGCCGGCTCATAGAGATGGCCCCAAAAGCTCCCCCCATTTATTTCTATTGGAATTCTTAATATACCCCAGCCACTCCTGGGGTTTCGAAATGAACGGGGAGAGCCTCACAAGCGTGGCCATCTCCCCACTCCTAGGGCCCAAATTGAGTGGGTACGAGCAGGCCTCAGAGAGGAACATATGAGACGGTAAAACGCCTGAAACAGGTATCTCATCTTGGCCAGGGAACACAAATTGTTTGTACCAGGACCTAAAAACCCTTTTTGGGCGCGTGGGAAATTTTGGTTGTTGATACATCGGATGTCAGAAAATTTCCATCTTGTACTTGCAGTCAGTTGCTCATTTGATATCCTATAAATAGACGCCTAGGAATTCACCATAGCTATACATAGAAACCCATTATCCCCTAGGGCTGTCCTCTGCAGTTGTGTGTGGTGCTATGCAATGATCATGTAGTTATTCATTAAATTTTCCCAGGAACCCCAAAACCCTGTAGGGGGATTTACCAAAAATGAAAAAAAACTTTCCCAGTGTCTACCTTTCTTTTTATGGCTGATTTCTTTCAGTCTGAGCCTGACTGCTCTTACATTTAAATGGATGGAACAGATTGTTTTCTTAAGTCTCAGGGCTGGTTTGTGGACTGTCTGTTTGGCGTCTAGTTTTATTTAAGGGTTATTTACATCTCTTTGATTATCTTTAACATGTAAAGATAAGCTAAGATTGTTACCAAATTCATTGTTGTCCCAATTTTGCTTTGTTTCAGATTTTGAACAGTTCTTATCTATTGCTTGTTTACTTTTCTAGTAGTGAACGCCTCTCTGCTCTAGCAGTGGCCAGACTGATAATATCACTCCTTGCTGTGTCTTATCAGCAGGACAGGAGCTTTTCACTCTCTGATCTTATCTTTCTTACTTACTGAGAGAAGCATTAACCTTTAGACCAGAGAAAAGCCTTAGGCCATCCTGTCAAGTCTGTGGATCACATATTGTTGTACAAGTACTAACATCCCTACAAACATACGTACAAACATAGGACCTCATGTATGAAAACTGTCTAGGTCTAAAATTCACTTTGTCGCCCATAGCAACCAACCAGAGCGCCCCTTTCATTTCATATAGTGCTCTGGAAAAATGAGAGGGGCGCTCTGGTTGGTTGCTATGGGCGACAAAGTGAATTTTAGACCTAGACAGTTTTCAGACATGTGGCCCTAAGAGTCACTCAGTAGCTAACGTGTCTTAGCAGCATGTAAATTTACTCTCTCACTAGAAGCTTCCTTTCATGAAAAATACAGCTCACCTAGCTCTCCTTTATAGCCAGATATTCGCCTTGAACAGTCTCATTGTTTTTCACAACCCCTCCATTACCAATGTCCCTCCAACTGGCTCAGCTAGGAATAGGAGCTGGCAGAGCTGAAATATCAGTCACTGCTGTAGATCTGCCCACAGACTGCACAGGAAGTGTGAGCCTGAAGTGGCTGTGAAGAGTGGAAATAGCCAGATAGAAAAACCCTTTAAGAAATTTTATTCCCTGTGTGCTATCCAGTTGATTCTGGGGGCCCGCCAGTGGAGTTTATTCTGAAGCCCACCCTACATCTACTGTACAAGCCTCTTATACTCTGTATATTTCTTTTTGCCTCTTCTTCTTTGCCTTTTTGCATCTCCCAACTCCAAGCAGGGCCATCTTTTCCATTGGGCACACTAGGCAGTTGCCCGGGTGCCCCACAAGTATAGGGCCCCAAGTTGAGTATGCTTGTCCCAGGAATACAAAAAACATACCCATGATCCCATGGTTGGCTTTGCTTATTTTACTGTTTTTGTATTTTAAGGCCTGGTTCACATGGCTTATTGCCGGCGTAATTGCGGGGACGGATTTCACCCCGCAGTTACGCCGGCGGCCGTGCAGCGGGGCGGGGCGGGGGGCCAGCAGCTCGCCGGCCCCATAGACTGTCATTATCTATGGCGCTTAGGCGCCATAAATAATTCACATGTCACTTTCTCCCCCCGCGGCAGATTCGCCGAGCGGGGAGGAGAGACGGAATCCATAGTTCTCTATGAGAACTGTGGATTACCATAGTTATTGGGACGGATTGGAGCTGTACGGCAGCGCAAATCCGGCGCTCAGTACGGCTCCAATCCGCGCCCAAATAAGCCGTGTGAACGAGGCCTTAGTATGTGCAAACAATTAAAAACCACGGTGGAGAAGGGAACTAAAGGCTCTCTGCCCTGCCAATCAGTCTTGTCGGCTGCAGGAAATAAGTGGTGTGATAACATGGGCGTGTTTGGGGGTGGCTACAGGCATGACCTAGTATCATGTCATGTATTTGGACAGTGCATACAGCAGTGTTCTGCCCCGGGACCCATAATGCTGTTAAGACGGCTCTGACTCCAAGTCTACCATGCTCATGGGCCAAACGGAGGGTTCCTTATTCCACTGTGGGCCAGATTCAGAGTCATGTTTATAGTAGTTCATGATTAATATAGTAAAGAGTGAAGAGAAAGGTGAAGGAAATTGAAGGTGGCCATACACATCAAATAACTTGGCTCAGCTGGTTTCCCCATATACATGGATGCTTAACTCGGCCAAGTGTGCATGATTATTGAAATAAAGAAAAGGGCAGCAGACTGTTGTCCTACGCATCTTGCTGGATCTCATCTCCAAATTGTTGGGCAAGTTGAACCTCATCATGTTGATCCTCCTTTCCCCAACATTTGCCCTCTAAAGAAAGTTGGGGCACCCTTGTTGTCAGCCAATCCTACTGATATCACCATAAGGGCTTACAAAATCTTTATTTTTATAATTTTTATAATTGTTGACTATGATTGTTACTTTAGATCATCATCACGTGTAGAGAAACCAGTGCCATACACTATTTAGACTAATTGTTCTCTGTTTTTACTTTAAGCAGACCAAGGCTAAAGAGCTCCCTCTGTCTGCGGTTCGCTTTATGGAAGAACTGGGGGAATGTGTTTTTGGAAAGATCTACAAAGGTCACCTCTACCTCCCAGGGATGGATCATGCTCAACTGGTAGCCATCAAAACCTTGAAGGATTATAACAATCCACAGCAGTGGGCAGAGTTTCAGCAGGAGGCATCGCTCATGGCGGAACTCCACCACCCCAACATTGTATGTCTTCTTGGAGTAGTCACACAGGAGCAGCCAGTTTGCATGTTGTTCGAGTACATGAATCTTGGGGACCTACATGAATTTCTTATTATGAGGTCACCGCATTCGGACGTCGGCTGCAGCAGCGATGAAGATGGGACGGTTAAATCGAGCCTCGATCATGGAGATTTTCTCCACATTGCTGTCCAGATCGCAGCCGGCATGGAATATTTATCGTGTCATTTCTTTGTCCATAAAGACCTTGCTGCTCGGAATATCTTAGTTGGAGAACAACTTCATGTCAAGATTTCTGATCTTGGACTTTCGAGAGAAATCTACTCAGCCGATTATTATAGAGTACAAAACAAGTCGCTTCTTCCTATTCGATGGATGTCTCCAGAAGCAATAATGTATGGGAAGTTTTCAACCGATTCCGACATCTGGTCTTATGGTGTGGTACTCTGGGAGATCTTCAGCTTTGGTCTTCAACCTTATTATGGATTTAGTAACCAAGAAGTCATTGAGATGGTCAGGAAGAGGCAACTGCTTCCTTGTTCTGAGGACTGTCCTCCAAGAATGTATAGTCTTATGACTGAATGTTGGCAAGAGATACCATCTAGGAGGCCGAGGTTCAAGGATATTCACATGAGGCTAAGGTCATGGGAAGGACTTTCAAGCCATACAAGCTCCACGACACCATCGGGCGGTAATGCCACAACTCAGACCACATCTCTGAGTGCTAGCCCTGTAAGCAATCTGAGCAATCAAAGATATCCAAATTTTATTTTCTCAGCACAAGGAATGCCACAAGCCCAGATAACTGGTTTTATAGGGCCACCATTACCTCAAAATCAAAGATTCATACCTATCAATGGATACCCCATCCCACCAGGATATGCTGCTTTTCCAACTGCTCACTACCAACCACCTGGACCACCAAGAGTCATACAACATTGCCCACCACCAAAGAGCCGCTCTCCAAGTAGTGCAAGTGGGTCAACAAGTACTGGTCATGTGACCAGCCTACCATCTTCGGGATCCAATCAGGATGCAAATATCCCTCTCTTATCCCATATGTCTATGCAAAGCCATCCAAGTAGTATAGGGGTACAATCCTTTGGAAGCAAAAGTATGAAACCCTACAAAGTGGACATGAAACAGTCTTCTTTACTTGAAGACTCCGACATCCATGGACGCAACGACTCAATGATCTCAGCAGAGTTGTAATATTTTGTGGTAGATATGTACATATATGCAGGAAAACAATTGAATGGACATTTTAAGAAAAAAAGTTTTATATAAAGTATTTTTATTGAACTGAGGTCATTCCACACGTTCGGCGGATGTTTCCTTCAGGTATCTTCTGTGAAGTTTGAATATTATCCTCAACAAGCGGACTTGTATGCAGTTCAGAATGTGGTGACTTTATTGTTGTAGGTCAGACTAATCGCCTTTAACGTGCTTAGCGGGGTTGTTGGTTACGGTTTAAAAAAACATGGCTGCTTCTTTCCAAAAGCTTAACCCCATTCAACTAGAGCTGAGCCCCAATTCCAAGCAAAACCCATGACCTGGAAGAAAGCAGCCATGTTTTTTTGGTCCTGGACAACTTCTTTATATACCTTCATATGCATTTTTAATGTTGCCAAAGATCACGAGTGAGCAGAGACTCATTAAAAAGCCATTGGCTGCTCAATGTTATACCTTGTTCATTGTAAACAACATGTGAATTCAGAGGTTTTACAAGTATACGGGCTTTATGGGGGCCGTACACCATCCATGTTGAGTCCAAGATATTAAAATCACTTTCTTACCCAAAAAATACAGCAAAACATTGAGGTTTTGCATCCAACAGAAGGATATAATGGAATATTGTGAACCTCATATAAAAAGGGCTAAGCTATCTTTTTGTTTCTGCATACGGTGTTAGATTACTTAAAGGGCTTCTTCAGGAGAAGAAAAATGTAGCTGTTTTTTACCCATCTGTCCATGGGTAATGGCTGGTATTGCAGCTCAGCATTGAAGTGACTGGGGCTGAGCTGCAATACCACACACAACCTGTGAACGCGTGTGGCACTGATTCTGGAACACAGCAGCCTTAGGGTAAGTTCACACAGCTTAATTGCGGGGCGTACAGCTCGCCGGCCTCATAGACAAGCATCACATGTCAATTATCTCCCCACTTGTACCATGCGACCGTATTGTACGAGCGGGGAGAAGAGGCGTAATCCATTGTTCTCTATGAGAGCTATGGATTACCGTAATGATTGGGGCGCATTTCGCTCGTATTGGCGTGCAGTATGCTCGCAATACGTGGCGAAATTCGGCCCAAAATAAGCCGTGTGAATTTAGCCTAATTTTTCTAAGCCTGGAAAAACCCTTTAATCTAAACAGCTCTTCAAGGCAATGTCTACTTTTGTTTTTATGTTTTTTTTTGTTTTATTATGTTTTTAATCCCTTTTTCCTCCCAACAACCTTCATTGGAATCACGTGTTTTCTCTACTTCTCTACAGATTTGTTAGATTAATCCTTGGTCAATTAGTCATGTACAGTAATGTACCACTAATCCTCCAATCACAAGATCAAGTAGAAGTGACGTATTTTTTTTTTTTTTTTTTTAAGATTATTACATTGTTCCGACAAGAATCAAATTGTGTTTTTATATCACAGCCCTGTCTTTTATGTGGAATAGACATAGCAATAGGCTTGTAACAGGATAGGAGTAATATAAGCAGGGGCGAGACTCCTAACGACTGGTTCACCCTATCTGCAATTAGCAGAATTACAGGCACAACATGCGGAGATGGACAAAGGTGGAAGTGGCAGGTGAAGACAGCCTGGATACATGGCAGGCAGTAGGAAGGGATAGGGATCCAAACAGCACTCAAAACATTGTACCCACACTAAGTAGGCAGTACCCCACTTTAAGGATAGAGTTCAGATGTTAAGCAAATGGTCCTTCCTAAAAGGTGCACTTTAAAAACAAGTGTTGGGAGCCACAGAAGGAAATCTGAGAAGAAGGAATACCCTTTGCCTCCTACTCCTCTCACTGAGTGTTCATCAATGCACCGGATATGGGCAATGGGAAACCCTGAACAGTGCTCCGCTCCTGATAGTTACAAAGGAACAAGATCAGATCACTGCTTCTTCCCGACCCACTGTGATGTTAACAACTGGTTTGGTCATAAATCCCACCTGCACCTCACTCACAACAGTAAAGTGACTGGAAGGGGCAATGCTGTGATTTCAATAACTAGTTTACATGAGCCAAGAAAAACCGACTGGATCTCACTGCACTATAAAGATAACTCCAGCCTAAATGTTTCTCTAGTTGTTCATGGCCCTTTAAGATGGGATCTATCCAAAGGAAGACTGAATTTAAAGAGAAAAATATTATTTATTTATTAAAGTCTCTTAGGGGTTGTTCACACGGAGTTTTGACTCCGTATTAACATCCGCTTTGTAGATGCGTCTCATGGAGCATCAGGACGGACACAGAGATGCATCTAACAATTAGCAGTGACTTTATCACTGCGGGCTATAGAAGATGCAGCAGCGTCACAAAGAGAGATCGCCGCTGCGCGTTTCCCTCCTGCCTGTCAGGTCTGCTTTACGGACCCGATCAAAGAATTGACATGTAATTCTTTGATCGCTTTGATCGCATCCGCAAGATGGAGGCGACAGGCAGGAGGGAAACGCGCAGCGGCGATCTCTCATGTGAACGCCCCTGCGTGTTCCTCATAGCCCGCAGTGATAGACTCACTGCTAATTGTTAGATGCATCTCTGGGTCCGTCCTGTTGCTCCCCGAGACGCATCTACAAAGCAGATGTTAAAACGGAGTCAAAACTCCGTGTGAACAACCCCTTATAGGGAACTTGTTAGGTGGTTTATACTACCCTATCGGAGAGCAGGATGTGATAGAGGGAGAGAAGCTGAGCTCTGTGATATATAGGGTTAAATGATAGAGGAGAGAAGCTGAGCTCTGTGATATATAGGGTTAATGATAGAGGAGAGAAGCTGAACCTCTGTGATATATAGGGTTAAAAATGATAAAAGGAGAGAAGCTAACCCCTGTGATATATAGGGTTATATATAAGGAGAGAAGCTAAACTCTGTGATATATAGGGTTATATGATAAGGGGAAGGGGTGAGTTTTGTGGGTATATGGGTTATATGATAGAGGAGAGGAGCTGAGTTTTGTGATATATAGGGTTATATGATAGAGGAAGAGGAAGCTGAGCTCTGTGATATATAGGGTTATAGATAGAGGAAGAGAAGCGGGGCTCTGTGATATATAGGTTTATGGGTAGAGGAGAGAAGCGGAGCCTGTGATATATAGGGTTTATGATAAAGGGGAAAAGCTGAGCTCTGTGATATATAGGGTTTTATGATAGAGGAGAAAAGCTGAGCTCTGTGAAAATATAGGGTTATATTATAGAGGAAAATTCTACCCCTTATATAATATAAATTTTTTGATAGATGTCCCCTTCTCCTCTTCATATCCCTTATACATTAATCAAGAGCTCAGCTTCTCTCTTTTCATATACCCTATATATCACAGAGCTCAGCTTCTCTCCTCTTTCATATAACCCTATATATCACAGAGCTCAGCTTCTCTCCTGCTCTCAGATAGGGCAGCATAAACCACCTGACAGGTTCACTTTATTAAAAAAAAAAACATTTTTGGGACTGGTAAATACAGAGCTATTTCTCAAAGGTGGGAATACAAAATAATTTTTGGTTCAAAAATTTCCACCCCAGAAAATTAAAATGTTCCTCCAAGTCACAAAAAAAACCTTTTTTGTCTATAGAGGGTCGAATTAAAGTATGCAAAAAATAAAGAACAAAAAAGTTAAGTTACCTCCCTGTTTTCCTCTCAATTTTTTGCCCCGGGGGGGGGAAAGGAAAATAAACCCGGCACGGGTGTAATTTCCGGTTACAAAAATTTAAAACGGGTTCTCCCAGCTCTCAAAAGATAGGGTTTTAAAAGTAATAAACTTTTATTGTCCCATTTTAAAATATATAAAAACACAACTCAAATCACAGAACATACATGATTGACGCGTTTCAGGTCTGCTGTTATCATGAAATGCGTCAACCATATATGTTCTGTATGAGTTTCTGGGAAAATTTTTCTATTTTTGTGTTAAATTTAAAGTGTGAAACTACATTTATAACCCCAATTTTGGGTTTTCCCCCCTTTTACCCTTTTTCAAAAAACCAGAAAAAATACTCGGGCTTTTACACCAAAAACCTCCCCCCCAAAAAAATAAAAAAAAAAAAAAAAAATAATCAAACACCAAAAAAAATTAAAAAAAATTATTAAAAAAATTTTTTTTTAAAAAATTTAAAAACAAATAAATGTTTTTTTTGGGTTTTTTTGGGGTTTTTATTTAACTCCAATTAATTGTGTTTGGGTTTGGGTTTTTAGGGTATTTGCACTCTCACCTTTGGCCTTAAAGCTGGATTCTTTAATACAATGAAACTCCCAATTTTTAAAAAAAGTATGTTTGGACGGCGGCTTAAGAACATACAAAGGGAAAAATATTTGTCAATTTTTGGGAAACCCCCAAAAATTTAAAAAACATTTAAGCCCTTCCCCCTGGGTGCCCCTTTGGGGAACCCCACCCCAACCCCCCCTCTTCAACAAAAATGCCCACTTTTGAGCAGGGTTTGTTTTTTGAATCCCAGTTGCTGGGATTTTCCCCTCAAAATCATGGATCTTAAAGGGGGGTTTTTTCCCATGAATTTTAATGTTGTTTGGGGGATCCCCAAAAATGGGTTTTTAAAATCACTTTTCTAAATATATGTGATTAAAAAAAATTGAAGCCTCTGGGGAGTCCCACCCGATTTAAATCCCCTTAGTTTCCGACTGTTTAATTGTAGGGACCAGGAGCTGATCGGCAAGCTCGGGCCCGGGGGCTTGTGTTGTTTGCATTTCTTATCTTTTTGCGGGACATATAAACGAGCTTTGAAGGGAGGGGGGGGAAAAAATCATGTTATTTGGGGCATCTGCTCAAAGTTTTAAATTTTTTTTTTCAGACCTGTGTCAGCGTAAAGGGGAACCGTTTGGTTGTAAATGTAATTGTCTGAAAAAACCTTTGCAACGCCCCCTTGCTAAACCCCCCCCCCCTGTCTTTTATTCAGGTTTTTTTTTTTTTTAATTTTTCCTAAAGCAGAAAAAGAAGGAGAAAAAAAACCCTTTTTGCTTGTGCAAAATACAGTTATCCTCGGTGGTTTAGCCAAACATGTTTCCCTAAAACTACAGGACAGAGACTGAATATCACCTCAAGAGTGTGATGGGGGGTGTAAAGACATCACGAGGGGGTATTGTTTTTTTAAAACAAAAACCAACGCCCCCTTTTTTCAAGGCCCCAAGAGGGGGAGTATCACCCTGTTAGGTGGGGAAATCACTTAGGGGGAAAAAACCCCTTAAAAGTTTAACAGGCAGTTCCAAACCCTACACCGTTCCAACTTACATCTGCCCCCAAATTAAAAGGGAGATTATGGTTATACGGCCCTTTGTAGTTCCATTTTTCCAACGGGAAAAGAAAATTTTGGGGGGAAAACACAAGTGCCACCCAGCCACGCAAAACATGGGGTAAAAAATGAGGTAAAAATCTTTTTAAAGGGGCCACAGACAGCAAATCAAATGAAAAACCCTTTCCCCTGCACTATCCAAAACTAAAAAAAAACCTTTTTGCGCTTTTTTACTTTTAAAAACAAATACCTTTTTCCAACTTACATACAAAATTCAACTTAAGAACAGACCTCCCTTCCCTTTTCCGTTCGTAACCCGGGGGCTGCTGTATAGATTTTTTTTGGATCACGGGTTTTGGAACCCCAACCCCGCTGTAAAAACCAAAGAAACCCCGGGATGTTTTCATCTTTAACTTCCCTTTCTAAGAGTCACCGTATTTGGCCCCTACAAAACATTCCCTGTTACTTAGGTAACAATATAATAGCAATAAACAAACCCTGCATTTGGGCCTTTACGGGTCGGGTTTAAAAACCCTTTTCCCCCCCCTTTCCCACGTTGTCTGTTTTTTACCGTATTTTTGTAGTGAATATAAATTGTTTGTTTGAAAACCCATAGCCATTGTTCGGGGGAACGGGGGGAAAAATTTTTATATGTTAGATCTTCAAAAGTTGGGGTTTTTGTATAAAAATCAATTTTTTGAAATTTATGGAGGAAGCAGCTGTTTGCTAAATTGACATTTTTGAAATTTAAAATTTTTAAAAATGTTTTGCACAAAATTTTAAATTTTTTATACAGAAAGAAGGGAAATCAAGCTTGGTTTTAAATCTCTTTTTGGGTCCCCTTCCCTTTTTTTAAAACTCAAATGTTTTTTTTTTTTATAAAACCCACACTGGGAAAAAAAAAGAAAAGGGGAAATTTTATATTGAACTTTAATCAAAAAAGAACATAAAAAAAAGGGACTTTTGGGCGACATGTATGAAGGGGGGTTTTTTTTTTTTTTTTTTTTTTTTTTTTTTCCCCCCCCCCCCCCCCCCCCCCCTTTCTTTTTTTTTGTTTTTTTTTTTCCCATTTTTCTGATGTATTTTTGGGCCCAAAAAAGAATTATGAACGGGTGCACTACAAATTTGGTGCAAAAAGTGCCTTTGTAAGGGCCCCCCCCCCCCCCCCCAAGGGGCTTGTTCACCGGCTTTTGGACCCTTTTTTAAACGGAACCGTTTTTCGCACTTAAAAAGCGCACCCGGGGAAGCGGATCCCCCAACGCGATTGGAACTTTTTTTGGGACCCGTTTTCAATGTTTTTTCACCTGCGTTTTAAGCATCGCTTTCGGATGCGTCAGGAGGGAGGGAGGGAGGATCTCTTTCCTCTCTCGCTCTTCTTCTCTCTCTCTCTCTCCCCCCCCCCAGCCTCATCCATTTCTCCCCCGCCCATCCATGCTCCCCAGCCCTCATCCATGCCCCCCCACCCTCATCCATTCTCCCCCAGCCCTCATCCTGTCTCCCCCAGCCCTCCCCTTAAAAAATCAGTCTGCCGCCCCTCACCTGGCTGCCCGCCGCCGAGCCTCACCTGCGCTCCGCCCCCGAGCCTCACCTGCGCTCCCGCCCCCCGCCCCCGGCCCTCACCTGCGTCCGCCCCCGCCGCCGAGCCTCACCTGCGCTCCGCCCCGCCAGCGACCCCCGTCCACCTTTCCATGCGCTTTTGTTTCCGCTTTGAGGATGCAAGCGCAGCTGTTAGTCCCGGAGTGTGGAGCGTTTTTGGACAAGTCCCAAAAAAGGGGGAATCCTTTTATCTCCTATGGGGTTCAGTTGCGTAAAAAGCAATAGAATTTACATTTCAAAATTTTTAAAGGGATGCGAAAAAACGCAGGCAGGAGAGCCCCCAAAAGCGCATCGCTGATCTCCCTGGGAACAGCAATGGCTTTTCCCTTCAATTAATGTTAATCACACGACAAATTTTTAGTCCGTTTTTCGGATCCCCAAAACGGGCCGAAAAAAAGGGTCATAAAAAAGCCGTGTGAAAAAGCCCCAAGACACCCTTTTTGTGCGCCAAAGATTAGAGGCGCTCTGGGGGGTTTATCACATTCGTAAAATTAGACACATTTATGATTCTTTGACGCAAATCTAGGCAGAAAATTAGAACAGCCAGGAGGGTAAGTGATGCCTGAGCCAGACTTGTGGGAAAGGCTTACACTGTTGATGATGACCTGCAGAAGAAAAAACCGGGTAAAGGTGGTGCCTAGCAGACTTGTGGGATTGGCCTACACTGCCCTGTATGTTGACCTGAAAGGGGAAAACAGACCAGGGTAAAGGTGGTCCCTTGACCAAAAATTTGGGGTTTTGGCCTACACTGCCCGGTATGTATGACCGGAAAGAAACGACCAGGGAAAAAGGTGGCCTGAGCCGACTTGGGGTTTTGGGCTCTACACTGCCCTGTATGTATGACCTGCATAAAAACAGCCAGACCGGGGAAAAGGGTGGTCCCTTTAAGCCAAAATTTAAATTGGTTTTGGGCTCTACCCCCCCTCCCCTGTTTTTGAAATGACCTCCCAGAAGAACACCCAAAGAGGGGGTTTAAAGGTGGGGGCCTTTTGCCAACGGGTGGTATTGGCCTACACTCCCCGTATGAAAGCCCTGCAGAAAAAAGGGACCAGGGTAAAGGTGGTGCCTGAGCCAGCCCTTTGGTATTGGCTCTACACTCCCCTGTAGAAACCCTCCCGAAGAACCGCCGGGACCGGGGGTAAAGGTGGTCCCTGAGCCAGACTTTTGGTTTTTGGCTCTACACTGCCCTGTATGTATAAACCGCAAAGAACCCAGCCCCAGGGTAAAGGGGGTCCCTGGGGCCGGGACTTTTTGGTATTGGCCTACACGGGCTCTTTGGTAAAACCTGCAGAAGAACAGACCGGGGTAAAGGGGGTGCCTGAGCCAGGTTTTTGGTTATTAGCTCAACACTCCCATGTATGTTTTGACCTGCGAAGAACAGCCCAAAGGGTTTAAAGGTGGTGCCTGACCCAGACTTGTGGTATTGGTTTCTACACTGCCCGAATGTATGACCTGCAGAAGAACACCAAAACCGGGGAAAAGGTGGTGCCGGGGATTTGGGGTTTTGGTTTCAAAACTGCCCTTTATGTATAAACCTCCCGGAAGAAACCGACCGGGAAAAGGGTGGTGCCTGAGCCAGACTTGTGGTTTTGGCCTCAAACCTGCCCTGTATTTTGTGAGCTGCAAAAGAACAGCCAGAGCGGGGGAAAAATTTGGGTCCCTGATTTAGATTTTTTGGTTTTGGGCTCTACATTCCCCCTGTATGAAATTGACCTGCAGAAGAATAGCCAGCCCAAAGGGTAAAGGGGGTTCCCTGAGGCGATTTTGGTATTGGTCTACACTGCCCGTTTTAAAACCCCTGTAGAAAAAACAGCCAGCCCCGGGGAAAAGGGTGGTCCCTTTCCCGGGACTTGGGGAATTGGCTCTACATTCCCCTTTTTGTATACTGCAAAGAAACCCAGCCCCAGGGTAAAGGTGGTCCCCTGACCCCAGATTGTGGTTTTTGGGTCTAACTCCCCCGGTAGGTATACCTGAGAAGAAACCCAAAGGACCAGGGGAAAGGTGGTGCCTAAAACCAGATTTTGGGGTTTTTGGCCAACACTGCCCTGAATGAAATGACCCGCAGAAAAAACAGCCCAGGAAAAAGGTTTGGTTCTGAGCCAGACTTTTTGGAAATTTAGCTCTCCCCTCCCCAAAATTAAAAAGCCCTGCAGAAGAACAGCCAGCCGGGTAAAGGGGGTCCCCTGACCCCAGACTTGGGGAAATTGGCCTACCGCCCTGTATGAAATGACCGCAAAGAACCCCAACCGGGGTAAAGGTGGGCCTGAGCCGGACTTGTGGTTTTTGGTCAAAACACTGCCCTGTTTTGTTTTCCCTTGCAGAAGAACAGCCAGGGAAACAGGGGTGTGACTGGACTTGGGGTATTGGCTCTACACTGCCCGAAATTTATGACCCAAAAGAACAGCCAAAACCGGGGTAAAGGGGTTCCCCTTAAAGAGATTTGGGGTTTTGGGCTCAACACTGCCCTGTTTTAAACCCCCTGCAAAAGAACAGCCAGACCAGGGTAAAGGTGGTCCCTGAGCCAGATTTGGGTTTTGGGCTTTTAAAATGCCCTGTATTATGACCTGCAAAAAGAACACCAGACCGGGGTAAAGGGGGGTGCCTGGGGAGACTTTTGGTTTTGGGGTTTCCTGCCCGTTTTGTATGCCCTGCAGAAGAACAGCCAGACCAGGGTAAAGGTGGTGCCTGACCAGACTTGTGGTTTTTGGCTCTACATTTTCCTGTAGGGAATTCCCTGCAGAAAAAACGGGACCAGGGTAAAGGGGTCCCCTTAGCCAACTTGGGGTTTTGGCTCTACACTGCCCTGAATTAGGGACCGCAGAAAAACCCCAGCCCAAAAAAAATTTGGTCCCGACCAGACTTGGAAAAGGGCCCAAAACACGCCCTGTTTTTAAATGCCCTTTCAAAACAACACCCAAACCCGGGGTTTTAAAGGTGGGGGGCCTAAACCCCAAAACTTGTGGTTTTGGCTCTAACCCCCTCCCCCTTTATTATGACCTGCAGAAAACACCCAAACCCAGGTAAAGGGGGGCCTAAAGCCAGATTTTGGGGTATTGGCTCTACACGCCCGAAATGAAATTGACCCAGAAGAACACCCCAGAGGTTTTGCTTTTTTTGTTTTTGGGTTTCCCCATCAATTGAAGGGGCCGACGGCAAAAAAACGGTCCCGACCGGTTTTTGCAAATACATTGACAAAAAACCCGGGGCGTGCATCGAAAAACAAGGGGCACTTTCCGACGGTTTTTTGGGGTTTTTTTCTACTTATTTTCATAGATTGTATCCAATACTAAAGTCGTCAAAATGCAAGTAAAAGTGCCCAAATCCCCCCCTGACGGGAAAATTTTGAAACTTAAACCTAAGGGGCATATATAGTTTTTGGGCCCCCCCGGGAGCAATTTTTTTCCCCATTAGGTGAAAAGCCCTGAATCAGAACCTTTTTCACGGGGGTCATAGTTTTACCTTTCGCACAAACGACAAATCAGGCTAAAGTAAACCATTTTTTTTTGGGGTCGCCTATTCCAGCATAACCGTTTTTACTTTGATTTTAGTTACACGCCCCAGAATCCCCCCCGACTCGGGGTTTTAACACTTGCCGCGGCCCATAAGTCCTAATTTGGATTTAACCTATTTATAAATCTAGAGAACGGGGTTGCGCCAATTTTGGGGAAAACGGAAAGACTACTGGCACCCATACATACAACGTCCATGGGGTCCAAAAAAGTAAAAACTCAAACAAAACTGAAATGTAAAAAAAAAGGGGCGCTGCCACCCATTTTTTTAAAAGGCGCATTAAATAGTATAGGCGCTAATTATGAACCTTTTAAAAAATTTTGGGGTTCGGTCCCTTGCATATAAAAAGACCCATTCTAGCCATACAAAATTCCCCTAAAAATATCTTTGCACTATTTGATTCCATTTAACCTGTACCTTTACTCCTTTGGGCCACCATCTTCCCGGCTCAGGGGTTTTATTCAGGGGATCGCCTTTTTGGGTAATCGGTACGGCAAATCTACTTCGGCCCCAGATCTTTTTAAACCGTGGTTTGGATCCCCAAAACCAGCCCACCACAATCACCACCATTTTTCCACTGTCAACCACCAACCGGGGATAAGATGCTCCACTACTCCCAAACGCAGCGACCACACCCCCTAACCCACAGCCCAGGGCCTTTATAGCTTCCATGGACTTGCCTAAAACCGGGGTGAACATGGACCTGAACGGGGGGCTGGAACTGGGGCACCCCCCACCCCTCTGCAGCGTTTTCCGGAAAAGCCACCCAAATCGGGGATCACCGTACCGTACAGTGTCAGCCATCTATGTGCTGTCCACAACCACTGGCTTCCCTTACCGAGCCAGGGCCCTCGGGGGCACGTTGTTACAGACACCTCGTAAAGCCACCTAGGGGGCCACCACCCTGCCTTAGGGCGCTCGCGGAACGCATTCAAATGTGTTCGTGCATGGCTAAAATCCTTAGTTTTTTGGGGCCAATTCATTTTTACAGTTTATTGGCGCAAAATACCCCCCCCCCAAAAAAATGGTGCAGCCCTAATGGGACACGTCACCCTTAGTGTTCCCTCTGTGTCAATTAAAGAGCACTAAGCTAAAAAATTTAAAAAAAATAATAACTACAAACATCTCCTTATTTGGCAATCACAGAGGCCCTCAAAATCCAAACAAACCCCCTTTTTTTTTTTAAAACTGCCAGGAAAATGGACCTTTTACAGCCGGTCTCCATTTTTTTATGAAATGTTAAAAGGGGGGTCTAGTTAAAGGCCGGTTTTCTTTTTGCTTTTAAGCAATAGGCCGGTTCCCCCTACTCCCCAAACCCAAAGGAACCAAGTTAAATCTCCATACAAGTTAAAGGGCTGCCAAACTCGTGGTGGAAAAACTGGCGTTTCTGGCTTCTCACACTAATAATATTTATACTAATAGTGTCACCGAATATTAAGAGTCCGCCGTGGTCGCTTCACCTTTAGTCGAATGTACAATGAATGGGAACTTTGAAGAACTTTCTGACTGCAGATTTCACAGCCAGCTTGTTAAAGGAAATTTGGAAGCCATGCTAACTTTTTAAAAAGTAAAGCTTAAGGGGAAAAAAAATTTTTTCCAAAAGGGAAAGAATACAGGCCTGTGTGTTGCAGGAGGTTGACCCCATAATTCCCTAAAATAAACCTTTTTTGGATCCTAAAAAGTTATGTGCAGGAAAAGCTTGCTGCATACGGTAAGACGTCAAGTCATAGACCGTCCATTCAACGCGGGTCAACACAGCAATAAACCGCCCGCACACCAGTCAAAACCTTTTCCAAGGGTTTTAAAGTGCTCAGCCCGGGGAATGTATACTTTGCGTTTTAATGCACAAATAATAAAATAATAATAATAAACTTTTTTTAAAGCCCAACAAATTCTGCGCACTTTTCAAATTCAAAATTTAAAAATACAATCATTTCACATTAAAAAATACTTACAAAAAACACAAGGTTTTGAGGGCCCCCGCTCGTGAGAGCTTACAAAACTATTTGGGTTATGGGGGAAACAAACGTAAGAAGTCCCCGTTTACAATGGGCCCCCATGTTTTTATAAATAGGGGGTGGTTTTAAAATGAAAAAAGGATTAACCTTTTCCACCCAACTGTAAAAACTATAACAGATAAGTCCTGTGAGGGCCCAAGTGCAGGGGGTGACAAAAAAGTGTTGATAGCATTAGGGACTTGGTAGGCCCGACCCAAAGATTTTATTTTCAGGGGCCCCCTTAAAAAAGTGAGGGTTTTGAAAGTGGGCCGATCGCCCGCGGAAACAAAAAACCCAAAAATTGGTGCCGCAAAGGTTAAATCTTGGAGAAGGGGGATGGGGGGGTTTTTGGGTGATTGAAGAAAATTAACCTGATATCAACACAGAGCAGAGAGCACGGGTAGGGGGGTAGACGAGACTAGGGAGGAGATGTAGGGAGGAGCACGCTGGGGAGAGCTTTATGGTGAGATTGATTTTTATCTGTTCCTGTACGGATGGGCAACCAGTTGGGTTGACGACACAGGGTAGAGGCACAGTATAGGGGCGGAAAAAGAAAAGCCGGGCTCTGCATTCTGGCAATTGGAGGGGGGAGAGTTTCAGAGAGGAACGATAACCCGGAGTTAAGTAGTCAAGACGAGAAAGAAAAAAGGCATAATGAAGTTTGGGGTCGTTTTCCACAGGAAAATGGACGGGTTTTGGGGATATTCTTAGGGGCAGGGGACAGGAGCGGGCAAGGGATTGGATATAGGGGAGAAGGGGCAATCAAATCAAATAAAACCCCAGCAGCGGGGCCCCCTGCCTAGGAAAATGGTGGTACCAATACGAAACAGAAATACAGGGGGGGGTTGGGTTTGTAGATGGCGGAAAGACAAAAGTTCAGTTTTTGAGGTTTAGTTTTGATGGAGAGAGGACATGAGTCAGAGACAGCGGACAGACAGTCATGGTGTTTTTTTAGCAAGGGTGGAGTGATGTCATGGAGGAGGGGTATAATTGGTGTTTTACCCCATAGAGATGGTACTGGAAACCAAATCACTGATGGTTTGTCCCAATGGGGGCTGGTACAATGAAAAGAGGAGAGGCCCAGAACGATCCCTGAGGAAACCCCCCACAAGAGAAAGAGGAGAGGGGGTCGAACCGGAAAGAGACCTGAAGGGCGGGCAGAGAGGTAGGGCGGACCCAAAGAGAGCAGTGTCCCGGAGGGCCAAGGTGCTGGCATGCGAGGGGATGGGGGGAATCAACAGTGTCAATGCTGCAGAAGATCCAAGAGAAGCAACAATGAGTAGTTACCCTGAGATTTTGCTGTTAGGAGGTCATTTGAGACTTTAACTAAGGCAGTTTCCGTGGAGTGTAACCAAACCAGCATCATGTGTACAATATCCATTTACCTACTGATACTTATATACACATGAGGATAAAATTGTAGGTCCCCTACTGTTAAAGAAAGAAAAACCCACAATGGTCAATGAAATAACCTGAAACTGACAAAAGTGATGGTAAAGTTACTAAAAATGAACTAATGAAAATCAGACATTGCTTTTGAATTGTGGTTCAACCACATAATTTAAAAAAAGAAACTAATAAAACGGGCCCAGGCCCAAAAAAATTGATAGTCCCCATTTAAAAATTTTTGTTGCACAACCTTTTCTGTAACTCCCAATGAGACTTTGCTCTGGTATTTGGCCCACTTCTTGTGAGCGGCTCCTGCTGTCTCTGGTGTGAAGGGGGCCTTTTTCCCAGATATAGGCTTCACGCCCCCACAATGTTCAATGGGTTTTAGATCGGGGTCAGGAAATCTTGCTGAAAAGTTGAAGAAGCCACAGATTGTCACAGTTCCCCCCGGGGCTCCGCCTGGGACCGCGCCGGTCCGGGCCCTGCCATGCTTGCGGGGGCTCCCTGTGCAGGGGTTCCTGGGGGCCTGGTTCTCTGCGTATATTTTTCCTTCCTGTTGCTCCCTTTCTAGGGCCTGTATGTCTGCCCCCCTGGGGCGCGCCCAGCAGCTTCCTGCCCCTTTTTTGGGTCTGTCCTCTATTGCCTTCCTCTGCCCTGTGACCCCGGGCTATAAGAGGGAATTTCCCTGTCGTGCCCCAGTGTCTTTCCCATTTTTGTCCTATGCTGAGGGCTGTGCCATCGGGCTCCTGCATTCTCAGGTCTGCTGTTCGGGTTTAACCCCTGAGATGCCTGGTCTAGTCCCTGCATCCATCAGGCTCCTGACCACCTGTTTTTGTCTTTGCTCCCCTTTGGCCAGCCCTTATACCTGTCCATTACCTGCGCCCTGCCATTTACTGTCCTGTACCTCTGTTCCTGCCTTTGCCCCTGTTCAGTTTCCTGCTGTATCCTTCTCCATACGTTTTCCCCTTACTTTACCACTGATTTTGTCCCGGAGTTCCCGTCCCACCTGGGGGTTATTGCAGGTAGCCACGTCAGGGGGAGCACCCGGTGTTCCCCCAGCAAAAATCCTCCCTTTGCGGCGGGCTCCGGTGAAGAAACCAGGGGCCCCCCAACTGCGTATCTAGCGGGATCTCCATCTACCATCTCGCCGCGGGGATCACGTGGATCCCACCCGTTTTCCCTCATCACGCCCCACGCATTAATTAAAACCCCTGGACGTGCAAGATACAGTTGTTGTAAAATATAGATCCTTTTTGGGGCCACAAGAATAAGAGCGAGGGGATATCACAGGGAAGGAAGGAGCTTCCCCACTACTGGCTTTTAAACATAGCATTGTAAAAAACAAAACCCGCCAATAATAACAAATGATTCAACAAATGATCCCTTGGGCAAAGGTGGGAGATAGACGCAATTCAAACTACTCAGTACCGAGATAAATGCACGCATCCCAGAAGCCACAACAGTGGAAGCGTACAACTCACATGGGCGCCCGGTAGCGCCTCCCTGTAATCCCACACAACAGACTCCCGCCAATTGGAGGGAAGTAGTGAAGGAGAGGGAGGGACGGGCCAAAACAGAGACGCACGGAGCTAAACATCATGCACGCCGGCACCAACGAGGTGCATGAAAGAACCGCAACACCAAACATAAAGAGGACAATAAATCACCCCAGTCTAAAGCAATAGACCACCGCCTCCCAATGAAAGCAAAAATTATAAAACACAGAAAACAATACACATGATCAGCAAAAAAACAAAGGAAAAGAAAAAAAATCCCTTAAAGATGAAAAATATCAAGCAACAAAAAATAAAAATTTTAATGAAACTTCATTTTTAAAAAACCTGGGGGAAAATAGTATTTAGGGTAAATATCCAAAATGCTTCACAATCTCTAAGTTAGTATTCAATATTACCCCCATGTCTGCCCAAGGACAACCTTTCAATAGCAAAGGTGCAAAAAGATGCAACACTAGAATTGTGACGTTCCAAAAAGTGTCTAACAGCATAAGAAATATTATGGCCTCCTGGATTTTGGATGTTATTTAAATGTTCCTGTCATGGGTGTCCCGCATCCGTGCTGATGTCTCTGTCTCCCGGCGCGCGCGTCCCCGCTTCCTAGGGTGCGTGCGCGCCGGCAGTGTTAAATTTAAAAGGCCAGGGTACCAGTAATTTTGCTGTTGCCGGACGCTGCCCCTATTTAAGCCTGCTCCTTCCTGTTCCCCTTGACGGATCTTTAGTGCCTTATTGCCTACAGAGAAAGCGTTCCTAGTTTCTTGTCTGATATATCATGTACCGTACCATTTGCCTCCGTCCCTCGACCACGAATCTTGCCGCCTGTCCTGACCTTACCGCCTGTCCCCGACTACGAGCCTGCCTAACGATATTGTACCACGCGACACCTCAGCTGCCACCGCAAGCAAGTCACGTCAGAGGTAGCAACCTGGTAGCAATCCGCCGCAGCAAGTCCATCCCGCTTTGCGGCGGGCTCCGGTGAATACCGGGACCTACTTAGATTCCACTCCCCGGCGTAGCCCGTACCATCGCTTGCGGTGGTCCAGTGGATCCACTGCTGCTGATCGTTACAGTTCCAAGATTCTAACTTTAAATCTACGTGTAGTGCACCCAACGTAGTACAAATTGCAGGTGGTACAAAAAAGAAGCCTTTTCAGAATAGTCCAGTGCTTTGCCCTCAGCCAGTCTTGGATGTTTTAGCTGTGTGATTTGGGTCATTATCTTGTTGAAGGACGTATGACCTGCGACTGAGACCAAGCTTCCTGACACTGGGCAGCACATTTTGCTTCAGAATGCCTTGATTTTTGATGCACAAATTCAAGATACCCTGTGCACCATAACATAACCAAGACTCCTCCATGTTTCACAGTAGGTACAATGTTCTCTTCTTTGTATGCTTTTTTGGTGTCTGTGAACATAGAGCTGATGTGACTTGTAAAAAAGCTAAAGTTTTGCCTCCTCTGTCCAGAAGCTTTGTGGCTCATTAAAATGCATTTTGGCAAATTCCAGTCTTGTTTTTTGTGGATTTGCTATCAATAGTGGTTTCCTCAATGACTGGCTTCCATGAAGTCCAAAGACAGCGACAGGTGGTGCATTCTGACACTGATGTACTTTGAACTTCACCTCTAATTTCTTTGGAAGTTGTTCTGGGCTTTTTAGTTACCTTTCATATTATCTGTCTTTTCAGTTTATCATCAATTTTCCTCTTGTGGCCACCTCCAGGGAGGTTGGCTACAGTCCCATACACCTTAAACTTCTGAACAATATGTGCAACTGTAGTAACAGGAACATGAAACTATTTAGACATATAGCTATTACCTTTAATACGCTTGTCTAGATTTTTCTTTCTAATCTCCTGAGACAACTCTCTCCTTATATTTCTTTGGTCCATGTTCAGTTTGGTGCACACCATGATACCAAACAGCACAATGACTATTTTTCATCCGTTAAATAAGCAGACTGACTGATTACGAGTTTAAGGACACCTATGATGCTAATTACAGGACACGCCAAAGTTTAACATTTCCCTATGATCAAATTATTTTCAATGTTATCTAGGGTTACCAACATTTTTGTCCAGACCAGTTTCATTAGTTTAGTTCTTTTTTTATTTTTCAGTTGAACCACAATTGATCTGCAATGTCTGGTTTTCATTTATTGATTTTCAGAAAATTTAAATTTATTATTACTTTTGACAGTTTCAATTATTTCATTGTGCATTGTGAGCTTTTCTTTCTTGAACAGAAGAGTATCAACAATTTTGTCCACATGTGTAGAATGGACATTTGCCCTCTTCAAGGTATACAATCTATTCTCCATATATTAGCCACACACATATTCATCTATGAACATCATTTTGATTTACAGTGCCTTGCAAAAGTATTCGGCCCCCTTGAACTTTTCAATCTTTTGCCACATTTCAGGCTTCTAACATAAAGATATAACATTTTAATTTTTTTGTGAAGAATCAACAACAAGTGGGATATTTGTGAAGTGGAACGAAATTTATTGGGTATTTTAAACTTTTGTAAAAAAACCCCAAAAAACTGTGTTCCTGTGTTGTCTGTAAATAGCAGTTACAATGAAAGAGTGAAATACAATGAAAGTATTATGAGAAGACTCTGCTGAGCCTGCCCTCTAATGATAATGAGAAGACTCTGCTGAGCCTGCCCTTAAAGATAATGAAATTTAGGCCTCTTTGAGAGCTGTAGCCTGCCCTCTAATGATAATGAGAAGACTGATGAGCCTGCCCTCTAATGATAATGAGAAGACTGCTGAGCCTGCCCTCTAATGATAATGAGAAGACTGCTGAGCCTGCCCTCTAATGATAATGAGAAGACTGCTGAGCCTGCCCTCTAATGATAATGAGAAGATTGCTGAGCCTGCCCTCTAATGAATATGAGAATTCTCTGCTGAGCCTGCCCTCTAATGAAAATGAGAAGACTCTGCCAAGCCTGCCCTCTAATGATAATGAGAAGAATGCTGAGCCTGCCCTCTAATGATAATAAAGATCTGCTGAGCCTGCCCTCTAATGATCTTGAGAAGACTGCGGAGCCTCCCCTCTACTCATACTGAGAAGACTCTGCTGAGCCTGCTCTCTAATTATATTTAGAAGACTCTTCTGAGCCTGCCCTCTAATGATAATGAGAAGACTGCTGAGCCTGCCCTCTAATGATAATGAGAAGACTCTGCTGAGCCTGCCCTCTAATGATAATGAGAAGACTCTGCTGAGCCTGCCCTCTAATGATAATGAGATACTCTTGCTGAGCCTGCCCTCTAATGAAATAATTTAGGAAGAAAAAGACTGCTGAGCCTGCCCTCTAATGATATGGAAAAGGAGGACCATGAAATGAAGACCTTGGCCTCCTCTAATGAAATGAGAAGACTGTTGAGCCTGCCCTCTATATATGAGATAATGAAATAGAAACCCGTTGAGCCTGCCTCTAATGATAATGAGAAGACCTGCTGAGCCTGCCCTCTAAATAATGAGAAGACTCTGCTGAGCCTGCCCTCTAATGATAATGAGAAGACTCTGTAGCCTGCCCTAATGATAATGAGAAGACTGCTGAGCCTGCCCTCTAATGATAATGATAAGACTCTGCTGAGCCTGCCCTATGAATAATGAGAAGACTCTACTGAGCCTGCCCTCTAATGATAATGAGAAGACTTGCTGAGCCTGCCCTCTAATATAAAGAGAAGACTTTCTGAGCCTGCCCTCTACTGATAATGAGAAGGATGCTGAGCCTGCCCATGTTAATGGAAAAATGATGTAAAGAGAACTCTGCTGAGCCTGCCCCCTAATGATAATGAGAGACTGCTGAGCCTGTCCCTCTAATGATAATGAGAAGACTCTGCTGAGCCTGCCCTCTAATGATAATGAGAAGACTGCTGAGCCTGCCCTCTAATGATAATGAGAAGACTGCTGAGCCTGCCCTCTAATAATGAGAAGCTGGCTGAGCCTGCCCTCTAATGATAATGAGAAGACTGCTGAGCCTACCTCTAATGATAATGAGAAGACTCTGCTGAGTCCTGCCCTCTAATGATAATGAGAAGGTGACCCGCTTTTGGAAAGGGTAGCTGCCCTCTAATGATAATGAGAAGCTATGCTGTGCCTGCCGCTAAAGATAATGAGAAGACTCTGCTGAGCCTGCCCCTAATGATAATGAGAAGACTTTCTGAGCCTGCCTCTAATGATAATGAGAAGACTCTGCGAGCCTGCCCTCTAATGATAATGAGAAGACTGCTTGAGCCTGCCCTCTAATAATGAGAAGACTCTGTTGAGCCTGCCTCTAATGATAATGAGAAGGGCTCTGCTGACCTGCCCTATAATGGAGACTCTGTGAGCGCCCCCTAATGATAATGGAAGACGTGAGCCTGCCTCTAATGATAATGAGAAGACTCTGCTGAGCCTGCCCTCTAAAATTGGAATTTTTAATGTAGAAGACTTACTGAGCCTGCCCTCTAATGATAATGAGAAGGGGGCCTGCTTGTTGCTGAGCCTGCCCTCTAATGATAATGAGAAGACTGCTGAGCCTGCCCGCTAATGATAATGAGAAGACTCTGCTGAGCTTGCCCTCTAATGATAATGAGAAGACTCTACTGAGCCTGCCCTCTAATGATAATGAGAAGACTGCTGAGCCTGCCCTCTAATAATGAGAAGACTCTGCTGAGCCTGCCCTCTAATGATAATGAGAAGACTGCTGAGCCTGCCCTCTAATGATAATGAGAAGACTCTGCTGAGCCTGCCCTCTAATAATAATAAGACTATGCTGAGCATCCCCCCTAATGATAATGAGAAGACTGCTGAGCCTACTCTCTAATGATAATGAGAAGACTCTGCTGAGCCTGCCCTCTAATGATAATGAGAAGACTGCTGAGCCTGCCCTCTAATATGAGAAGACTCTGCTGAGCCTGCCCTCTAATGATAATGAGAAGACTCTGCTGAGCCTGTCCGCTAATGATAATGAGAAGACTCTCCTGAGTCTTCAATCTAATGATCCTGAGTAGACTTCTGAGCCTGCCCTCTACTGATAATGAGAAGGATGCTGAGCCTGCCCTCTAATGATAATGAGAAGACTCTGCTGAGCCTGCCCTCTAATGATAATGAGAAAACTTGCTGAGCCTGCCCTTAATGATAATGAAAGACTCTGCTGAGCTTGCCTCTAATGATAATGAGAAGACTCTACTGAGCCTGCCTCTAATGATAATCAGAAGACTCTTTAGCCTGCCCTTAATGATTTAAAGAGAAGACTGCTGAGCCTGCCCTCTAATGATAATGAGAAGGCTGCTGAGCCTGCCCTCTAATGATAATGATAAGACTGCTGAGCCTGCCCTCTAATGATAATGAGAAGACTGCTGAGCCCGCCCGTAATGATTTAAAGAGAAGGGCTCTGCTGAGCCTGCTCTCTAATGAGAATGAGAAGACTCTGCTGAGCCTGCCCTCTAATGATAATGAGAAGACTGCTGTGCTTGCCCTTTAATGATAATGAGAAGACTCTGCTGAGCCTGCCCGCTAATGATAATGAGAAGACTGCTGAGCCTGCCCTCTCATGATAATGAGAAGAGCTGAGCCTGCCCTCTGATAATGAGAAGATTTGAGCCTGCCTCTAATGATAATGAGAAGACTCTGCTGAGCCTGCCCTCTAATGATAATGAGAAGACTCTGCTGAGCCTGCCCTCTAATGATAATGAGAAGACTGCTGAGCTTGCCCTCTAATGATAATGAGAAGACTGCTGAGCCTGCCCTCTAATGATAATGATGAGAAGACTGCTGAGCTTGCCCTCTAATGATAATGAGAAGACTGCTGAGCCTGCCCTCTAATGATAATGATGAGAAGACTCTGCTGAGCCTGCCCTCTAATGATAATGATGAGAAGACTCTGCAGAGCCTGCCCTCTAATGATAATGAGAAGACTCTGCAGAGCCTGCCCTCTATAATTTATTAATAAGAGAAGACTCTGCAGAGCCTGCCCTCTAATGAAAATGAGAAGACTGCTGAGCCTGCTCTTAATGATAATGGAAATTGAGCGACTATTGCCTGAGCCTGCCCTCTAATGATATTGAGACGACTCTGCCGAGCCTGCCCTCTAATGATAATGAGACGACTCTGCCGAGCCTGCCCTCTAATGATAATGAGAAGACTGCTGAGCCTGCCCTCTAATGATAATGAGAAGACTGCTGAGCCTGCCCTCTAATGATAATGATGAGAAGACTGCTGAGCCTGCCCTCTAATGATAATGATGAGAAGACTGCTGAGCCTGCCCTCTAATGATAATGATGAGAAGACTGCTGAGCCTGCCCTCTAATGATAATGAGAAGGCTGCTGAGCCTGCCCTCTAATGATAATGAGAAGACTGCTGAGCCTGCCCTCTAATGATAATGAGAAGACTCTGCTGAGCCTGCCCTCTAATGATAATGAGAAGACTCTGCTGAGCCTGGCCGCTAATGATAATGAGAAGACTCTACTGAGCCTGCCCTCTAATGATAATGAGAAATTACCGACTCTGAATGGAGTTTTCTGCTGAGCCTGTTGATAATGAGAACTTGATTCCTGAACGTGAAGGAAAAATGAACTTCAGAAGATAGGAAATGTCAGTCTTTTTATGTGCTTCAATGAAAACTTCAGGTTTGAATATTTCAGGTTTTTCATATATAAACAGTCACAAAAAAAGGAAAATGGCACCAAAAATGTAAAACATGATACGGCCCAAATTTACAAAAACTTGCATATCTTGCACTCATCTGGAGCACTTGGGACTGTCAAAAATGTACCTAAATTTGTGCTATTTTCTATAATTCTTCTTAAGAAGCTGAAACCTACGAAACTGAGATCTTGGAAACTTCCTGAAAACCATTGTTACTTTTCTCTACACTATACAGATCTGGTAAGTGCTGAGAAAAGTCCCTGTTTTTTACACAAATTTGGCAAGCACAATGATTTCTGACTTTTTTTTACGCCAAGTTTCCTCCAATAACTGGTGTTCGCTGATTACTATATGGGGGCGTAGAGGGGTTTTGCCACGAAGTAAAATTGATGTGGGAAACTTGCAAACTAAATAATAAACATTTTCACCATTTATCATTATTAAAAATTCTGGACCGTTTTTGGTTTAGCTGCTCCTTTAGTGGTGCATTGTTTACAGCTCCTCTCCAAGGGATACGACCAGGGCTGAGAGCTCCTCAGTCCTGGTCGCACATGCTCAGACATCACCTCTCCGCTCAGGCAGCTACTGAGTGTTCAAACCCCAGGTGCTGTCACTCTACTCCAGTCCTCTGTACTCCGTAGTAATTAGTCAAACAGTGCAAATAAATACAAAAGAAACCTCAATCAGGTCTGTGCATTGATAGAGAAAAAAAACACACAGTTGGTTCTGGTTACCACTTGCAAGGGATTTAGAAACCTTCGGGATCCACTGTTGCTCTTCACCTACAGCTACACGGGTTTTTTATAGGCTGCCAGCACTGGTTGCTATAGCTACAGACCTGGCTTCCACTGCAGCCTAGTAGAAGCCAGTAAACACGCCCCTGAATTCAAAGTGAAACCAAGAAAACAGGACTGAGGTAAGATGAATCAATGAGATAACCCCCTTAAGGGTACGTTCACACAGTGTATTTTGTGTGGGGTGCATTTCGCCGTGTATTTGCGCTTCAATACGCCCGACATGCGCCTCGCCATTACGGTAATTCATAGCTCTCATAGAGAGCAACAGGTCACTTCTTTGCAGCGCTCCCGTGCCGCTGATAATAGAAGTGAATAGAGTTGGCCCCCCTGCACTTTAGAAGTAGCTTCTAAAACACCCGGCGTATTGAGGCATGTACAATGTGCGCCACAATACGCCGTGTGAACATACCCTAAGGGAGTAGTGCAGAATTAGAAAAACAGTGCCACACCTGCCCACAGGTTGGGAGTGGTATTGCAGCTGAGACCTGTCCCCTTCAATGGAGCTGAGCTGAAAACCAAATATAACCAACACACAGGTGTGGAACTGTTTTTGGAAGAAAGCGGTCATGTTTTTCTACTCCCAGACAACCCCTTCAAGCCGTGCTTTATTGCATGCAGTAAGATCCTGTCCTATACCTTGTAAACCTGCCTGTGTTTTACACGTCTTTTTTATTGTGTGAGTTAACATTTAATGTGTTACAATGAGGAAATTGTATAAACATCACATTCCTTAATATTTGGATAATTCTCCATTCGGGCCAGGCTTTGTTCCCCAATGGATCGTTTCATATTAAGCTCCAGTCCTCCCTTGTCCGGCGCCGATATCCCTGCCTGTCAAGCATTATTAGAAACAGAGCTTATGTACACACATCAAACAGCCGGGGAGATCAAGTGCTGAGAACCAAAAACGGGGAAATCGAAGAAAAAAAGATTCAATTATCAGAAGCGTCTGTGTCCGCCCTGGACGTGGCCATCGGTGGGTTTATGGCCAATGTCATTCCCTCTTTAAGACCATGCTTGCTGTAATGGACACAACAAGATGGCCGGGGTCCAGGGTGAATTGGGGGTGACGTTGCTGTGAGGATTGTTTAAAAAATGTCTCAAAGTTTAAGCATTGACATAAACAACACCAGAGGCGGGACGACGGGTAGACAGAGGTAGGCGATCGCCTAGGGCGCCTAGCTCTGCCTATCCCTAAGGGGCGTAGGCAGGGCCCTGAACCTCGCCGGGCTCCAGGCCGCTGCCATGAGCCTGAAGCACCGGTGGTCTCTTTGACCGCTTCTGCTCCGCAGAGAGTGTCGGACCCGCTCACTGGAGGATCGCTGGATCCTCCGGTGAGCTGCAGGGCCGACACAGCGGGGCCGCCGGGTCCTCATAGCGCTGAGGACCCGCCGCGGCCCCGTGCGGCTCAACTGGCAGCGTCGCGATGAAGTGATGTCATCGCAACACTGCCTCACCTCGGGCGCACAGTGCGTCATAGGCTTTGCGCCCGAGGAGCTGCCCGAGGAGCTGCCGGAGGAGCGCGCGGCTGAAGAGGACAGAAGAGGAGCGCGCGGCCGGAAAAGAAGAGGAGCGCGCGCCCGGGAAGCGGGTAAGGTGAGTATAAATGTTGTTATTTTTGCCTGCCTGTGGCTCCCATACACCTGCCTGTGGCCTCTATATGCATGGCTGAGCCCCCATACGCCTGCCTGTGGCCCCATACGCCTGCCTGTGGCCCCCATATGCCTGCCTGTGGCCCCCATACGCCTGCCTGTGGCCCCCATACGCCTGCCTGTGGCCCCATACGCCTGCCTGTGGCCCCATACGCCTGCCTGTGGCCCCCATATGCCTGCCTGAGCCCCTATACGGCTGCTTGAGCCCCTATACGCCTGCCTGAGCCCCCATATGCCTGCCTGTGGCCCCTAGCTATATACCTGACTGAGCCCCTATAGCTATATAGCTGCCCGTGTGCCCCTATATACCTGCCTGAGCCCCTGTAGCTATATAACCTGCCTGAGTGCCCCTATATACCTGCCTGAGTGCCCCAATATCAATATACCTGCCTGAGAGTGACCCTATATCTATATACCTGCCTGAGTGCCCCTATATCTATATACCTGCCTGAGTGACCCTATATCTATATACCTGCCTGAGAGTGACCCTATATCTATATACCTGCCAGAGAGTGACCATATATCTATATACCTGCCTGAGTGCCCCTATATTTATATACCTACCTGTCTAAGGGGACAATATACATATACCTGCCTGACTGAGAGGGCATATCTATATACCTGTCTAACTGAGGGGACTTATATATTTATAATTAAGGAGTTACTGGAAATGTGAGGATTCTAAGATATTTGTGACCAAATCCTCAGGGACGAGTATTGGCCGGGAGCAATCAGCATGAAGGTGTGAACCGGATGGAGAAGAAAAGGGAAAGTGAACGACGCTGATCAGAAATGATGTCTCCGGTGAGTCACTAAATGTAACTGCAGTATTTCTGCAGAGCCTACATACAACTAGTTTCTGGTCACTGTATGACGGTGGTATATGTCTTCAGAGCCTGTGTACAACTGATAGTCACATGTGGTGGTCGCGTTCAGTCAGGGTCTGGCAGGATTATTTGATCCTTTAGTAATAATAGCTTTGGGTCTTGGATTTGTAGGAGGGATTTTAGGCACAATCCTTCGGCCAGTAGATGTGCTCCATGTGTAGGTGGATTATTTAGTGACTGTTATTTAGGGGTATTACACTGTCATACGGAGGGGAGCGATTTTGAAAAAACAAATTTGTCAGGGCTGATTTTCATTGTGCAGTGACTGCTGAGGAGATGGACAGGAGCTATGTGGAATATGCAGAAAATTAGTGACAGGACCTGGCACAGGGGTGAGAGGAATTAGTGTGTGTGGGGGGGCATTTTTTGGGGAGCGAGAGGGGGGGGGGGGGGGTGCGCCATTGGCTGTACTTGCCTAGGGCACTAAAATGCCTTGTTCCGGCCCTGAACAACACAATACTTACCAAACTCTGAAACTCCATATACAGGACAGATTAAATGACTTTTGCCATCTTGTTACTTTCACATTTGGGCTGATCTATGCGGCGTGCAGAGAACAGAGAGGTGTCCACGCAAGCACAGCTCTCTCCAATCACCTGTACTTGAATGTGCTCAGAAGTCTCATAGAAATGAGCATGTGCGGAAAACCTCTTTGTTTTCTGTGACCGCAAGAGACCTGGGCCCTGTGATATA
Organism: Phyllomedusa bahiana; assembly: GCA_025379985.1. Lineage (NCBI taxonomy): Eukaryota > Metazoa > Chordata > Amphibia > Anura > Hylidae > Phyllomedusa > Phyllomedusa bahiana. The sequence goes on along the minus strand of JAODAL010002100.1, from coordinate 48,634 downwards.
TAGGGTTATATGATAGAGGAGAGGAGCTGAGCTCTGATATATAGGATTATATAAAATAGGAGGAGAATAGGTAATGATGAGGAAGACTGATTTATTAGGGTTATATGATAGAGGAGAGGAGCTGAGCTCTGTGATATATAGGGTTATATGATAGAGGAGAGGAGCTGAGCTCTGTGATATATTATAGTTGTATATATATGATAGAGGAGAGGAGCTGAGCTCTGTGATATATAGTGTTATATGATAGAGGGAGAGAAGCGGAGCTCTGATATATAGGGTTATATGATAGATTAGAGGAGCTGAACTCTGTGATATATAGGGTTATGGGATAGAGGAGAGAAGCTGATCTCTGTGATATATATAGTGTTATATGATAGAGGAGCTGATCTCTGAGATATATAGTGTTATATGATAGAGGAGATAAGCTGAGCTCTGTGATAAATAGTGTTATATGATAGTGGAGAGAAGCTGAGCTATGTGGTATATAGGGTTATATGATAGAGGAGAGAAGCTGAGCTCTGTGATATATAGGGTTATATGATAGAGGAGAGAAGCTGAGATCTGTGATATACAGTATCTCACAAAAGTTAATACACCACTCACATTTATGTAAATATTGTATTATATCCTTTCATGGGACAACACTGAAGATCTGACATTTTGATACAATGTAAAGTAGTCAATGTACAGCTTGTAAATTTGGTGCCCTCAAAATAACTAAACACACAGCCATCAATGTCTAAACCGCTGGCAAGAAAATTGAGTACACCCCTAAGTGAAAATGGACAAGTTATTGCTCACACACTCTCTCATGCTGGTCTCTGGAAGTTCAACATGGAACCTTATGGCAAAGAACTGTCTGAGGATCTGAATAAAAGATTTGTTGCTCTACATAAAGATGATCTAGGCTATAAGAAAATTGCCAACACCCTGAAACTGAACTGCAGCGCGGTGGCCAAAACCATACAGTGGTTTAACAAGACAGGTTCCACTCAAAACTTGCCTCGTGTGCATGATTAGCGTCATATCCAGAGATAAGTGCTGCCAGCATTTCTGCAGAGGTTAAAGCGGTGGGGAGTCAGCCTGTCAGTGCTTAGACCATACGCCACACACTGCATCAAATTGGTCTGCATGGCTGTCGTCCCTGAAGGAAGCTTCTGCTAAAGATGATGCACAAGAAAGTCCGCAAACAGTTTGCTGAAGCAGACTAAGGACATGGATTACTGTAACCATGTCCTGTGGTCTGATGAGTCCAAGATAATCTTACTTGGTTCGGATGGTGTCAAGCGTGTGTGGCAGCAATCAGGGAGGAGGACAAAGATAAGTGTCTTGCCTACAGTCAAGCATGGTGGTGGGAGTATCATAGTTTGAGGTTGCATGAATGCTGCCGGCTGTGGGCAGCTACAGTTCATTGAGGGAAACATGAATGCCAACATGTACTGTAACATACTGAAGCAGACCACTAATCCAACATGATAGCGACCCCAAACACATCTCAAAGATGACTATTGCTTTGCTAAAGAAAAAGGAGGGTTAGGCTTATGTCTACACTGCACAGAAAAATGTCCGTTTTATCAGCGTTTTTTGTTTTCTAAAAACGCTGGAAAAACGACTGAAAATATCTCCCATACACTTCAAATGTAAAACCCTCCTGCTGTCTGCACTGAGCTTCTATTTTCTGCTCGTTTTTTTTACTAGTCGTCTTTTGCAACATGTTCTAAAAAAACGCCAGAGCCGGGCAGAAAATTTACTACAGGAGTCTATGGAAAGCGCCGGACGTCTTTTGGCGCGTTTTCGCTGCGTTTTTTGCCGTGATTTTTCAATGAAAACCCTCCCAGTAGACCCATGTCCCCCCTATAGTGGGTGTAACAAAGGTTATACCTGATCAAATTTGCATACAAGTATCTGATGTGTCCTTCTTTGTACCTTTCGTAATAAAATGATCATGCTTTGGTCGCTAATGAATTTTGCGCAATTCATATTATTTTCGCTTAAGATACTTTTTTTTACAGATTTTGGCGCTAATAAAGTTATCTCGCTTCTGACGCTAAAAATAAGTTTTTTTACGGATTTTGGCGCAAGAATCTGGGTTTTTTTTTACGGATTTTGGCACTAAAATCCTTTTCTTAACATATTTTGGCGCTAATAAAGTTCTCACTTCTGATGCAAAAAATACGTTTTTTTACGAATTTTGGCGCAAGAATCCGTTTTTTTACGGATTTTGGCACTAAAATATTTTTCTTTACAGATTTTTGGCGCTAATAAAGTTATATCATTTCTGAAGCTAAAATAGTTTTTTTTACGAATTTTGGTGCTAGAATACTTTTCTTTACGGATTTTGGTGCTAATAAAGTTATCTCACTTCTGACCCCAAAAAATAAATGTTTTTTACGGATTTTGGCACAAGAATCCATTTTTTTACGGATTTTGGCACTAAAATACTTTTCTTTACAGATTTTGGCCGCTAATAAAGTTCTCGCTTCTGATTTTGGCTCCTCTAAAATTATCTTGCTTTAGTCGCTAAAAAATACTTTTTTTTACGTATTTTGGCGCTAAAAGTACGTCTTTTTATGGTTTTTGGCACCAAAATATTAATTTTTATCGGATTTTAGCACTATAGTATTATTTTTCCGGATTTTGGCACTAAAGTTCTTTTTTTATGGATTATGGTGATAAAGTCTGTTTTTTATGGATTTTGGTACCAAAATCCGTAAAAATTTATTTTAGCACTAAGATCCATAAAAACCGTATTTAAGGGCCAAAATCCATTTAAAAAAACCTTATTTTTGGCGACAAGCACTTTCTAAGCAGCAAAATCCATAAAAATGCGGATTTTAGCACCAAAATCCATAAACAAATTGACTTTAGGGCTAAAATCCGTAAAAAAAACTTATTTTTGGTGACAAAAGCGAGATAACTTTATTAGCGCCAAAATTCGTAAACATACGGATTTTAGCACCAAAATCCATAAAAACATGGACGTTAGGACCAAAATCCGTAAAAAATTTATTTTTGCGACAAACGCGAGATAACTTTATTAGTGCCAAAATCCGTAAAAATACAGATCTTACCACCAAAATCCATTAAAAAAAATGGACTTTAGGGCCAAAATCAGTAAAAAAATGTATCTTTGGCGACAAACGCGAGATAACTTTATTAGCACCAAAATCCGTAAAACGACTACAGGATCACATATAGATGCAAAGAGGTGCTTTAGTTACCCTTTTGTAGGGCGGAGTTACATCCAATGGCTTAATTTATGCATACATTAAAAAACAGGCTTAAAGACAAGCAAAAAACGCGTGTAAAAAATGCGCCAAAAAACGCAAATCGCTGCAAAAAACTGCCGTTTTTTTCAGCTGCTTTTGACAGACAGTGGACAGAAAACTCAGTTTCACGATCGTTTTTAGTAATTCGTTTTCAGGTCGTCTTTTGTCCACTGCAGGGGAGACAGAGCCTTAAGGTGCTAAACTGGCCAAGCATGTCTCCAAACCTAAACCCTATGGAGCATCTGTGGGGCCTCCTCAAATGGAAGGTGGAGGAGCTATATAGCATCTGGAGATGTATAAGTTATTACAGTGCAGTTACATCCAGTGACTCACAGGAAACGTCTTCTGTGATGAGTACACTTTCACTTTTTTTCTCCATCTGGTCCAGACCACAATAATGACTTCTCCTGTCAATGATTCGTTCCTGCAGAATTTGCCAAACGAATATGTTGAAATCCTCACTTTCCCAGCACCTCCCTATCTGTTCCGCACTTCTGTACAAACTGTCTGTGGGATGATAGGTTGAGTTATAGGGTGAAAAATGGGGGTTGTATTCTGTGTCGGACTGGGGTGCTGAGGGCCCACAGGTGGAGTTGATTCTAGGGGCCCACCAGTTGAGCTGTTTCTGGGCCCACCGGTGGAGTTTATTTTAGGGGCCCACCCTACAGCTACTGTAAATGACTGTACCTGCCTCCTATACTCTGCCTCTTGCTTTTTGCCTCTCTTTCTCTGCTTTTTTGCCTCTTCTGAGGATGTATATGCAGTTAAAATACAAGTCCGGGTCTGCCAACTTCAGGGGCCCACCGGGGGATTCCCCTACTCCCCTGTGGGCCAGTCCGAGTCTGGTTGTATTCTGTGTTGGCACAATAATACAGTGGTTGCTAGGAGAGGTGACAGGCCACAGCTCACAGGCTGGATAAAGGGTGGTGGAAGAGGATCAGCTTCCTGGAGATTGTACTTTTGTGACCTGTAACCCCCAGGATCATATTATGTGGTTTGAACTTCATCCGCCAAAAGATCTACTGCAGGCTTGACCTTTAAGGGGTGCAGGGGATTGAATTTAGCATTATCATGTTTTTTGCAGTGTTTCTGTTTCTCTACAGGCTTCCCCTATGGATTACAATGGACTTGTTGAATTATGTCAGATTCCTGGGACAACGTCGGACCAGTGTTGGATCCATTTGTTTAAAAAACAAGAAATGTTGTCCGGGAGATTTTACTTAAATAAAGTTTTTAGTTGTTGTTTGAGGTTTTTTTAACATTTTATTTCAGTGTCAGTAATAGAGGTGTCTGACAGATGCCTCTCCATTACTAGTGGCGCTGGCGCTGTTTAACGCATAAGACACCGCGGCAAAGATGGCCGCGGTGTCTGAATGAACGGCGATCGGTGCGCGGATCTGACGACTGGACATGGTGGTGGGGAGCCCTGTGAAGGCTCCCGTCACTTACTCTGGCCGGTTTGCCCCACTTCCGTCCGCAGACAGGAGGGGGGGAAACCGCCATCTTTGTACACCCTAATGCATTGCCTATGCAATGCATTAGGCTGTATTAACAATCGCGCCCCCCCCAATGGTCAAGTACCATAGGGGGACTAAATGTTACAGTAAAAAAAAAAGAAATAAAAAAGTTTTAAAGTACAAAAAAAAAAGTATTAAAAGTTCAAATCACCCCCCTTTCCCCATTTTACAAATAAAATCATTAAAATAATAAAAAAGTTACACATATTTGGTATCGCCGAGTCCGAAAAAGTCCGATCTATAAAAATATAACATCCGTAGAACACTGAACACCGTAGAAGAAAAAAAATTCCAAAAGCCAGAATTGCGTTTTTTGGTCATTTTACGTCACTCAAAAAAGTCGCATACATTCCAAAGTGCTAGCGATAAAAAGTACACTTCAGCCCGCAAAAAATGCCCCCTCACTGACATCCGTAGGTGTTAGTACAAAAAAGTTATTGGTCGCACAAAATGGCGCCGTGGCGCAAATTTCAAAAATAGAAAATGTTTGGAATTTTTTTTACGGTACCAATACATAACAGAAACCCTACATGTTTCGTATTGCTGGATGCGAATCAACCTGTAGAATACAGATAACACACTATATTTACCGAAGATTGAACGCCGTAAAAGCAAAACCGCCGAAACATGGCGAAAATACTTTTTTTTTCACAATTTGTCCCACTTGGAATTTTTTTGCGGTTTCCCAGTATATTCTATAGTATAGTGAATAACACCATTAGAAAGTACATCTTATCCCGCAAAATAAAAGCCCTCATGTGTCTATGTAGGTGGAAAAATAAAAAAGTTATGGCTTTCAGAAAGCGAGGAGGGAAAAACGAACGTGTCACCAAAAAAAAAAACGCCGGGTCCTTAAGGGGTTCAAAAATCTCCACCAATGGCAAAAACCAACAGTTTTCAGGATCAATGGCGCTATGATGTTAGACTGATCATGAGACCTATATTGGCATCTGGACTCCTTGCTAATGTCACAAAGGAATGTCTCTGTGCAGATAAGTGGAGAGACATGACTGTCAATGCTATATGACTGACCATTCAAGTGAATGCTGGGACCCAGCAGGTACTTATAGAGGGTGCAAAGAAAGTGGTCACAACCGGATTTAGGGGACCTAGAGTCTCATATGCAGATATAAATGTTATAAAGAGCTTCTAGCGACTGGGGTCCTGTTCCAAATCTTGCATTGGGGTCAGCAGGTTTCAGCTACGCCTCGATTAGTACCCGTTCATTAGTAGCTCCAGTTAGTTTCCCAGTTACAGGATATCACTTCTCATCATATAAGTCAATGATCTGAAACCCTTGTATGTAGCAGAGCCAACCACGAGAGGAGCCAGCCAATAATGAACTGGTTAAGTCTTCATTCCATTCCCTGTCGGCTGGAGGCCTCGCTGCTATAGAAACATAGACAATGGAGTCTAACAAACCTGACTCCTACCTCTGTTACCAGTGCTCCCAGTCACACAGAAACCTGGGATCCCTGAACTTGGGAAATACCTTGCATTACCGCTCCCATCATTGGATCTGATAATGAATTATGGAAAATAATCCCAGGATTGAACTATTTGTTTCACATGTAGAGGAGCAAGAAAACACAGAACTATGAGGGATTGGGATCTTATAATGTACAGAACTGTTTATTGATGCCGACCGTCAATTTCTGCAGTATGTAAGTTCTAATTATTTAAATTTTTATCTTTTCCTTTTAGTTTTAGATGACTTTGCGTTTTAACGATTTTAGGGATTTCTAAAGATTACAAAAAAAGGGTCTGCTTTTCATCCAAAAAAATAGCACTTCGCCTCCCGGAATCTATCAAGGCTGGTGAACTGACCCCTACTCTTACAAAAGCATTCAATTACATCCTTGGGCAGGCCAGAAGAGACCGGGATCGAATTTGACCGGGCGCACAGGGCTCTCCGCCCGCAAAGTCAGGATCCGGCGCGACCCAGGGACATTATATGTAGGATTCATAGATACACGCTCAAAGAGGAGATAATGCGGAAGGCCCGACTCATGCAGAGCGTGACCTACAAGGGCATGCAGCTGGGCCTGTTTCCTGATCTTTCCAGAAGGACCCTTCGTCTTCGAGCTTCGGTCAAGCCCCTGCTGGCGGTGCTACAGGAGAGGGAGATTCCTTATCGCTGGGGCTTCCCTTTTTCCATCCAAGTTCGCTATAGGGACAAATCTTTGTTGCTCCGCTCTCCCTCAGATCTTCCAGCTTTCCTTGCTGCACTAAACCTTCCGGAGATGACCTTACCTGATTGGGAAGCAGCACTGAGAATGGACCCTAACTCGCCCCAGAGCAGACCGGGGAGTAAGCAGCACTACCCATCCACATCCATGGGTACACCATCAAGACCTCAACGTTCCCGACGTCGAGAGAACAGCTCAGAATCCCCTCAGCCAAAGAGACATCCACATCGCTGATTTCCAGAACTATGGTTATGTGAGATAACTCCAAGAATACCTATATGTGTGATCTTGTCTTCTTGGCGTTGCCTCCGATATTTGTACCTGCAGAATTGAGGTTCCTGCCTCTTTCCCCCTCCCTTCCTCGGTCTCCCCCCCCTCCCTCTTCTTCTCTCTCTTTTTCTTTCCCCCCTCCCCTCTTTCTCTTTTCCCCCTCCCTCTCTCTTCGCCTGTCTCCCCTTTGCCTTCTGTAGCCACTGGTTTACAATAGGGGTGGCTTTCACCCTCCTTCCCGTCATAATGCCTTGATTTGAACCCATTACTGTTGGCCTATGGCCAAGATAGCTGGACTTGACTTTGCAGCGGAGAGGCCGGGCCGGTGTCATGATCCCAACTCAGGATAGGCACCACCTCGTCCTGCTCTCTGCTCAAATTGATAGTAGTATATTGACCCTGTGACGTCTCCAATAGCATGTTGACTCTTTATTGTATTAATGCATTTACAACCTGTTGCTAGTGTCTCTACACGCCCCCTGAGACCACTGGCCTGTTTTCTCAATGCTTTGGCCTTAGCAGTCACATTTCTGCTTATTATTTGGTATTGGCCTGTTTTTTGTAGGCCTTGCTTTCTGATTGAAGTTTGTTTTTCTTGTGTTACTCCCTTTTATCTGTTTGGATCGGCCTCATCCATGATCATATGCGCTCTTCTCTGGTACATCCCAGTAGGGACTCTTGTACAGTTTCTCAATGGATAGCATTAGGGTTACATCCCTGAATGTTAAGGGGTTTAATGTCCCTGAGAAGCGCGCACAAATCCTCTACCATCTCCATAAGCAGAGATCACATATTGTCTGTATACAGGAGACCCACCTTTTACCCTCACACATCCAAGGCTTTCGCAACAGATACTTCCCTGCCTGGTACCATAGCAGCAACCCACTGGCTAAGACAAAGGGGGTGGCGATCTTTCTCCACAAATCGTTGCCGGTCCAGATCCTAGATGTGCTTCCGGACACTGATGCCCGTTTCCTGTTTCTTAAATGTAGAATTCAGGACCATATCTACACGATCGCTAACATATATGCCCCCAATACCGGTCTCCTCTCCTTTCTTACTAAAACTCTAGATGCTCTTACCAATTTTGCGCAGGGTCAACTCATTCTATGTGGCGACCTTAACCTAGCCTTGAATCCATTACTAGACACATCGTGCGGCCGTTCTAATATGCCGATGAGTTCCCTGCACAAAATTCGAAAATTATTCCATGACATGCAAATAGTGGATATCTGGTGGCTTCTTCACCCCGACGATCGAGACTACACCTTTTTCTCCCACCCACATAGGACATATAGTCGAATAGACTATATTCTCCCCGCTCACTCCCTACTACCACAGATCTCTCGCGCATCCATAGGGAACATTCTCCATTCGGATCACGCCCCAGTACACTGTGACCTTATTCTCCCACATAACAGTAAGCCGCCCTTCTCTTGGAAATTAAATGAATCTCTTCTATCCGACTCCGTTTGCCTTCTGGAACTGAAAAATACGATAGAGACGTTTCACCTCACGCACGCCTCTGACACCACCGCCCCCCAGATTAAATGGGAGGCACTAAAATGCGTAATACGCGGAGTACTTATAAAACATGGGGCTAGAATAAAAAGGGAGATGTCGCACAAGCTACAAACGCTCATGCAGGAGCTGACTCGTCTCGAATCGACGCATAAGTCCACTGGCTTGGAGTCGGATCTCAGAGAACTTACACGTACTCGCCAAGAAATTCTACAATTAATGGATCACAAACACAAACGCTACCGTCAACTTTGTTCCAGCTCCTTTTATGTCTGGAGCAACAAGCCAGGTAAATGCTTAGCTCGTGCCCTACGTGACAAAAGGGCCTCTTTATTTATTCCTTCCATCAAAAACTCGAATGGTCGCCTGGTTCACCTAACTAGGGACATTCTAAAGGAATTTCAAGTGTATTACTCGGGTCTTTATAATCTCTCTCCCCCTGGGGGCGTCTCAGAACCGCAGGATTCCCGGATCGCTCTGGAGAACTATCTCTCTAAAACTGCTTTACCCCCATTGGACCCACAGTCCCTTGCCTCCCTGGAGGAGCCATTTACCCTAGAAGAACTTAAAAGGGCTATCTCTTCTCTCCCCTCTGGGAAAAGCCCAGGCCCGGACGGCTATACCGCCATCTTTTATAAAACCGTGACTGATGACCTTTCCTCTCATCTCCTAGCAGCCTTCAATGAAGTCTCCCAGGGATCTCATTTTAACTCTGCCTTTTTACAGGCATACATCACGGTAATTCCAAAAGAGGGTAAAGACCCAACTCTCTGCCCCAGTTACCGTCCTATTTCCCTCATTAACACTGATGCCAAACTTTTTGCCAAGTTGATTGCCCTACAACTTAGCCCGTTTTTGGATTTCCTGGTCCACTTGGAGCAAGTCGGGTTCGTTCCCTCCAGAGAGGCGACGGATAATACTCTAAAAACATTTACCCTCCTCCAGCACGTCCACTCCACACAGCTTCCGTGTGTATTACTATCTTTAGATGCCGAAAAGGCTTTTGATCGTGTGGATTGAAATTTTTTGAGAGGAGTCTTGGAGCGGCTGGGACTAGGACCGGCGATGATGAACCATATTTTAGCATTATACCACTCCCCACGGGCGCAAATTAGGGTTAACGGCCAGCTCTCTTCCCCCTTTGTGATTGGCAATGGTACCAGGCAGGGATGCCCTCTATCTCCCCTACTCTACATTCTGGCGATGGAGCACCTCATGCAAGCAATAAGGGCAGACGACTCTATTCATGGAGTATGTATTGCTGGCAAGCAGGTCAAGTGTTCTGCGTTCGCAGATGATCTGCTACTTTATCTTACACACCCACTGGAGTCACTCCCAGCAGCACTTAGAGCTTTACAACAATATGGCTCCTTCAGCCAACACAAAATTAACATGACCAAAAGCGTAGCTCTAGGCCTAAACATACCGGAAGGTAAGATGAGACAGCTGAAGTCCACCTTTCCCTTCTCATGGACCACAACCTCTTTCAAATATCTCGGGATCCACATACCCGCACGCTTGGACAGAATTTTCGAGCTCAATTTGGCTCCAATGCTCAACATTCTTGTCCGTGATTTGCTGAGGTGGGACAGGAGGGACTTTAGCTGGATCGGACGTATCAACATAATAAAAATGAATGTCCTCCCCCGCCTCCTATATTTATTCCAAGCTATCCCTGTTTTGATTCCCAAGTCCTTTTTTGCTGCCTTACGCAAACTGATTTCAGATTTTGTCTGGGCCCAGAACCACCCCAGGCTAGCATTCTCTATCCTCACTAGGTCCAAGGCAGAGGGAGGCCTAGCCCTTCCGGATCTCTGTGTTTATTAAATTTGTGCGACCATGACTCCCTGTCTTAGATCTTTTTTTCATAATTTTCTCCGAAACTCTGGGTTCAGCTTGCATCCTCGACTTATGGGGCCCCAGTGGCTGCCGACCATCCATATGCCAAAAAAGCTCCTCAGCCAAGTTCCATTGGTGACTCGAACTTCTGTCTTAGTGTGTAGAGCATTCCCTTCCAGAATAACCCTGTTCCGACTCACACCCATAGTGGGCAACCCGGTCATAATGAGCCCTGTGTCCACGGCCTTGACTAGATTACTGGGTAGAGGTCCGACCTCTACTGTTTTTGGAAGTGTACTCGCAAGGGGGTCCCTCAGATCATACCAAGAGTTAGCCGGCGATCCCACAGTGACTATATTCTCTAGGCTAAATTACTACCAATTACGAAGTCTTTATAGTGCTTTTAGGTCCTCACTAGATTTACATAGGCCCCTCTCACCTTTCGAAGAGTGGTGTTGGCGGGGTCCCATTGGAAGACGCATCCTCTCGAGAGTGTATGGTCTGTTACAATCAACTGTGGTGCAGAGCTTCCCTTTCCAGGGAGGTTGGGAGAGGAAGTTGGGGAGGACTTTTAACGCAGAGGACTGGAAGAAAGCATTCCTCTTAGCTCATAAATCGTCAGTCTCTGTTAAAGCCCAGGAGCTAAACTATAAAATCATTATGCGCTGGTACAGTGTCCCAGCCCTACTGCATTCCCTATACCCTGGGGCTACTGTCACATGCTGGCGCTGTCAATCCGCCACTGGTACAATGTCCCACGTTTGGTGGGGTTGTTCAAAGATCCAACCCTTTTGGCTGAAGGTTTTAGACCTAATACACACAATTACTGGGATAAGAGTATTGAATGATCCTGCTGCCCTGCTCCTCTTCCAGATACCTCTCCCGGCCTCCACACTCCGAGCCCATCTGCTACCATTCTTAATCCTGGCAGCGAAGATGGTTATTCCGAGGATTTGGTTGTCCGCTTTGGTGCCGACTATCTCCTCTTGGTTGCAGGAGGTTCATGTTCTGCAACGTATGGAGGAGCTACGAAATGACTCTCCCCAACTAGCAGTAAGACATCTCCAGATATGGGGGGATTGGCTTGAGTTCTGCCAAACTGACCTATATCGGTCCTCTTGTTGAGTGATCTCACCATGCCCTACAACTTTAACACTAGTTCTTTTGGTAGATGGTGGATGGATATGCGATGAGAACATTATTGAGGCCGACCGCTGTTTCTTTGGTTAAACCTTGTTGTTTGATGTTCTGAAATTGAAATTTAACTTGTCTCACATAGATGAATGGGATATCTTTCTTCACAAGTTACAGATGGGAAGCAATGTCGACTCATTCTCTCAGTGTCCTTGGTCACTCTGTGCTTCTCTATTTAGACTTCTTACCTGTTAGTAACTGCACGTAAGACGACTACCACGTGGGTTAATTTTTACTATACTGCCTCGATTTGTGTGTGACTAACTTTTGTAGGATATCTTATGTTATATGCTCTTGTTGTATTTTGAGGAAAGCATAATCATCTTTATGTCAAGTAAATGTTTCTACATATCCTGTTCAACATTAATAAAACTCTTTTGAATAAGGAAAAAAAAAAAAAATAGGACTTCACGTCTATAGGCTGCGTCTGGAATTGCAGCTCAAGAGCGCCACTGTTGTCAATAGGTTGTATTTGGTATTACAGTTTTAGGCTATTTTCACGGGACTACGGGACTTCGCAGCGACTCCCGTGGGGCGGGGGGGGGGGGGGCGGCAGCCCGCCGGCCCATAGACATTCATTACTAGCGGCGCGTATTCGCCGCTAATAATTGACATGTCACTTATCTCCCCGCTCGGTGTATTGTGTGAACGGGGAGAGGAGGCGTAATCCATAGTTCTCTATGAGAACTGTGGATTACCGTAATGACTGGGACGTATCTCGTCCCGTATTTAGCGAATTACGGGGCGAGATACATCCCAGTTTAAGCCATGTGAACATAGCCTAACAACGCCAGTGTGGGCTATAGGCTGTGTCTGGTATTGCAATTTAGCAGCACTACTCTTGTTGATAGGCTGTGTCTGGTATTGCACTTCAACAGTGCCACTGTTCTCTATAGACTGTCTGGTATTGCAGCTCAACAGCATTATTGTTGTCTGTAGTTTGTGTCTGGTATTGCAACTGAAAAGTGTCACTGTTTTCTATAGACTGTCTGGTAATGCAGCTCAACAGCACCACTTTTGTCCATAGGCCGTGTGTGGTATTGCAGCTAAACAGCACCACCCTTGTCCATTGGTTGTGTCTGGTATTGTAGCTGAAAACGCAATTCTTGTCCATACCTTGTGTCTGATATTGCACCTAAACAGATCCACTGTTGTCAATAGACTGTAACTGATATTACAGTTCAACAACACCACTCTTCTACATAGGCTGTGTCTGGTATTGCAGCTCGACGGCACCACTGTTGTCTATAGGCTGTCTTGTATTTCAGTTTAACAGCTCTACTGTTGTCTATAAGTTGTGTCTGGTATTGTAGCTCAACAACACCACTGTTCTCTATAGATTGTGCCTGGTGTTGCGGCTCAACAGCACCACTGTAGTGTAGAGGCTGTTTATGGTATTGCAGCTTAACAACACCACTGTTCTGTAAGGGTCGTCTGGTATTAAAGCACAGCACTGTTTAATTAAATAAGGCTGAGCTGCAAATTTTCTCCTATCTTGTGCTGTATTCCACTCAATATTTGATAATTCAGATATATATAACTTCATCCGTGTCACTCACAGGGAGCCATAGAGTGCAGATATTGGATGCTTGCTATTTGATGGGTCCCTCGGATGCTTTAGCTCCAACATAATCGTTATAGGTCAGAAATCTTGGCAATGAATTATACATGCAATTCCAAAATGACTGATGCGATGCAACCTAGTGATGACGGAAAGGGATGCTGAAAATGGAAGTGATTGAAAAATTGGGTCTAAACAAAGATGGGTTTGGGGTAGCTGGCATAGTATTGCAAGTTTCCCAAGTATAAGAACCCAATGTCAGCACCACCAATTGCAAAAACACTTTTTCAATACTGTTCTGTGGCCACATAGGGCAATTGGCAAGTATCTATCTATGGTTCGGCAACATCATATGCAAATAGGATCCTTGTTTAATGATCCTTCCATGTAGAGTAGTGTGTGAAGTTCATTGATCCGTGATGGGGACCGTGATGGGGTCTCATAACGTCCTATCCTACAATTATGATCCAGTTGGCAAGTCAAAAAAAATGTAGGAAGAGCCCCCTCTAAAAGTTGCTCTCATCCCTTCCAGGCTAGAAGGCAAGTGGTTGCCCTTCAAAGAAGCTATGGAAGACCAAGTCACTATAGCATGCTCCTGGCATCAGCTCGGGTGACGACTTTGAGCATCAAACATGGATCTCAAAAATAAGGTTGGCCTCTCCAGAGAGAGTTAGAGTTAAAGTTTGAAAAGAAACCTGATGAACTGTCTCAGTCTGTACCAAAGTGGTGCAGGGGAACCCCTTTGGGCCCGTGGGCATGGCAGGTCTAGGGCTGCTTTTCAGGGAGAAAGGCAGAGAAAGAATACGAGTGCACAAGTCATGTATGGTATGTGCAGTCATGTACAGTAGCCCCACTAGTCCACTCTGCTGGTGGGCCGCAAAAATAAACTCAACTATTACGCCCCAAGAATCAACTCCACTAGTGGGCCCCAGGAATCAACACTCCACTGATGGGCACCAGGAATTTAACTCTACTGGTGGGCCCAAAGAATAAACTCCACTGGTGGGTCCCAAGAATCAACACTCCAATGGTGGGCCTAAGAATAAATACTCCACTGGTGGACCTCAAGAATCAACACTTCACTGGTGGGCCCCATGAATCAACTTCACTGGTGGGCCCTAAGAATCAATATTCCACTGGTGGGCCACAAGAATCAACTCCACTGGTGGGCCCCATGAATCAACACTCCACTGTTGGGCCTCAAGAATCAACTACACTGGTGGGCCCCAAGAATCAACACTCCACTGGTGGGTCCCAAGAATCAACACTCCACTTGTGGGCCCTAAGAATCAACACTCCACGGGTGGGCCCCATGAATCAGCTCTACTGGTGGGCCCCTTAAATCAACTCCACTGGTGTGACCATTAAATCAACTCCATTGGTGGGCCCCTTAAATCAAATCCACTGGTGGCCCCCTTAAATCAACTCCACTGGTGGCCCTCCTTAAATCAACTCCACTGGTGGGCCGTGAGAGCCAGCTCCATTGGTGGGCCCCGGGAACCAACTGCACGGGTGGGCCCCTAAGAATCAACTCCAATGGTGGACTCCAGGCACCCCAGTCCAACACAGCTGATGGCCACACATTCCCCCCTAGATCTCAGGAGAGTCACAAAAAGTATGACATCCTGAAATCCTAGAGACAGACAACAGTAACAGTGACCACACAGTGACATAAAAAATAACTAATAGGAGTATATAGTGAATACAGCCTAGACATCTAGCTAGAATTACAAAGTTTCTAATATCGCCTAGCTAGAAGGTTGGGTAATAGAGGAATGTGGCCAATGGGAAGTGAAGAGCTGAATTGCAGTGCAATGTGCCGGCTACTCAAGTGAGGTCCCACGTAAAATGAGTTCAGGACCCCCAGAGTCAACACTACTGGGGTGCCCACCTTCGGCTTTGAAATCCCCTTGAGACCTCATGGCTTCAACCCATGGGCCCAGGTCGTCTACCGTCTTCATATATAATATAGCCCTGTGTACACCTGGAACAAAATCCCAGTGTGCCCTTACCTGTCCATACAACAGTGGCCCCTGCCTACCACTAATTAGAACAAGTACTACAAAAGGCCGAGCAGCAATCAGTCAGTATGGGGCTGGTGTACTTTGGACCACGTGAGGATTTTCCTCTAAAGTCTGCTTTTGACATTTTTGGGTGTCCCAACACTGTGGCCTTCTACCCATCAGACATTGAAGGGGCCCTATCAGTTTTTCAGAAGCAGGGCCCAGTGGGGGATCATGTGGTTCCCCGGTAGCCTGTAGCATGGCTTGGACAGGTTACTTATTACAGCAGCTCGGGTAGCATAGGGTTTATTTTGTGCCTCTCGGTGATTATTAAGATGCAGCCACAATATTTTGTTTTATAAAACTGTTCTTTATTCCCCCCTGATTGTTTTGGGCTGTGGTAAAGTAAATATGCCTCTCGTTTGAGACTTGTAATCCAGAGCGTTCCCATATGTGAGGGGCAGCCGAGCATGATAAGTGACTAATACAATTTACCAAACAAGCATGTAAGCATTCAACATCCTCTGTGCTCTCATACCGGCCCCTTAGCTCTAAATGTAACGGACAGGCCGCGGTCTCCTTCACCCAGTGGGTGTTTTATAGACTTGAGTGCTCGTTGACAAGACCCTCTGCTTTTAGGTTTAAGCGCAAGTCTTCTCTATACATAGTGCACATCTTGCCTGCTAACGCTACAGGAATGCCCAAAAAGGGGAAACCTTATGTATTTATTCGGGGTCTGGTCTGAGGTCTCAATTGGTTTAGGAGCCTTCTAACAAATACATCTTTAAGGTCACCAGACCACTACTGTGACTCGGGTCTAGTAACCCTGTGTGGCATAGCAGTTCTGTGTGGAAGGCACAATCACCGGTGTGAGTTTGCTGGGTGATGTGGTGCACCGGCGAGACTTTCAGCTGCAGGGATCTTGCAGTCTTTACTCATGGCTTAAAACTTGTAGGACATTGCACTTCTTCACCTTGCAGAGTAACACAACACAGTTCCCTTTCTCAACACTATAGTTGCTCTCCAAGCAATTCCTCTCTTTTGACCTTTAGGGGCCGTTCACACGGCTTATTTCGGCGCGAATTGGCGGCGTACTGCGCGGCAGATTTGTGCTGCAGTACGGCGCCAATCCGTCGCAGTAATTACGGTAATCCACAGTTCTCATAGAGAACAGTGGATTCCGTCGCTCCTCCCCGCTCGGCGAATCCGCCGAGCGGGGAGAAAGTCACCTGCACATTATCCAGGCGCAATACGCGCCGTGGATAATGGAAGTCTATGGGGCCGGCGGGCCGCGCCCCTGTCCCGCCCCCGCACCCGCCCCTTATTCATGCCGGAATTGCGAGCGCAATCCGGCTCGCAATTCCGGCTTGAATAAGATGTGTGAACCGGGCCTTACTCAGCAGCCTCCTTCTACTCTCCAGTCACAGGGACATTAATCATGCCTAAGAACCAGTAGTGCTTCTTAGCACGCTTCCCAAGACAATTTGTTTTGGCCTACTTTCTCTCTTTCTTCAGGACAGTGGCCCTTTCAGGCCACAGTGTGCACTGTTCTTCATACTCTTTTCTCTCTCTCTCTGTACGATTTGGTGAGTAGAAGTTGTTGGGACTACTCCGGTCTGTCCTACACCACTGCTTGCTAGTGGGTAGGATATCCCCTTTTCCTTGCAAGAACTGAGCAGAGCATCGAAATGCAACTTCCTTATAGGGAGATTAGTAGAAACTGACAGGATTCCCCTTATGATTGTGTAACCTGCAGCCCCTCCCATTTACCTCACACTGATTGGCTGTGTTCCAAGCTATCCTGTCTCCTATACAACTTAACCTCTTTATTACCCATACCACTGAATTACACATATAAAGATATACAAAAATACATCACATTCCTACACATCCTAAATTAATACAGACACAGACTATGGTCTAAGGTCAGAATTGGATTAGAATGTATAGGATCCAGGGCTGGACTGGGACTAAAAACCCCACCAGCTCACATATAAAATCCAAATAACCTACAATACCGCCATATAGAGACCACACAGTGGTCAGACACCAGTACAGGTTACCACATGACTGTAACTACAGCACTGATCCAACAGAGAAGCAAAATCACTACTCCAGGGACTCACAGGTGACATCTTCTCAGAGGTCATGCACCAGTACAGGTCACCACATGACAGTGACTACAGCACTGATCCAACAGAGAAGCAAAATCACTACTCCAGGGACTCACAGCTGACATCTTCGCAGTGATCAGGCACCAGTACAAGTCACCATATGACAATGACTACAGCACTGATCCAACAGAGAAACAAAATCACTACTCCAGGGACTCACAGCTGACATCTTCTCAGTGGTCAGGCACCAGTACAGGTCACCACATGACAGTGACTACAGCACTGATCCAACAGAGAAATAAAATCACTACTCCAAGGACTCACAGATGACATCTTCTGTGATGGGAGTCATTCACTTTCCCTTTTCTTCTCCATCCAGTCCAGACTACCCTGATGACTTTTTCCGTCCATGGCTTCTATAGAAGAGTTTTCTGGGCATGTACTGTGACCTGGGGAGAAGTCAGTGTGCAGGGAGAAGAGAGGGTGAGCTGTGATATCTCCTATTGTTAATGCTGGATCCTGTGTTACATTGATGTCACCTTACAGTGTAATCCTGCCTGTGCTGATAATAATGAGACTGCTGCAAAGTTTTCTCTACAGAAGAGGAAGTGTCAGACTATTATTACGCCTAGTGGCCAAAGTGAAAACTTCAGGATTTTAGGATTTTTTTAAAAATAATGATACTGATATAAAAAATGGAAAAAATAAATTCTTATAAAATGTATTTAACATAAAAGCATGAGATAAACAATAGGTCATTTTCTGATTATACATTCCCTTTAGAATAATACAGATCACAGAACTGTATTTGTTAGAGAGTCTATGTTTGTTTAGGAGGTCTGGTCTGGGGTCTGTATTGGGTTTAGGGGTTAGCAGGTCTGACCTTTACCTTTACATAGAAGTCCAGGAGAACAGCTATTTCTTTATTAAGGTAAATGTTACAACATCCCATATCTATGAGTTTCAAAAGTAAGATTTGCAGATAATTAGAGTCAGAAGTTTTCAATCAATGGGATGACAATCAGGTGTGAGTGACCTGCTTTAGGGTGTTTCCACATGGGTCCTTTTTTTTTTGAAAAAATGCACAGCAATTAATGGTATGTGTTTCTACAAAAAAAAAAAAAACACACCAAGATCGCACTGTGTGAAAGCTCCCTTATTAAAAGAGCAGAGATCTATCACAGGCTGATCTTCACAACATGTTTGTGGAAGTGTATAATGGCAAGAACACAGGAGATATGTGAGGACCTCAGAAGAGGAGTTGTTGATGCTCATCAGGCTGGAAAAGGTTACAAAATCATCTCTAAAGAGTCCACAGACAGACGGATCGGTTTAGAGGGTCTAGTCTGGAGTCCATACGTAGTTGGTCTGTACAACTTCATAGGGTCTGTATTCATTTAGGTGGTCTTTATCACTTCATAGGGTCTTTATTTATGTAGGTGGTCTGTATTTATTTAAGTGATTTGTATTAGTTAAAGCAGACTAAAATTAAAAAAAAAAAAAAAAAAAAACACCCACTAATAAATTAAGACCCCCCCCAAAAAAACAAATACAGACCCAGACAAGACTCCATGAATAAATACAAAGTTTGTCAGCTAATTGTGGAGATTCTAAAATTAAATAATTTATTTATTTTCTTTTTTTTTTTAAACCCACCTTTTAAACCTGCTCCATCCCAGCACTGCTGCCGCTACCATTGCTCCTGGCTGATGACATTATGTTCATTGGTCACTTGACCACTGATCGTGACATCATTGGCAGGTGTAGCAGGACCGGCAGTGGCGCTGGAATGGAGTGAGTTTAAAAGTTGAGGTTTTTTTTTTAGCACCTCCCTGTCTGTCGGACAAGCTTTTTCTAGAAATGGAAAGCCCCTTTAAGGGATTTTGAATTTATTTAGGTCTTATCTGTGTGTATTTGTTTAGAGCAGTCTTGTTGGGAGTCTGAACTTATAAGTTGGTCTGTATTAGTTTGGGGGGTCTAGTCTGGGGTCTATATTGATTTGGGGGTTTGACTTACGGGGTCAGCACTTGCTTAGGAGATGTGGATTGAGGTCAATATTGACTTAAGGTTGTGGCCTATGTTTTCATTTCCTTAGGGGATGTGGTCTGGGGTCTATATTGATTTGAGAGTTTGGTCTGGGGTAGGAACTTGCTTGCGCTATGTGGTCTGGGGACTATATTGATTTGAGAGTTTGGTCTCATGTCTGCCCTTGCTTAGGGAAGGTGGTCTGGGGTCTATATTGATTTGAGAGTTTGGTCTGGGGTCTACACTTTCTTACAGTGTGTGGTCTAGGGTCTATATTGATGTAAGAGTTTCGTCTGGGGTCTGCATTTGCTTAAGGGATGGGGTCTATATTGATTTGAGAGTTTGGTCTGGGGTCTGCTTTTGCTTAGGGGATGGGGTCAGGGGTCTATATTGATTTGAGAGTTTGGTCTGGGGTCTGCACTTTCTTACAGTGTGTGGTCTGGGGTCTATATTGATTTGAGAGTTGATCTGGGGTCTGAACTTTCTTACAGTGTGTGGTCTGGGGTCTATATTGATTTGAGAGTTTGGCCTGGGGTCTACACTTGCTTAGGGTATGTGGTCTGGGATCTATATTTATTTGAGAGTTTGCCCTGGGTTCTGCACTTGCTTACGGTATGTGGTCTGGGGTCTATATTGATTTGAGAGTTTGGTCTGGGGTCTGCACTTGCTTATGAGATGTGGTCTGGGGCCTGTATTGATTTGAGAGTTTGACTCAGGATCGGCATTTCCTTAGAGGATGTGGTCTGGGGTCTATGTTTATTTAAGAATTTGGTCTGGGGTCTGCACTTGCTTAGGGTATGTGGTCTGGGGTCTATATTGATTTGAGAGTTTGCCCTGGGCTCTGCACTTGCTTAGGGGATGTGGTCTGGGGTCTATATTGATTTGAGAGTTTGGTCTGGGGTCTGCACTTGCTTAGGGGATGTGGTCTGGGGTCTATATTGATTTGAGAGTTTGGTCTGGGGTCTGCACTTGCTTAGGGGATGTGGTCTGGGGTCTATGTTTATTTGAGAATTTGTTCTGGGGTCTGCACTTGCTTAGGGAATGTGGTCTGGGGTCTGTATTGATTTGAAAGTTTCGTCTGGGCTCTGCACTTGCTTAGGGGATGTGGTCTGGGGTCTATATTGATTTGAGAGTTTGCCCTGGGCTCTGTACTTGCTTAGGGTATGTGGTCTGGGGTCTATATTGATTTGAGAGTTTGGTCTGGGGTCTGCACTTGCTTATGAGATGTGGTCTGGGGCCTGTATTGATTTGAGACTTTGCCTCTGGATCGGCATTTCTTTAGAGGATGTGGTCTGGGGTCTATGTTTATTTGAGAATTTGGTCTGGGGTCTGCACTTGCTTAGGGTATGTGGTCTGGGGTCTGCACTTGCTTAGAGGATGTGGTCTGGGGTCTATATTGATTTGAGAATTTGGGCTGGGGTCTGCACTTGCTTAGGGTATGTGGTCTGGGGTCTATATTGATTTGAGAGTTTGGTCTGGGGTCTGCACTTGCTTAGGGGATGTGGTCTGCGGTCTATATTGATTTGAGAGTTTGGTCTGGGTATGCACTTGCTTAGGAGATGTGGTCTGGTGGTCTATATTGATTTGAGAGTTTGGTCTGGGGTCTGCACTTGTTTTAGGGTATGTGGTCTGGGGTCTATATTGATTTGAGAGTTTGGTCTGGGGTCTGCACTTGCTTAGGGAATGAGGTCTGGGGTCTATATTGATTTGAGAGTTTGGTCTGGGGTCTGCACTTGCTTAGGAGATGTGGTCTGGGGTCTATATTGATTTGAGAGTTTGGTCTGGGGTCTGCACTTGCTTATGAGATGTGGTCTGGGGCCTGTATTGATTTGAGAGTTTGACTCGGGATCGGCATTTCTTTAGAGGATGTGGTCTGGGGTCTATGTTTATTTGAGAATTTGGTCTGGGGTCTGCACTTGCTTAGAGGATGTGGTCTGGGGTCTATATTGATTTGAGAATTTGGTCTGGGGTCTGCACTTGCTTAGGGTATGTGGTCTGGGGTCTATATTGATTTGAGAGTTTGGTCTGGGGTCTGCACTTGCTTAGGGGATGTGGTCTGCGGTCTATATTGATTTGAGAGTTTGGTCTGGGTCTGCACTTGCTTAGGAGATGTGGCATGGGCTCTATATTGAGTTCAGAGTTTGGCCTTGGGTCTGCATTTGTGTTAGGGTCTGTTCTGATGATTCTGATAATTTTGCAATGATTGAGCACTTCTCGTGATACAAACGCTTTAGGTTTGGCACAAAACCTATGTAACTAGTCAGGACATATGTTAAAAATTTTTACCACTTAATAAATCACCTATTGAAATCTCCCTGGCGTCACCTCTCAGTAGCTGGCAAATATGGTCTACAGCCTCACAGATAGAGCTCTTACTGCAGAGACATACAGGGACATGCTGGGAGTTGTAGTTTCCCAACAGCTGGCAAGCTATAGGTTGGAGGCCACTGGTGACTAGACTATAATGTCATATAAAAAATTGTTTATTATTGGTAATGTGCGATTATATCTTTATATTGTGCAGATCAGGAATCCCGAAGAGAGATCTGGAGAACATGCATTCAAGAAGCTATTTATTACTGGAGAGGGAATATCAGGAGCTGCAGGAGGCTCGGCTATATGTGAGTCTGCTGCAATATTTCATGTATATTCACATGTGTAGAAGAGCGCTGCCGGGAGTTCTTTATCATCAGCCTCTTTTATCTGTGGTCAGCTTGGATCCCTCATTGTGATCAATGTTGTAAATGAGAGCCAGGAACTGCCTAACCCTCAACCTAAGTTTGCTGGAAGGAGAGGGATAAAATTTACAGAGGATCTGTGGCTGCTTCTGATATGTCTATTTTAGCACAAATTAAAATTCTCCAGGAAATAACAATTCTGGAGCATCTTTCCTTAGGATTCTATGTTGTGTTGTCCTCCAGTTATTCCTACTAGAAATGGATTACCAATCTGTCAGCTGGGTGTTATCAATTGTGTGTGTGTCTCTGTATAGTCTGACAATGTCCAATCAGTGCTGACAGTCAGGGTGTGCACGGACACGCCCCTCAGAAATGGTAACACCCATCTGACTGATTCAGTCATACATTTCTAAGAGGAATAACAGAGGAACAGCACAACCCAGAGTTATAAGAGAAGAGGCTCCAGAATTGTTATTTCACAGGGAACACAAGGATTTACTCGTCTAGACATGTTAGGAGATGTCACTGGTCTTCTTTAAAGGGAATCTGTCACCATTTTTTTTACCAATTAAAACAAGATACTGATGCATATTCTCTTCTTCTTAGCCATTTCAATTCCCTGTTTGTTTGATTATAGAATGTTTATTTCCATTTTCTCTTTATAATTATGGGGGCAGCCATCTTGCCTGAGATATTATTAACGGCATTTAGAGAGATGCTTTACAGCAGCTTCATGCACATAGGAGCCTGTGAACAGGAACAGACCCATTGACTTCTATAGGAGAGTTTTCTAGGCTCTGTGACCTGGGAAGAAGTCTTTACTAAAGCATTCGGGCTGTCTGTGGCGTCGCTATGCCCCGCAATGCATTGTGGGCATTGCCGATCATGGTGACTAACAGTTGCCATAGAGATCAGTACAGAGCAGTGATCTGAGGATCACTGATACAAATCCCCTCTGGGGAAAAGTGAAAAAAGGTGAAAAAGTTAAAAAAAGTAAAACACAAACACGAAAAATAAAATAAAAACATGTATACCACCCTTTAGCCCTGTACAAACGCTAATCAGCCCAAAAAAGATAAAAGATAAATAAAGTAATCAGATTTGGTATAATTAGTCATGTTAATTAATCTGCATGGTGGACGCAGTCAAAAAAGGACACAAATAAAAACATTAACTCATCCCGCAAAAAACAAGCCCCTACACATCTTCGTAAACAGTAATAAAATTATGGCTCTCAGACTATGGCGATGCAAAAACGTGTTTTCCTTTTTGAATAAAAGTATTTTTATTGTGTAAAAGCAGTAAAAAACAAATTGTGTAAAAAAAATAAAACACAAGTTGGGTATCGCTGTAATCATATCGACCTGCTGAGTTAAAGCTAGCATGTCATTTACACCGCATGGTGACCACTGTAAAAAATCTAAATAAAAAAAACTCTACCAGGATTGCTGTATTTTGTTCCAAATGCCTCACAAAAACCTTAATAAAAAGTGATCGATGCGTCATATAAACCCCATAATGATATCAATAAAAATGTCAACTCATCCTGCAAAACAAGCCCATAATCAGCTCTGTATACAGAATAATAAAACATTTATGGCTGTCAGACTATGACGACATAAAAATGCAATTTTCTATTGTGTAAAAGTAATAAAAAACATAAAAAACTATATAAAATGTGTTTTCTTGTAATTGTACCGACCAGATAGTAAAGTTATTATGTCATTTACACTGCACGGCGAACACTGTAAAAATGAAGCCCAAAAAACAATGGCGGAACTGCGTTTTTCCCCTCATTTTCATGGGCCAATGCTAAAAAAAACGATGGAACACCTGTGCGCCCAAAATGCACAATACACCCCTAGATGAGATCTATGAGGGGTGTTGAATCCAAAATGGGGCGACTTCTGGAAGGTGTCACTTGTTCTGGTACTTTGGTGTCTTTGCAAATGAGACATGGCCCCCCCCAAAATCTGCTTTTCCAAAAGCCAAATAGGCCCCTCCCTTGTATGCCTGCCATGCGCCCAAACAACAGTTACAAACCACATTTGGTATTCTGAACTTGCGAATTTTGGGGTTCTTTTTTTCCAGGATTCCTTGTAAAAATTAAACATTATCAGCTAATATTGCACACTGTTGGAAAAAAGAAATGTTTTCATTTTCACAGCCTAGTGCTATAAAAATTTGTGAAACACTTGTGGGGTCGATATACTCACTACACCCCTGGATATATTGCTTAAGGGGTGTATTTTCCAATATGGGTTTTTTTTAGGGACATTTATTAAGTTTTAGCACCTTAGGGTGTCTGCAAACCTGAAATGGCGCCTAAATAAAATCATAATGATTGTCCGGTAGATGCTCTTCCTAATCTGAGGCTTGTTTCATAGTTTCATAGTTTCATAGTTTCATAGTTTGTAAGGCTAAAAAAAGACAAGTCGTCCATCTAGTTCAGCCTGTTTGTGCTAAGGTGTTTTATCCAGAGGAAGGCCAAAAACCCCCAATGAGGTAGAACCAATGTCCTCATTTTAGGGGAAAAATTCCTTCCTGACTCCAATCTGGCAATCGAAAAATCCCTGGATCAATGCCCCCTCTCCGAATTCCTATCACTATAACTTTTTAAATTATTACGCTCCAGAAATGCATCCAAACCCTTTTGAACTCGGTTTATTGAATTCACCATGACCAGCCCCCTCTGGCAGAAAAATTCCATAGTCTCACTGCTCTTAACAGTAAAGAATCCCTTTCTATGTTTATGTAAAAAACTTTCGTTCCTCAAGACGTAAAGGTTTGCCCCCTTGTTCTAGATACAGCCCTGTGTATACATAAATTTTGGGGAGAGATCTCTATATTGGACCTTTGATGTATTTAAACATATTTATTGCCCCCCCGAAGGCCTTCTTTTCTCTAAACTAAATAACCCTAATCTTGCCAACCCTTTCTGTGTACTGTAGTCCACCCAGTCCTTTTAATTTTTTTTGTTGCCCGCCTTTGTTACCTGTTCAAGCTCTACAATGTCTTTCCTGTGCACGGGTTTGCCCAAAACTGTACACAATATTCCATGTGTGGGGTCTACCAGTGAACTGTATAATGGGGGAAAAATGTTCTCATCATGTCATCTATGCCCCTTTTTTAAAGCACCCCAGATCCTATTTGCTTTTTGGGTGCTGCTGCCTGACACTGGCTGCTACAATTAAGTTTTACTGTCCACCAGGATTTCCCCAAGTCCTTCTCCATGTCACTTTTACCCAGTGTTTTTCCATTTAACATGTAATCATGTAATGGATTTCTCTTCCCCATGTGCATAACCTTGCATTTATCAGTGTTAAACCTCATCTGCCATTCCCTGCCCAGGCCTCCAACTTAATCCAGATCCCTTTGTATAACATATTATCCTCTATTGTGTTGATTACTTACAGAGCTTAGTATTCGTCTGCAAAGATCGATATTTACTGTGTATTCCCTGTGTAAGATCATTAATGAAAATGTTAAAGAGGATAGGGCCCAATACTGACCCTTGTGGTACCTTGTGGTTGAGTGAAATAGCAAACTATGGCCACTTATGGGATATCTCTAAAAATGGCAGAATCTGGGGAATCAATATTAAGTTACATTTCCCTGGTCACATCTACCATGTTCCTGTGAATAATAGATAAAAATGTAAAATTTGCAAAAAAAAAGTGAAATTTTGAAATTTCACCTCCACTTTTCTCTAATTTCTGTGAAATACCTAAAGGGTTAAAAAAAAACTTCCTAAACACTGTTTTGAATACTTTAAGGGGTTTAGTTTCTTAGATGGAGTTATTTATGGGGGTATCTAACATACAGGACCCTCAAAGCTACGTCAGAACTGGTTGGCCCCTAAAAAATGTATATTGCAAATTTTCTTGAAAATGTTAAAAATTACTACTATATTTATAAGCCCCCTAATGTTGTAAAAAAAAAAAAATAAATAAATATAAATTTCAAATATTATGCCAACCTACAGTAGACATATGGTAGATGCTAGTTATAGACTAATATGAGTGGAATAACTATCTGTCTTACATGCAGAAATTTTTGAAGTTTGAAAATGGCAAATTTTTCACATTTTTCACGATATTTTCAAAAACTAAACAAGGATTGTTTGGACCAAAATTTCTTACTAACTTAAAGCACAATGTGTCATGAGAAAACAATCTCTGAATCATATGGATGGTAAAAGTATCAAAAAGTTATTCTCACATAAAGTGACACATGCCAGATTTAAAAAATTGGGCTCTGCCAGGAAGGCCAAAACTGGATGCAGCGGTAAGAGGTTAAATACAGTTATCTATTGCGTCAAATCTGCAAAAAATAGCAGTATGCATTACTTATGGTTTTAACTTAATTTTTCACACAGTTTTGTGTGACTTTGCCTGAAAAATTTTACTTGGCCAACATTTTAATCCATACTTTTTGCATGCAAAGGGGCAAATTTACTCACAGTTTCCTAAATTTAGACAGTATGAAACCAGATCACACAGGCAGGAGGTATGCCAAATTTATTGCAGAGGTGCAAAAGTGTGATAAAATTGGTGCGATTTACTAGACATGCCAGGCACCTTTTACTGTTTTGGGATGAGATGGATTTGCAAAAAAATCCACAAGTAAACATCTGCAACAGATTTTCGTGCAGATTTTGTTTTAAATTTTACCCCATTCAAGACATTGGGGAAAGTCTGCAGAAAATCCTCAATCTAATTGACATGCTGCAGATTTAAAAATCCGCACTGCAGTTGAATTTGTGCAGAAAAATTTTCTCTGCATGACTATGAGATTTGTAAAATCAAATTTCCCCCAGTGGGAAAAGTATCTGTTTGGATTTTCCATGTGCTTTGACTATTGCATCTCTTAGCTGGCGTACCTTACAACAGTATTTTGCGCCAAATAAATCAGACCCCACCCGCCCCACACCTTTTATTTTAGAAACTCCCCAAAACGACCAGGGAAGAAGTGAAAATTGTCAATATCACATGGCAAATTTTTGTAGCAGTTTGTTAAGTTAATCTCACCTCCCCCCCCCCCCAGGTCACAAAATGTGCCCCCTGTCCATAAACAGGAATTTTTTTCCTTTATGGAAAATTTGAGGGTTGTAGTTGAGCAGCATCTGCAGAACACATGTTGACCACCCCTGCAGCTGCCTGCGCACGCCACCTCCCTGTAATCAGCCCACTCTGCATATTCAGCTAGATTTGAACACTTACCAAGATGCCTGAGATCTGCGTAATGTGCCAGCATAACACTGACTTGTTTTAACACCACTGCGAACTAACACATTGGGTTTGCAAATTTTGGTGAAAAAACCAAATCATCATCAGTGCGTTTTGTTCTTTGGGGCCAGCCCCCGGGAAGGAATCCAATTACTCAAGGTTAGGAAGATATCGGGGGTTAACAAAATAACATTACAGTTAAAACCAAAGTTTTTTTCATATTAAAACCCCCACTGCATGTTTTTCTCACTATTGACTAAAAATCAATAAACCTTCCTGAAAAGGTTTAAATTAGGCCAAATTTTTTATTGAAAAATGCAGAAAGAGAGAGAGAATTTTAAGGCATTTTTTATTCTTTCTGAAAGTCAAAGTTTCCATACTTATTTTTGGTAGCTTCCCCTTAATCTTATTTGTTTTGGGTCAAAATTTTGTATACCTTAAAAACTTCTCAAAATAGTTGGTAGGAATTTTGGCCCATTCCTCCTGACAGAACTGGTCTCACTGAGCCATGTTTGTAGCTCGCCTTGCTCGCACCTGACTTTTCAGATTTGACCAGAATTGAGATCAGGGCTTTGTGGGGCCACTCCAAAAATTGATTGGTTCCCTTTAGCCATTTTGAAACCCAAAGTTTGGGTAGTTGGGGCATTGTCCTTTTGGAAGACCCATTTCCGCCCAAGCTTTACCTTCCTGGCTGATATCTTGAGATGTTGCTTCAGTATCACCACATAATCGTCTTTCCTCATGATGCCATCTATTTTGTGAAGTGCACTTGTCCCTCCTGCAGCAGAACAACCCCACAACATGATGCTGCCACCCCTGTTTTCACATTTGGGGAGGTTTTCTTAGTTTCCAAGTTTCCCCCTTTTTCCCCCAAAAATGAAATGATGGTATTTACCAAACGTTAAATTTTTAGTTTCATCAGACCACGGACATGTCTCCAAAAATTGGTCTTTGTTCCTGTGCTTTTGCAAACATTAATTTTGTTTTTATATTTTCTTTTGGAGAAAGGCTTCTTCCTGGCGAGTGGTCTTTCACCCCATGTTGATACAGTACTCTTTTCACTTTAGTTTAATGCAAAATCTTACCAGTTCTGTCATTCTTAAAGGTCTTTTGTTTTGTTTTTGGGTTTGATTGTACATTTGGCCCAAAAGCAATTTATTTTAGGACACAAACCCCCTTCCCCCCTGAGCGGATGATGGGACCCCCCTTTGTTTGAATGCATATAATTGTTTGTTCAGATTTTGGGGCCCCTTCTGTATCTGCAAATTGCCCCCCAGGATGATCCAGCGTGAAAGTCCACAATTCTTTTCCCTGATATTTTGGTGATTTTTTAGATTTTCCCCAAATTTGTTACACACTTAAGCGGGGTTAAAAATACTCCCAGCTGTGTCCTAATTATGATGTTCCCCAAAAAACCTATCAAAAAGTTTCCAAAGACTGACATCATCATATGGGCTGCCCCAGTTGTTTAAAGGCGAGTAACCCCAGGTAGGAAACTTGCGATTTGCAAAAAGTAATAAAAATGCCTTAAAAAATTCTTCTCATTATTCTGGCTTTGGGCAAATATAAAAAATTTTGGTTCCTAATTCCCTAAAGGGGGAAAGGGGTTTATTCTGATTTCCGTCAGGAGTAAAAAAAACATGCTTTTCATGTTTTTCATAATGGTTTAAAATTTTGGTTTTTAACTGTATGCTTCACTTGTATTTTAGGGGATTAGTGCGACACCAATAGCTGACAATTTGCTCACATGGATAGTCCAGGTGCAAGGCCTCAAAGACTCTCTATGGGAAGGTGTGTATTAACATGTTTCTTTATTATTACTGTTATTGAAGGGCGTAAATAATTTTGCAACCATTATTTTTTGCTTAAGCATTTAAAAACAAAATGGAGCTACTTTGTAAATAGTCTTTATTAAAAATCTCTACTGTTTTGTGTCTGTAGCTCCTATGCGGAGCCAGCGTAATGAATAAACCCTTTTCGTTGCTCCCGCTGGACATGTTGGTCAGGGCCAATGGATGGGGTTTTTTGTGGGTTTACAGCAGTTTGAGGATTTGGGAAACCCGGCTGAAAAAAGCAAACAACCCCCCATAGACTTTTTTTGAAAACCGCCCAGATGTCTAAGTCTGAGCTCTGTAAATAAAAACATTGAACCTGAAAATAATCAACATATAAGCTCTGTAAAGATCAACACAATGAGGATAAAGGGGTTATTAAAAGGGATTGGTAAGTCCTGGGCAGAGAAATGGCAGATGAGGGTTTTAACACAAAGTAAAAACAAGGTTCTGCACAGGGGGGGGAAAAATCCTTACATGATTACATGCGGTGTAAAATGACGGAGAAGGAGTTTGGGAAACCCGGTGGACAGTAAAATTAACTGTAACTTAAATGTAGCAACCTGTCAGGCAGCGCGCCAGGCAAATAGGATTAGGGGGGTATTAAAAGGAGCATAGATGAAATGATGAGAACATTATTTCCCCTTTTTATAAGTCACTGGCAGGCCACACATGAAATTTTGGGGGGCAGTTTTGGGCACCAGTGCACAGGAAAGACATTGTAAGCTTGAACAGGTTCAAAGGCAGCAACAAAAATAATAAAAGGGCTGGGTGGCTGAAATACCCGAAAGATTGCAAGATTGGGTTATTTAGTTTATAGAAAAAAACGGCTTCGGGGGACATAAAAAATATTTTAAATATATTAAAGGTCAATTAGGATCCTCCCCCAAATCTATTTATAACCCCGGACTGTTTCCAAAAAAGGGGGCATCCTGTACGCTAGAGGAAAAAAAGTTTTTACATGGCATAGAAAGGGGTTTTTTTTGTTGAGGTGAGATGTGGAACTTTTTCTGCCGAGGGAAATTTCAGGTGAATTCAATAACTGAGTTCATAAAGGGGCTGGAGCTTTCTGATGTAAAAATGTAACAAGTTTTAAAGGGCCAGGTTTGGAGAGGGGGCATTGTCCGGGATTTTTTTGATTGCCCGATTGGAGTTCTGAAGGAATTTTTTTTTTCCCAAATAGGACAATTGGCTTCTACCTATTGGGGTTTTTTTGCCCCTCTGGATCAAATTTTGCAACACTTTAGCAAAATAGGGTTTATGGAGCCCTTTTTCCCAAAAACATTAACTATGGGCTACACTGAACGGGTTTCGGCCGACGGATGGTCCATTCCCAAAAAATTGGAACATGCACAAACTTCCCCCGGTTTTTTCCCTTTTCTATCAATTTAAAAAAAACCCCCCCCTCGCAAACGCAGACAGGCCTCCCCCCAAAAACCCTTTTAAAAGGATAAAAATTTTGTTGAGTGGTCGAAAACCCACGCAAACCCTTATTTTACTGTCAAATTTAGTAAAATAATAAAAAAAAAAAAAAGAAAAGAAGAGTGATAGGAGTAACAAATGGTTGCTGGAACGAATGACAGTGTATGTGGATTCATAACAATAGGGGAGATTTTTTAAGAAAAAACTTTTGTAAAAATTTCTTTATTTTTATTGAAATTGTAAGGTGGAAAAAACGGAAGGGGGTACAATGGAGTGTTTTCCCCGGGCCCGGTCCCGGCTGCACCTTTCGGTGTCCAGCAATGCCCCAAATAAGGAGCTTGGGGAATGAAAGGCCAAAGTTAATAGGTTCGACAGTTTAGCGTCACATATGTTTAACATGTGTAATTGTTATATGGCTTCCACCTTTCCTGGGTGGCCTTTCATTGGGGGAGCTAGGCAAGGTGGGGGGTCATCCCCATGGTTCCCCTCCAGGATTTACCTGGAATTGTGTCAAGGAAAACTACTTGGGGGTTACCCCCTGATTTCCCTTTTTAAGTCTTGGGTGGAGACATGCTGGAAAAACAGCAGGGAAAATTACAGGCTGTCAGTAATTTTCTGTGTTAGTTTGGCCCAGCGGCAGGGGGTTTGTTTTGTTTATGTTTGTCAGCCTTGCAATTGTATTTTTTGCGCTAAAAAAATTTTGAGGCCCTTATTTTTACACCTGGAATCCGTCTCTGTCTCTGCCTGAAAACACGCAAGTCACGATCCCAGAGCCGCTAAAGCTCACATGATTTAAATGGGTTGTCTCGCTACAAAGATTAGCTTTCAACATGTCGGGAACACTAAATAAAGATGTTTTCCAAATATATTGCTTTGTTCATTTTTTTTTGTTCAGGAGCTACAAGTGATTTTATCACCTTCTGTGCTCTCTCTGGTTCCCCAAGTGACCGACCTGTGTACTTCTCCCCTGCTGTTTATTCTATCTGATAGCAGGTAGTGACGTCATCACACAGGTCACAGCACAGAACTCCGCGGACAGTGAGAGCTTGTTTGTTATCTGATCTTTCAGACAAAAGCCAGTAATTACTGCTGTTTACTTTAACTCAGAAGCTTCCCTGGTCCTGACAGCATGAGATTTATCTAATTAGCAGAGGTCTGAATACACAGAGCTCATATGCTAATTACAGACAGCTTGACCAGGAAGTGACAGAGCAAAGCAGCATTATTTCATCCATGCATCCTATGAAACTTTGAGATGAGACAACCCCTTTAATGCATCCGAGCAATTAAAATGGGTTACAGAGGCAAACACTAAAATATAAAAGTGAGAAAAAAAATTAGAAAATGAAATGTTTGACTTTGAATCGAGCTTAGATTGTGCTGACATCTATGTTGTGGCAGCAACAGTGACATTCTGGATCATCTGCCCAATGCAATGATTTGATGTACAATGGGGGCCATTGGAGTTCTTTTTGTAATTTCTAATTAGAATCTCCATCACGCAGAATTTAAAGGGGTTGTCTATGTCCTAAAAAAATAATATTCCAAAAAAAAGGTTCCAAAAAAACCCCCAGAAACTTATACTCCCCTTCCTTCAGCCCAGACGCGTAACTTGAAGCCTCTGGGCCCCAGTGCAAAAAAGTGAAATGGGCCCCCCAGCTACCATGTGCCGCTTAAAATGTTGATGTCTCTATATGAGGCAGAATTGCTTTTGGGCCCCCTCAGGCTGCAGGGCCCAATAGCGACTGCTAGCTCTGCACCCCCTATAGCTACGGCCCTGGCTTCCTGGTCATCTGTTCTCATTTTGTAATTTCCAAATAGGCAGGTTGCCCGCATTCACTTACATCACCGTTCAGAGCTCTTTACTTCCAAAAGGTGATGTAAATGAGTCGTATGTCCGCTGCAGCTGATCAGTAGCTGCAGCGCTGACGTCCCCGCTCGCAAGTGACAGAATGTAAAGTCCGGGAGACGCAGCGCTGGAACGGGAGAATGGAGATAGGCGAGTATAAGGGTATGTCCACACAGCGTTTTTTGGGCTGTATTTTAGCGCATTTAATTCGTTGGAAAGTGGCACAAAATCAAACCTTCCTTCATTGAATATAATGTTAAACACTCCTTGTCGTTCACATGAAGCGTATTTAACAAGCATAATGGCGAGCCATTTTTTGGACACAATTACACACAATTAAGAGATAAGTGACATCAATTCTTGAGGCGTTTTTCACTTTGAAAATCCCCATAGAAAAACAATGGGGATAGGATTCTTCAAAATACTCTTCACAATTCGCCTCTAATCAAACGTTTTTTGAAGCTGATTTTGAAACGTAAATTTACACCTCAAAAAACGGCATGCGAACATACCCCAAACTGTTTCTTTTTTTCTTTAATGGGACCCCTGAAGCAGGGCCGGTATGATGGGTAGGCAAAGGTAGGCGACCGTCTAGGGTTCCGCTTCATCCCAGGCAGGAAGGGGGTGCAAAGAGGTATGAAGTGAGCAGAACTTTACATTGGGAGGGGAGAGGTGGGGTGCTACATGCCTTATTGGCCTAGGGCACCAGAATACCTTGTCCCAGCCCTGCCCTGAAGCATATTATTAAGTATTTTTAGGACATTACCAACCCCTTTATGTTGCAAACCTGAGTCTCATGGACGTTTGACAATTTTGGTTAATCCAGAAAAAGGTGAAAATCCATATAATGGTTTATACAAACAAAATAGGCCACATTTATGAAAAGGGTCTAGCGGTAAGACTGTCTATGTTGCCCATAGCAACCAATCAGAGCTCATAGAAACCAATCAGAGCTCATAGCAACCAATCAGAGCCCATAGAAACCAATCAGAGCTCATAGCGACCAATCAGAGCTCATAGCGACCAATCAGAGCTCATAGCAACCAATCCGAACTCATAGCAACCAATCAGCTCATAGTGACCAATCAGAGCCCATAGCGACCAATCGGATCTCATAGCAGCCAATCAGAGCTCAAAGCGACCAATCAGATCTCATAGCGACCAATCACAGCGCATATCAACCAATCAGAGCTCATAGCCACCAATCAGAGCTCATAGCAACCAATCAGAGCTCATAGCAACCAATCAGCTCATAGTAATCAATCAGAACCCATGGCAACCAGAGCCCATAGCAACCAATCAGATCTCATAGCGACCAATCAGAGCCCATTTTCTTATGGCATATTCCTTTTAATGTGATCTTCTCTGGTGGGCCCAAGAAACTGTAATTCCCCAGTGTTCTTCACTGTCTCTGGTCTTTCCCCTGTTGGTCTTAATGAATATTCTCTATGAGACCATCCCAGAAAACTAAACTTGTAATGAAACTATAAAATTTCAATTAAACTTTTTATTGAAACAGTTTTTAATATTGTTTTCTTTCTATGGCACTCAGGGGCATTTCTGCAACTCACCATGACATACACTGAGGAATATAACCACCATCCACCAAGCGTCATATTTAATACCATCCCATTCCATCCAAATGGTAAGGAAACAATTAGTTTTGCATCAATATTGCTGATATTGGCTATGCTGGTATAACCTGGAGATCTTCTGTATATAGTGATATGGACAGTGCCGTTCCTAGGCTAAATTGCACTCAGGGCGAGGTGAAGAAATTTTGTCCCGTCCCCCTCCCCTCACGTAACATAATGCGCCACGATGCGACACATTGCATCACCATAAACCAAAGCCAAAATGTATAGAAAGCTTTATCACAATGTACTATGTATAAAGCTACTAAATAATAGTCATACAGTTACCAAATATAAAACTGCTACACCAACCAGAATCCCAGGCTAATAGTGCCAATGTCCTGCTAAGACCACATATCACCAGCACATAGTGACCGAATACCGCCACCATATAGAGACTGAATAATACAAACTGACCATTACTGAATACAAACCATTATACTACAACCAATTTTACCTGCAAACAGTGACAGATACCAGTTCTTCACAGGCTCTGCAGACATACAATCGATTACAGTAAAGTTACATTCAGAGACTTACAGGAGACGTCTCTGAAGAGTTGTTTTCTTTCTCTTCTTCTTCTCCATTTGTCCCAGACGCTATGATGACTTCTCCCGGCCACAACTCTTCACTGTGGAATTTACAAAACAAACATCCTCAATTTATCATCACTTCTCTACCAATTCCTACCTCTGTACAAACTCCCCATCCATAGCACCTCATATGGTAGCCATGTAGTAGCCCCTTTAGCCAGACAATAACCCCTGTAGCCAGACAATAGCCCCTTTAGCCAGACAATAACCCCCTATAGCCAGGCAGTAGCCCCCTATAGCTAGACAATAGCCCCTGTAGCAAGACAGAAGCTCCCTATAGCCAGACAGTAGCCCCCTATAGCCAGGCAATAGCCCCTGTAGCGAGACAGTAGCCCCCTATAGGCAGACAGTAGCCCCCTATAGCCAGGTAATACCTCTATAGACAGGTAGTGCCCCCTATAGCCAGGTAGATGCCCCCTATAGCCAGGTAGTGCCCCCTATAGCCAGGTAGTGCCCACATATAGCCAGGTAGTGCCCCTTATAGCAAGGTAGATGCCCCTAGAGCCAGGTAGATGCCCCTATAGCCAAGGGATGCCCCTTATAGTCAGGACGTGCACATTACAGCCAGATAGTGCCCCCTAATAGACTGTAAGTGCCTCCTAATAGCCAGGTAGTGCCCCCCTAATAGCCAGGTAGTGACCCCTAATAGCCAGGTAGTACCCATATAGCCAGTTAATATGCCCCCTGCAGTTAATGATAATAAAATAAATACAAAGTACTCACCTCACCACAATTCCACGGTCCCCCCGTTCAGGTCCAAGTGCTGCTGAGCAGTGTAAGCGGTGTGACGTGATCACGGCGCTTTTGCAATCACGCATCTTCCAGGGATCTGGAAATCCCAGCATCGAAGGGGGAGCGGTGAAAGATGTGCGCCCCCCGCGATGCTGATAAACACAGGGGAGGAGGCAGGACCGTAATGATTCATCCTGCCTCCTCCCTGTAGCAGCAGCTGCACAGCGAGTGTGCAGCTGCTGAGTGACTCTGCGCAGCTGTTGTACCACGGCTGCGCAGAGTCCGAGGCCGATCCCCAGGCCGGCAGCGCCCCCGTCGGATGAGCGGACCCTCGTGCCCTGGGCGATCGCCCGCCTCGCCCACCCTAGGAACGGCCCTGGATATGGAGCATACTGGTATAACCTGGGCCTCTCCTGTATATAGTGATATGGAGCATGCTGGTAAACCCGGGGATCCCTGTATTAGGATAGGGAGCATCCCTGGTATAACCTGGGATCCCCTGTAATGTGATATGGGGCATGTGGTAAAACCTAGGGATCCCCTTTAAATTAGTGATTGGAGATCGGGGTAAAACCCTGGGGATTCCTGGTAAAGAGAAATGGAGCATGCTGTTTAACCTGGGGACCCCTGTATATATGATAGGGGAGCAGCGGGTAAAACCTAGGATCCCCTGTGTATAGAGTTGGGCAGCGGTATAACCTGGGGTCTCCTGTATATATGATATGGAGATGCTGAAAAACCTGAGGACTCCTGTGTTTTGTATATGGAGCAGGGGGTTAACCGGGGATCTCCAAAATATTGTGATATGGGCATGCTGGATACCCTGGCGATCTCCTGTGTATAGTATTGGAGCTACTGGTATAACCTGGGGATTTCCTGTATATAGGATAGGGGCTGCGGGGTAAACCTGAGATCTCCTGTTATAGTGATTGGAGCAGTGGTATAACCGGGGGTTTCCCTGTTTATGGAATGGGCATGGGGTATAACCGGGAGTTTCCCTTACAGTGAATGGGCTGCGGGTAAAACCCTGGGATCTCCGATAAGTGATATGGACTGCTGGATAACCGGGGGATCTCCTGTACTAGTGAATGGAGCATGCTGGTATACCTGAATCTCCTTTATATAGTGATTGGAGAATGCGGTATAACCTGGGGATCTCCTGTAAAATATGAAAGGAGCATGCTGTATAACCTGGGACCCTCCTGTATATAGTGATATGGAGATGCTGGATAACATGGGTCTGCTGTTTATAGTGAATGGAGCATGTGGTATAACCTGGGATCTCCTGTATAGTGATATGAGGAGCGGCATACCGGGGGATCCCTGTATATAGTGATATGGAGCATGTGGTATAACCTGAGGATCTCCTGTATATAGTGATATGGAGGATGCTGGTATAACCTGGGGACTCCGTATATATGATAGGGAAATTTGTGTATACCTGGGATCTCCTGTATATAGTGATATGGAGCATGCTGTATAACTGGGGATCTCCTGTATAAGTATATGGAGCATGCTGGTATAACCGGGGGATCTCCTGTATATAGTAATATGGAGCATGCTGGTGTAACCTGGGCCTCTCTGTATATATGATATGGAGCATGCTGGTATAACCTGGGGATCTCCGTATATAGTGATAGGAGCATGCTGGTTAAACCTGGGGATCTCCTGTATATAGTGATATGGAGCATGCTGGTAAAACCTAGGGATCTCCTGTATATAGTGATATGGAGCATGCTGGTATAACCTGAGGATCTCCTGTGTATAGTAGTATGGAGCATGCTGGTATAACCTGGGGATCTCCTGTATATAGTGATATGGAGCATGCTGGTATAACCTGAGGATCCCCTGTGTATAGATATGAGCATGCTGGTATAACCGGGGGATCTCCTGTATTAGTGATATGGAGCATGCTGGTATAACCTGAGGATCTCCTGTGTATAGTAGTATGGAGCATGCTGGTATAACCTGGGGATCTCCTGTATATAGTGATATGGAGCATGCTGGTATAACCTGAGGATCTCCTGTGTATAGTAGTATGGAGCATGCTGGTATAACCTGGGGATCTCCAATATATTGTGATATGGAGCATGCTGGTATATCCTGGCGATCTCCTGTAATAGAGTCTGGAGCTACTGGTAAAACCCTGGGGAAATCTCCTGTTTTATAGTGATATGGACTGCTGGTATAACCCTGGAGATCTCCTGTACAGTGATATGGAGCATGCTGGAAAACCCTGGGAAATCCTTTATATAGTGATATGGAGCATGCTGGTATAACCTGGGGATCTCCTGTATATAGTGATATGGAGCATGCTGGTATAACCTGGGGATCTCCTGTATATAGTGATAGGGGTGCGGGTATAACCTGGTGATCTCCTGTTTATAGTGATATGGAGCATGCTGGTATAACCTGGGGATCTCCTGTATATAGTGATATGGAGCATGCTGGCATAACCTGGGGATCTCCTGTATATAGTGATATGGAGCATGCTGGTATAACCTGGGGATCTCCTGTATATAGTGATAGGTGGCATGCTGGTATAACATGTGGTTCTCCTGTATATAGTGATATGGAGCATGCTGGTATAACCTGGGGATCCCCTGAAATATAGTGATATGGGGGCATGCGGGTATAACCTGGGGATCTCCTTTATATAGTGATATGGAGCATGCTGTTATACCTGGGGATCCCCTGTATATAGTAATATGGAGCATGCGGTGTAACCTGGGGATCTCCTGTATATAGTGATATGGAGCATGCTGGTATAACCTGGGGATCTCCTGTTTTATAGTGATATGGAAAATTTCCCGGTAAAACCTGGGGAAATCTCCTTTATATATGATATGGAGCATGCTGGTATAACCTGGGGATCTCCTGTATATTGATATGGAGAATGCCGGTAGAACCTGGGGATCTCCTGTATATAGTGTATGGAGGATGCTGGTATAACCGGGGGATCTACTGTGAAATAGTGATAGGAGCATGCTGGTAGAACCGGGGATCTCCTGTTTATAGTGATAGGAGAAATGCTGGTATAACCTGGGGATCTCATGTATATAGTGATATGGAGAATGCCGGTATAACCTGGGGATCTCCTGTATATAGTGATATGGAGCATGCTGGTATAACCTGGGGATCTACTGTGTATAGTGATATGGAGCATGCTGGTAGAACCTGGGGATCCCCTGTATATAGTGATATGGAGCATGCTGGTATAACCTGGGCCTCTCCTGTATATAGTGATATGGAGCATGCTGGTATAACCTGGGGATCTTCTGTAAACAGTGGTATGGAGCATGCTGGTATAACCTGGGGATCTCCTGTATATAGTGATATGGAGCATGCTGGTATAACCTGGGGCTCTCTTCAATATAAAGTCATGCAATATTTTCAGTAGTTTCCCGCAAAGTCACTCACCAGTTGCTGGCCCAAAAGGTGATGTTTATAGGTTGTTGCCAAGGGATACGACCTGTTGCTCAGCGTTAGCTTTCTGGTCGGGCATGCTCAGTTCCAGCACAAGGAAGGTAACCTGTATAGCTATGAAGCAGCAGTGGTTGAGAGGGGATGTAACTAGGAACTAATGCAAAGGGGAAGCATAATATGAGATGCACAAGAGGTTGGAGACTCAGAGCGACATTTCCCAACACGCCAACAGCAGTTTTTTGGTCTATTTTGTGCTAAAACCGCTTTTGACGTCATATTTTGGATGTAAATGGACTGTCATACACCAAAACAAGGCACATTACAATGTGTCGATCCCGGCTGTGCACCTCCATAACGAAATGCGCCTATTGAGGTGCATAGCACATCATTACAAGTGTATATGTGTTAGGCGCATTTCACATTTTATAAGTATGTGTTAGGCACATTTCATATGCTTGTAATGATAACCTATGCGCCTCCGTGCGCGATGTGCCTCGATATGGGCATTACATATGCTTCTAATGACATGTTATGTGCTGCAATTTGCGATAATCGCGGCACAAAACATTTCATTGGTAGAGTATGTAATGCCCCTATCGAGGCACATCGCGCACGGAGGCGCATAGGTTATCATTACAAGTATATGAAATGCACCTAACACATACGTGAAATGCGCTTAACACATATACACTTGTAATGATGTGCTATGCGCCTCAATAGGTGCATTTCGTTATGGAGGCGCACAGCGCATCATTTTTTAGGCGCGTTATGTTTACTATGCAAGGTATACCTGATGCCAGATTTTTGATAGGGTCGGACTTTCTGGCGAACTTTACACTTTTTTAATGCGCCTAAAAACTGATGTAGCACCGCCAATTTTCGGACATCTCACCCTTACTCTTCAGCAGCCAGGGAAATACAGATAAAGAATAGCCTGTAATAGATGTCAGCAATGCATGATGGGAACTGTAGTCTACCAACATAAGCTGCTGCTGAAGTCACGGCCAAACTTGAGGAGGCGCTCATAGGGGGCAGCGGTGACAAAATATGTCAATTATACCTATTTGGGTTATAGGATTAGTGTTATACTGTTCGTCGATGTGCAATGATGACCCTACAGCCCCCTTTCAAGTTTTTTTGTCCGAACACTGGAACACCCCTTTAAGTATAATAACATAGAAGTGCTAAATGTTATAATCCACGTTATCTCCTGCGATTAAAGCCAGATGGTTAGCAACAAAACACAACAGTTAAACATTTCTTAGTCCTGTAACTTTGTAGATAACTTTAAAGAGGACGGCTTACAGTCTCTGTGGTGTTCTTGCACATTTTTTGGATTAACACATTTTCACCCTTCTTACAAGTTGGTCCAGCTTTAGCCTTTATCGTAGCTCATCTGCCAGAACAACTACCACTTGAGGACATTTCCTGCTCCACCATGATTATGTGGCCCCAAATAAACGTGGCAGTACATAGGGCTACTTGTCACATCACAGATTTGTCACCGTCAAGGAGAGGAGCAGCTGAAAGTATCTCACAAAGCTTAATCGTTTTGGAATTGTGCAATTTTCTAATATACACTACTCACAAAAAGTTCGGGATATTTTGCTTTTGGTTGAAATTTCAGCATGAATATACAATTTATTTTATTAAAATGAACTAAATGTTCCCATCTCTTCCCTTTAGATGCACACGTCCAACTGTTCAGTGTTTCAGTACTTTTTGCACAACTTGCTGATCTCTAACAAGGAGCTTAATGGTAAAATTCCCAACAAGTATTTGATTCCTAAATCGCCCAATACATATAGGGGATCAATTTGAATTGGGATTTAAATAGTCCTCCTCATACTTCTGTTCACATTGTGACATCATGAGACCTAGACAACACCTTACAATTGATCAGCAGTACTTCGCCATTGCGAGGCTTCAAGCAGGATGCTCTCAGATGGAAGTGGCCACTGAGCTTAAAGTGTCCCAGAGTGTAACCAGCAGGTTGTATCAGAGATACAGAGAGACTGGAAGAGTCACAGAAAGAAAAAGAAGTGGACATCCTTGGGCTCCATCACACACTGATGACCGCTTCCTTGTAAGCAATGCCCCACGGAACCGGATGATGAATGCTGCACAACTCCAGGCAGGTT
Source organism: Phyllomedusa bahiana (assembly GCA_025379985.1). Taxonomy (NCBI): domain Eukaryota; kingdom Metazoa; phylum Chordata; class Amphibia; order Anura; family Hylidae; genus Phyllomedusa; species Phyllomedusa bahiana. The sequence goes on along the minus strand of JAODAL010002100.1, from coordinate 7,597 downwards.
TAAGGGAGGTGAGAGGCATCACGTGTCACGTCAGACCATTCGCAACTGGTTACATCAGCGTAGTCAGTGTGAGAGACGATCAACAATGGTACCTGGCCAGTACTTGACCTGCCTGATGCATAGGGCTCTCCTTCACGTCTCCAGCATCGTTGGCAGCCATCATTTCTGCACAGACTTTCATCACTGAACAGCACTGAGGAGCACTGTTATAGAAAATGTTAAGACTATGGCTAGAAGACAATGGAAGACTAAAGTCCAATCCATAGGAAAACATTGAGTTGCACAGGTTGGAGAACACTGGTTTAGAATATTTTTAGAATATGTCTAGAAGATGTTTGAAGACCTGAGTATCATCCATAGGAAACCACTGAGCTGAAAAAGTTGGAGAACACTGGTCTGGAAGATTTGGACTATAGCTAGATGGTGGTTGAAGACTTGAGCTTCATTTATAAGAAAAAAACTATGAGTCGCTGGTCTAGAAGATTTTAAGGCTATGTCTAGAAGACAATGGAAGCCCCTTAGCTGCTGCAGTGAATAGTGACCATTGCATCTAAGCAGGGCCATCTTAACAGCCAGTAAAATCCACAGGGCCCCACCCAAGCACACGATATCACACCAGGTCATGCCTTTAATTACCTCCTTGTGTCAGAATGCTCTTATGACGTCTTTTAGGTTATAGGTCTAAAGCAGTCTGCGGCCTAAAAGTCTAGTTGGTATGGTAGGTAGCCGATGGCTCCCTTCACCACCATGTATTTTAACTGTTTGTGCCCCCTGAGAATCCAGCTGACCCAGGGATGTCCTGGATACCCAGAGCATATGTTCTCCAACCTGGGTGCCCTATGCTCTAGGGGCCTCGGGGCACCTGCCTAGTGTTCTCAGCTACACTCGGAACTTCCATAGAATGAAGGAGGAGGACGCCGCCCTCCTCATTCACATGCATAGCCGAACCACAGCGAGCTGCAAATGACCAGCGAAGAGGATGTCCCTAAGTGAGACAATCCCTTTAAGGGGCTACAGTCCTATTTATAGGAAAATATTGAGGTGCACAGGGGGAAAAACTGGTTTAGAAGATTTTAAGACCATGAGTAGAAGAGGTTTGAAGACTAGACTCTGATCCACAACAAAACATTGAGCTGCACAGGTTGAATAGCACTGGTTAAGAAGATTTAAAATCTGACTAGAAGACATGTGAATATTTGAGTTTCATCTACAAGGAAACAATGAGCTGCACAGGTTGAAGAACAGTGGTCTAGAGTAGGTTCTCCCCAAAAAATGGATTTGGGGCTATCTACTAATTTTTGCCAGTCCACTGATGGTGGCGCTGTTAATTCTTTCCATAACTCCACTTGTGGGTGGAATCTGCCTAGGAATTACTTAACATATCAGTGCCCAATTTAACAGCACCAAGTAATGGGATGAGAAGCAAAAAAATGTAAGAGTGCTAGAATCAGCTACCTTTTCTGAAGGACCTAACATCCATGTTAAGACCAAGACTAGAAGATAGCTGAAGGCCTGGTTTTTATTCATTTGACATTGAAATTTAATAGAATAAAAGAAGGAACAATGGCCAATACCACTGGGGGGTAAACAGTTATACGGCTCACCACGCGTTTAGGTCAATCGATCCATCTGTTGTAGAAGAATACGTCTAAAGTAATCATATAGCCCTATGAAGAAGAATCTGTCCATTCCTTCCATAAACAAAGATGCCTGTTTGTGACATAAAAGTAGCGGCAAAACTGAAGCCAGATGAAACAGTTTCTTTATTTCCATTTCTTGGATTTTGACTTTTTCCAAAAATTATGCCCAGATAAAAGGGACATTTCAGATAAAAGACAGTAAAAAATTTCATAAAGTGTAAGCTCCTTCTTGACATCTAAAACCCCAAAGTATGAAACCAGTAACTGGAAACGTAAGGTTGTTTACTGAAGGGTATAGAATCTCCGCACGGTCCGGTCTGGTCTGCCCTTTAACCAAGGCAAGGGATTTTTGAAAGCAGATACACGTAGCTCAGTAAAAGTTTCCCGAAAATCTGCCTTCAGAAACAGAGGGCTGGAAAATTTTCATGACCTGGGGGTTGTGATTTGGGTTTTTGTGTTCTTTAAGTTTTGTGAGGCTTTTAAACCTCATTTGGTAAACTAGATGTTCTTTGAGAATCTTATCCCAAGACTAAGCGTGGAAGGGAATTTATTTTGCCAGTTTCCTTGGGGCTCCGGATGTTTTTGAGGGAAAAAAACAACTCAGTCCAGTTTTTTAAGATGAAAGGATGCAGGAATGGCTAAGACAGTATTGGCGTACAGAGGGGAAAATAAATCAGGGACCCCCTTTGTCACCCTTAAAAGGGGGTTTTTAAATTTGAAAGAATTTTGGGATGCATAAAATCGCTCTCACTAGCTGAAGCCATGTGCATGGAATGAGGGGTTGATGCTTGGTCTGTTCCCCAGGGGTATTCACTTCTATGGGAGCTCCCAAATATATATTTGGAACTCCCGTAGAAGTGAATGGAGAGGACGGCCACAAGCATCCCCCTCCGCATTCTCATACATGGTCAGCTCATAGTCACCCCGTTTCCCCGAAAATAAGACAGTGTCTTATATTAATTTTTGCCCCAAAGGATAGCAAAAAAATTTTTTTGCCGTGGGGGTTTTTTGCTTCCCAAGGGAGGGGCCTTTTTGGGTTAGGAAATTTGAAAAAAAGAAAAAAAAACCAAAATCAGTTTAAATTTTTAACCCCCGTGTTTGATATTTTTTTGTTGGGATGATTAGACAAAAATTTTTGGGAAAACATTGGGAGATCTGGGGTCAGATGAGAAATTTGGCTATTTGTTTAGAGCCCCCGCCCCGTTGGGGTATCAAAAAGGTAGAACCTAGGAAAACCCAATTGGTGCCCTCAAATTTAAAAAAAACTTTTTTTAGAAAGAAAAAAATTCAGACGGTTTTTTAAGAAGTACGGACCCTGGAAACTTTTGCTTGTCTTAAGGGGCAAAATTTGTTTTTTCTATTTTTTAAGGCGTTTCCCCATATGTCATCCAACTAAGGGACATGGTATAAAAATTTAAAGGGGTTTTCCCACACATGGAGAGAAAGTGGGGTAGTATCCCATGCTAAAAAAATGTCCATGTGGGAAGTAAAACGTTGGGCAGAAAATGGGGCCCGGTTTAAAGGTGGGGTTTAAAAAGAAACATCGTCTGCCATCCGAAAACATTTAAAAAAGCAATCTACGCAAGTAGTAAAAATACCTCTGTGGTACTGGGGACCCCCGGCAATTTATTCTAGAACTACTTAGACCCTTTTGGGTCCTAAAGAAGGAGTCTACATGCCCCTTAAAAAGCCGGAGGTGGAAACCCAAAAAAATTTAAAACCCCCCTCTACTAAAACCTCAAATGGGCATTTTACATAGACTTTATTAAAAACCAATTTGCCATTTTTTTTTTGGAATAGAGAAAAAAAGAGAACATCTTAAAATTAAACGTCCAACATATAATGTAAAAGGCCAGAGCCACACCATCATTTATTCCTTCATCCACACGTTTCTGGAGTTAAAGGGGTTTTTTTTCCAAATTTTAATTTTGACGTGGGTTTGCTCCAAAATGGGTTTTTAACCCCTTTTCTAAATTTTATTTTAATTTAAAAAAATTTTGCCTTTGAGAGCTGCAGCGTTGCTTAGATCCCCTTCCTGACTTTTTTCTTTAGTTTAGGACCAGAAACCCTGATTGGCCAACTTGAGTTGTTTGCATTATTATTGATGGCGGGAAACCTTGGGGGTTTTTGGGGGGGGTTTTTGAAGGGGGGGGGAGAACAAAGCCTGTGTCTGCTTATTGAGAATCTGCTGGTTGTAATGAAATTTATTTAAGTAAAAAACCCAGAGGGGCCCCCTTTAAAAAGGCCCTCCCCCTTCCCCCCCCCCCCCCCCGCAGAGTTCCTAAACCCATACCTGTTTGGATCTTTTTTTTCTTCCTGAGCAGTTTAAGAGGGAGAAAACAAAACCTGTAGGGGTTTGTGAAAATAAGTTATTTTTTTGGGTTTTTGCCAAACTTTTTTGTTTCAACTCAGAGACGGAATACCCAGCCTCGGGAGTGTGCATGGGAGGTGGTGCGATGACAAACCAGAGGAGGTTCTTGTTTTTTTTTTAAAAACAGAAACACAAGCCCCTTTTTCAAAAGGGTCAAGGAGGACAGTTCAGCCTGTTGGGGGGAAATTTAATTCTTGGCAAAAAACCCTTTAATCTTAAGAAAGAACAACATCCTGACACCACCCAATCTAATTCGACCTCTATCGACAAAGACTAGGTATATATACAATCTTAGAATAACAATGTAGAATAACTTACTCTCAGCTCACCCAGGGAAACCGCCAGTTCTGTAGTTAAGTACCAAATGGTGGACAAAAAGGGATCCATGATTGTTCTTATTTCTTGAGGAATGTAAAAGAGCTAAGAAATTGTTCCCATTTAACGAAAAATTGCTTTATCTTTGGGCTCTTTTTCTCTGATCAAAATCAATTTTTTGGGAAAAACCCCTTGGCTTCATAAATTTGGGGAACTATATACAGTATATGGCATCCCTGAAAGAACCCAGAGCTGCCTGACCATATTCAAGCTAATTGCCCTTCTGATTTTTTCCATGCTTTAAAATTGCTTGACTGCTTGAATTATTTCTGGAATGGAAGGAACTGAATTAAGTAACTATTTATTGAGTAAACCCTGCTTGGATGTCATAAAAAAAATGTAGACCACATTTGTGCTGTGCTTTAACTTGCAGTAGATCATGAAATAGCAGCTGATTGGAAGCCACCTCTAGTTTTGAGCCACATTTTTATTAATCATGTCCACCTCCGATTTCCAAAAATCCAGCTCATACCAGCAAGACCATCTGCTTTTTCTTAGAGTTCCCTAAGAGGGGTTTAAAAGCATTTGGACAATGGTTCAAACTTATCTGCATAAGCTAGATGAGGAGGAATACTGAATCCAAAAATGGCATGATTTTTTTTTTTTTTTGCCAATTTTTTAAAAATCAAAAAGGGGTTTACACCATCCCTTTTATTCATTTAAATTGGTTTAATAGCCTTAGCCAAAAACCCCCTTTAACCCCTGTCTGAGAAATTCCCCTGGGGAGAAAATTTTTCCCATTTGGAAAACATTTTATCTTTATCTGGATCTTCCCCCTTGGGATCAAGCAAAGGGATCATAACTTGGCAAAGTTAACCCGAGAAAAATGAATAGAAAAGCCCGAAACCCATTAGGAAACCAAGCAAATTTGCTTTCACCAAATTTTGACTAACCCGGGGGCTTTAGCTTTTGAAACTTTGGGGGAAAAAAAAATTTATGAGCCCCCGTTCGCCTTTTTTTTTAAAAAAGCACACTCCAAAATCAGGTGCAAACAGGGCCCCCCGTGGAAATTTGTAAGGGGCCTGAGATCGGGCGGCGAGCTAGAGGCTTGTTTTCACTAAAACCCTACGAAACTACACATTTATTATGTTTTCGGGAAATCCTTGGGAAAAAAAATAAAAGCCCTTTAAAAGTGGTTTACCCGAGGCCCGAAATTTCGCCTTTGTAGCTAGAAAGCACTAAATCTATGGGCCCCCGTAGAAAAGGTTCATGGATTCAGCGCATTCAAAACCCACAAATTTTACAAAAAAAAAAATGGGCCCTTTTGGGGGGCAAAAAAACATACATGGGCCCCGAATGTATTGGTTGTAAAATTCCAAAAAATTAAAAATGGTAAAAATTTCCTACTGTAAAGAAGGGTTTAGAAAGTATAGAATTTAGACTGCAGTTCTTTCAGGTCAGACACTGTATTGATTCCCTTTTGTGCCCGTGATTTCATAACTTTGTCATGGTTTTTCAAAAATGGCCCCAGGTAGGGAGGTATTTACGGGCTTGATACAGCAATCCAAATAAAGTTCTACTGGTTTTCCAGCATGTAATCATGTCTCTGGAAACTAAACTGCCCCAAGTCACTTTGGGCTGGAAAGAAAATGTAGTATGTAATAATGTTAATAGTGACCAAGGGGATGCCAAGTTCTACTCCAGTTGTTAATTAGAATACAAGGTTGTACCGTTAACCAAGTCACCCCATGTCGAAGTAAACTGGCTAATTTAAATATCCGGGGCATTTAAGCCCCTTAGACTCAATGGTTGCATTTATTTTTGAATGGCTATATGCAGTCTCTTGCCATTCCAGATGAATAAGGAAAACGCGGACTGCAATTTTCTAATATCTAAATGCTTTAATAACAAAGGAATAGGTTGTGATTGGTATAATAATTTCGAAAAACTCATCATCTTAACTAAGTGGCAGCGAGGGAGCACATGAAGTGGAAGATGGGCCCAACGCGACAACCCGGAAAAAATTTTACTATAGCAGGGGCTAATTAAAAGAATAAATAGATTCTGGTGTCTTGCCCACATGTATACCCAAATATTTAACCCCTTGCTGACATTGGACGAATGAAATGTATGAAAACGTCAGTTTATCCTGCAAGAAAAAAGCCTTTACACAGCTCTGCATATGGAAAAATAAAAATGTTCTGGCTATCAGAAGATAATGATGCATAAGTATTGTTTAAAACAATAAAACACTATTTTAAAAAAGCGCTTCAACATAAAAAAAACATATAAATTGGGTATTGCTGTAATAGTGTTGGCCACATAGTAAAACTAACTTGTCATGTATACTGTACGGTGAGCCCTGTTAAAAATATAAAAACTCTACTAGGATTTCATTTTCTTCACCCTGTCTTCCACATAATGGATTTAAAAGTGATAAAAAAAAGCTTTGTACCCCCCAAAATGTTACCAAAACTAAAATGTAAACTCATCCCGCATAAAACAAGCCCCTACACAACTCCATACACAAAAAAATAAAAAAAAGTTATTGCTCAGACTATGGCAATGCAAAAACATGGTTTCCTTTTTGAATACAAGTGTTTTTATTGCAAAAAAGCAGTAAAACATAAAACAAATATACAAGTTGAGTATCGCTGTAATCGTATCGACCTGCTAAGTAAAGCTAGCTAGTCATTTATACCACACGGTGACCGCTGTAAAAAATTTAAAAAAAACACTAAAACACTAAAAATAAAAAACACTACAAGGATTGCTGTATTTTGTTCTAAACGCCTCACAAAACCTTGGTAAAAAGCGATGAAAGCGTCATATGCACCCTATGGAACCATTAAAAACAACAACTTGTCTCGCAAGAAAAAAGCCCTTAATCAGCTCCATACACAGAAAAATAGAAAAGGTTATGACTGTCAGACTATGAAGGCATAAAAACGCAATTTTTTTATATACACATTTCTATTGTGTAAAAGTAGTAAAACATGAATAACTATATAAAATTTATATCATTGTAATTGTACCGACTGCATAGTAAAGTTATCCTGTCATTTATCCCGTACGGTGAATACTGTAAAAATGAAGCCCAAAAAACAATGGTGGAACTGCATCTTTTTTCCTCATTTTCATGGCCCAATGCTAAAAAAAATTATACGCCCAAAATGCACAATACAACCCGGTGGGGTCCATGAGGGGTTTTAGACCAAAAAAGGGGGGCTTCGGAGGGGTTTACTGTTCTTGTACTTTGTTCTCACAAAAG
>JAODAL010002099.1:0-206284 GCA_025379985.1 Phyllomedusa bahiana | reverse complement strand
GTAAAATTTGGTCGTACAAAATGGCGCCGCAGCGCAAATTTCAAGAATAGAAAATGTTTGGAATTTTTTTACAGAACCAAAACATAACGGAAACCCTACATGTTTGGTATTGCCGGATGCATAACAACCTGTAGAATACAGTTAACACATCATTTTTACCAAAGAATAAACTCCATAAAAACAGACCTCCCGCAAACATGACGCAAGTACGTTTTTTTTTTTCACATTTTGCCCCACTTAGAATTTTTTTGCCGTTCCCTAGTATACTCTATAGTAATATAAATAACACCACTAGAAAGTACAACTTGTCCCGCAAAATAAAAGCCCTCATATGTTTATGTAGGTGGAAAAATAAAAAAGTTATGGCTTTCGGAACGCAAAGAGCAAAAAAATTTAGAGCCATATTATCATGATCGTCCGTCAGGAAGGGGTTAAAGGAATAAATGATAGCGCCATATACCAGGGAACCCACATAGTAAGCTGGAAAACCACCAACTTGTTATTCCTTTCAAAAAGCTACAATATCTTGCACTTTCGGTCACCTCAACCTCTGGGCCCCATAGCAGCTTCTATGGCTACTTTGGTTACAGTTAGAAAGGTATATGGAAAATTTTGTGAGCAAATATCCTCATGATTAAAATAAAAGCATCCTTTATTTGCCAAATATTAAAAGGTCCAAGTCACATATAAAATATCATCCGCTTACGCATTTCAGACCATCGGGTCCTTGGGTACAGTTACATCTATAAGCAGAAAGGTATAAATAGGGAGTTAAGAATACTACAAAATGTCACAGATTTTCATTGTTCTTTGATCACAATTCTATTTGGCAAGGGGAGGAACATCTCCAGATCTTTAATATCTGCCGATCTGCTCCTATAGGGGAAATTATTAAAAGAGTTCTCTGCTCTGGACAAATTCCTAATCATGACAATAGGCTGATCACAAAGTTTCCCTCTGCTGGGACCCCCAGTAATTGGCAGTAATCTGTGGAAAAACCTGGCAGTAAGTACAGGCAGTCCCTGGATTATGAACGGGATAGGGACTGTAGGTTTGCTCTTAAGCTGAATTTGTATGTAAGTCAGAACAGGTAGATTTATTAAATGTAACTCCAGCAGAAAAAGTTTTTTTTTAGTTTTGGACAGTGCAGGGAATGGTTTTTACATTTGTTTTGCAGTCTGTGCCCCTGTTAAGATTTTCACCTTGTTTCCAACTCATACGCTGCTGTGGCATGCTGACACTTGTCGTTCCATGGCTACTATCTGCTGTGGAATATGGAACGACAAGTGCCAGCATGCCCCATAAGTCTCCGTTTGTAACTAGAGGACAGATATAATTTAGAACATTGAAGTCAGGGACTGCCTGTATTCAATTTCCCTGCAGCGCCACCACAGGTGAAATGTAGCATTACACAGTGCTCATTCACAGCAGTGGGTAGTACATCCACACGAGTTGAATTTACTCGTCGGATTCTAACATTTAATATGGATTTTAGGTGTTTTTTTTCATCGCATTTTATGTTAGAAAACGAGTCCCATTCATCTCTATGGAAGCGGATCCGACATACTAATGTTTTGGATGCGTTTTTCACCTGGAATCTGGCGGAAGAATTAACATATTCTAAGTTTTTTTTTTTACCCTAGAAAATAGCGTTGTGTGGACTACAATGCGTATTCTCTATTGTAGTCAATGGGGATGATTTTACTTCCGGTTGTAGAATCTGTATGGATTCTGACTTGAAATACTTGTGGTGTAGACGAGTCTTAATGCAGGACAGGACAGTTCTTCCAGAGTGAGAGACTCTCTCTGCAAATGCTCTGTTCTCTGGCCAAGTTACTGGACATGGGACTCTCTTATATGAACTTAGAATTCCATACGAGATTATATGAAAGTAAGTTTTATAAACCGGAGGACCCCTTTAAAGGGGTTGTGCCACCCCTGACATTTATCACCTAGGACTGATGTCTGCTTGCTGGGGTTGTCACCGCTGGGATCCCCTACAATTGCTAAATGCAGGCCCCAAACATGGACACTGCCGCTCCTATCCAGCAGGTGACATTCAAGGTACAAATATGCAGCTGACCATCTTATAGTTCTGAATATTTGAGGATTTAGAAATCTAGTCAGACAAGCAATTTATTTGTCATTAACTTTGTAATTTTCTGACCAGCCGCCTGCCCGGGAAGGACAATGCAGGTAATTGCTTCTCTCTCCCTATAATGAGACATGCGGTCGTTCCTTACCTGAGCAGTATATCACAGGGAGTGTCCCGGCCTCTCTGGATTTGGGTGATGTTAGACTGTTCCAGTTCATTACATTTACAAACTCTAAAAGTCACAGTGTTCCAGGAGTTGCTCCGTGTCCCCTCCCTCAACCCACAGGGATCACACTGACCCGTCTGATAAGGTCACATCTATCTGGACCTGATCCACTACTGCTAATGAATAAATTTTACCTGTAGGATACGTCTACAACAGTGTTCTCCAACTCCGGTCCTCAAAGCCCACCAACAGGTCATGTTTTCAGGATCTCCCACAGAAAGCACTGACAGTAATTACATCACCTGTGCAATGCAAAGGAAAGCCAGAAAGCATGACCTGTTGGTGGGCCTTGAGGACTAGGGTTGGGGACCCCTGGTCTACATGGCAAGGTTCTTCAGTCGGTTTTTGACGCAGATTTGGTAATTGAAAAACTCCAAAAACAACTGTAAAACCATCCCCTATAGACCTCAATAGAAAATCTGAGCCGTAGTCTACACCGCTCGGATTTTCTGAGGTCGGATTTCAAAACCACCGATTTTTCAGAAAAACTTTCACTGAAAAATTTACTATTGAAGTTAATGGGGAGACTGAAAAACTACCAGAAAACTTTGTGCTCGTTTTCGGATGTGGTTTTAGTATTTGGTTTTTCAATCAGTGTAAATATATCTAGCTACATAGAATAGGTAGCGCTCTCTTTCTACAAATATTATAATCTGGCACTTGTCAAATCTAAATAATTTTGGTTCCTAATTGAGCTAAAACGGGGAAGGTTTATTCTGATCTCATGTCAGTGAGAAAAACATGCAGAGGTGTCTTTTTATATAGTATATGGACACTTCTGGGATAGATAGATAGATATGGGAAAAATAGATAAATAGATAGATATATATCCACAAAAAATCACAGCACTCCAGGATTGGAAAAAAAATGAATTTAACTTTATTCCAACATGTCCACTGGCAGTGGGCATGTTGGAATAAAGTTAAATTCATTTTTGTTTCAATGCTGGAGTGCTGCGATTTTTTGTGGATATTTCAAGGGGCTGTTGACTGCGGTCATATAGTCGCTGGCACCCAATCCTTCAAGGAGTTTTTCATTTGAGTGCTGCCTTGCTATATACACTCACCGGCCACTTTATTAGGTACACCTGTCCAACTGCTCGTTAACACTTAATTTCTAATCAGCCAAAAACATGGCGGCAAATCAGTGCATTTAGGCATGTTTTGACTGGTCAAGAACAATCTCCTGCAGTTCAAACAAGCTTCGTATGGGGAAGAAAAGGTTGATTTGAGTGCCTTTTAACGTGGCATGGTTGTTGGGGCCAAAGGCTGGTCTTTTGTATTTCAGAAAACTGCTGATCTCCCGGGATTTTTCACGCAAACCATCTCTAGGGTCTACAGAGAATGGAAAAAAGAAAAAAACATCCAGGGGAGCGGCAGTTTCCTGTGGCGGAAATGCCTTGTTGATGCCAGAGGTCAAAAGGAGAATGGGCAGGAAATGGTTCGAGCGATAGAAAGGCAACAGTCACTCAATAGCCACCCGGTTACAACCCAAAGGGAGGCAAAGAGCATCTCTGAAACACAGTACGGCGAAACTTTGAGGCAGACGGGCTACAGCAGCAGAAGACCACCACCGGGGTGCCACTCCTTTCAGCTAAGAACAGGAAACTGAGGCTCCCAATTTGTCCAAGTATCGAAATTGGACAGTAGAAGATTGGAAAAAAACGTTGCCCGGTCTGATGGTTCCCATTTCTGCTGGGGACATTCGGTGGGGGGTCAGAATTTGGGTCAACAACATAAGCATGGGTCCCCCTGCCTTGTATCAACGGGTTTGGCTGGTGGTGGTGGGGGCATGGGTGGGGAATATTTTTTGGCACTTTTGGGCCCCCTTGGTTTCCAAATTGAGCATTGTTGCAAACCCCCTTGTGGAATCTATGCCCGAAAAGAATTGAGGGGAGTTCTGAAGGCAAAAGGGGGGCCAACCCATTACTAGCAAATGGGTTTGTACCTAATAAAGGGCCGGTGGGGGGTATATATTTTTTTTTTGATAGATAAAAAATGGGTAGTACAATGGGATAGATAGTAAATAAATATGAGATAGACATGGGATAGCTATAGATAGATTTATATACTGTATATAGATAAATATAGAGCTACCTATTCTGTATAGACAGATACAGTACTGTATATCTCTACACCGTCTGACCCCAAAAAAATGTAAGAATCAAATCCAAAAACTGCATCCAAAACCGCACTAGAAAATGAAAACCAGTTAAAAAAAAAAACCTTGTTTTTGTGCACAAGACTGTCAAAATACTTGTCGGATTTTAGGATTCAGAATCCGATGAGTATTTTATACCTTGTCATATGGACTTCGTGTGGCTAGGTCCACACAGCTAAGTGAAAAAGCCATCCGAAATCCGATGGCATTTTCACTTTGCTGGACCGTGTCGCAGCGCCATTTGTTTGCGCGTTTTTTGCACAAACAATGTTGGTTGAATTTCAGATTCCCGGCGACCACATACACTGGGGAAGCGGAAATCCGACGTCATTGCCGTGGAATATGCAACATGTTCTATATTCCGCCAGACGCTTTTCTTTTTTGGTTTCCTTCAGTAAACAATCCGTTCAGTGTAGGCTACAGCCCGGATTTTCTATTGAGGGCTACACAGCGCTGGGTATGGTCATTTTTCAGCGGATTCAAAATACTGAAGCTGCTGAAAAAATTACCAAATTCCAGTGCTGTGTAGCCCTCAGCAGAGAATCCTGTGCTGTGTAGACCTAGCCTTAGTCTACATCTCCTGCCATATCTGTTTTAGCGTGTCTTTCCAAAGCATATGGGGAGGGGGGGGGGCCTGCCGGGCACCAGCCCCATAGACATTTTCAGCGGCTATCGTAACATCCATCGTATTGTACGCGCAGGGGACGACGTGTAACCCATAGCTATCTATGAGAGCTATGGATTACCGTAATTGCAGCGCGCATTTTGCGCATTACGTGCCGAAATGCGCGCAAAAATAAGCCGTGTGAACATACCCTATTACCTCTCTATTACCAAGGATGCATTTTATCACAAGCGCTTTCCAAAAGGAGATGGGCCTTCAACACCCTTCCCTAGTCCTCATGGCTAGAAGTTCCTACAAGTGTCAGGGATGACCACCCTTCACTCAAACTTATGGAGAACCTGTCTTGTTCTTGGTTCCCAATCAGGTTTCCACCAAGGAGCTATAAATGGAGATTGGCCTCCACAGGTGGAAAGCCAGGGTTGCATGATTCTGAAGAACCTGAGCACCACAATAGAATCCCAGGAGAGATTTCCTAAAAGGACCTAGTGTATGTTGAACGCTCAGTGAGAAGTAAATAAGGATTTGCACCAAGACAATGGCCCAGACATCTGACCATTGACCCACAAATTAATTGAAAGACTGAATGCGTTCTCTCTACTGCCCAAGTGCACAAGGTTGAGGCCTATCATAAGCCCTCTTCAAAAGGACATGAGCCTGAGGGGACGTTCACACGGCGTTTCTTAGATACGTGTTTGGGTATGTTTTCCTGACCCAAAAACGGACCCAAACACATATCTAACAATGTTCCTGTGTGATTACATTAGATTCAATGTAAAACACGTATCGGCGTTCAGACGCTACATGCGCTTAATTGATCCGACCAAAGAATTGTCAAGTCAATTCTTGATCAGGTTCAGCATCACAAACCCTATTTGAAACTATAGGGTACGTTTTTGCAGCCCAGAAAACCTATCCAAATGCACCACACTTTGAGTACGTTTGGATACGTTTTACGCATTATGTTTTTCGGATTGAAAAAAATATTGGAAAAAGCCGTGTGCACTTACCTTAACGCTTATAGGTGATTATTTGATATGTGAAAATATTTTTGACACTTCCGGAAATATTGTATTGTGTTGGAAAATTTATATCTGTACAATGAATAAAAGCTTTTAATAAAGTTTTTAATAAGTTTTTAAAAAATAAACTGCACAGCTTAAAATTTCCAATTAGAAAGAAAAAAAAAAGGAGATTGTCCCTCACAAATCTTCCCTAGTCCTCATAGCTAGAAGTCCCTACAAGTATCAATGATGGCCACCCGTCGCCTAGACTTAGGAAGAGCCCGTCTTCCTACTGGTTTCCACCCCGTGTCCATCAGTAATCAAAGTTGGCCTAAACAGATGGGTTGGCAAAATTGTAAGGGGGTGAAGAATCCGATCATCACACTAGATCACCAGGAGACATTTCTCAAAAAGACTCTGTGTCCTGTGCAAAGCCACAGTCATGCCCGTATCCTGGCCGATGCAACGACATCTTCCAGTATCCCCGCTACTTACTCACCTGTCCCGGCTCCTGTCTGAGCTTTGGCGCCGGTGGCGGACCCCGCCGGCAGATACGAGTCTGTCATTCTTCCTCCAGCAACCTGGCATGCAGTGCGCGCACGTGCGCCTCCTAAGGCTAGGTTCACACAGCTTAAACGCAAGGCGTAATTACGCCCCGCAACTACGCCGTGTGGCCGGGGTCGGGTGCAGGGGGCCGGCACCTCGCCGGCCCATAGACTTGCATTACCAGCGGCGCGTATACGGCGCTAGTAATTCACATGTCACTTATCTTCCCCCGCGGCGGATTCACCGGGCAGGGAGAGGAGACGTAATCCATAGTTCTCTATGAGAACTGTGGATTACTGGAATGACTGGGACGTATTCCAGCCGTAATTTGCGCACTCCGGCACGTAATTACGGACTGAAATACGTCCAATTTTAAGCTGTGTGAACATGGCCTAACGTTACACGCATAGCACTACTCGAGTATTTAAAGGGACAGTGTCCCAATTACCTGCCCTTGACCCCTGACTACATAAGGAACTTCCTGCCCTTGTTCCTGGTCAGTTCGTTGTTGTCTACATTGAGCTTGACCCCTGTCTGCTGCACTACTGCTGTTCCAGGGTCTAGTGTAGCCTGCGTTACCTGTGCGCTATCAGTGCCGTTGCATCAGTCCTATTACTACTGCTGTACATCTGTCTAATGTCGGACTGGGGTGCCTATGGCCCCCAGGTGGAGTTGACTCTATGGGCCCACCGGTTGAGCTGTTTGTGGGCCCATCAGTGGAACTTATTTTAGGGGCCCACCCTACAGCTACTGTAAATGACTCTACATCCCTCCTATACTCAGTCTGCTTTTTTTTTCTCTCCCAAGGATGTCTATGTAGTTTAAAAGCAACTCCAGGTCTACCATGCTCAGGGCCCACCGGGGGTTTCCCCTATTCCCCTGTGGGCCAGTCCTGTCGCTGTACTAAATCCGCTTCTGTCCTGGGACTGTGCTACCTGCCTACAGCTACATCTACGGTGTCCTGTTGTCCGTACCAGCACCTGCTATCCTGCCCTGCACTTCAGCTACCTCTGCGGATTACGCCATCTACGCTCGCAGGGTCCCAGAGGATCCGCCATATACCGACGATTGACGGGTCAGTGTATACCGACACCACGGATCGTGACAGTCCTGAAACGATCTCAATGGACAGTGAGAATTAAATAGGGATGTGCACCATGGAAGCTCCCCAGATATCAGGTGCCCCACAATCCACATGCCCCCAGCCTTGGTCTATCTATTTTGATCCCTTCGGATGGTGATGATCAGGGATATCACAGAACTACAGTGGTGCGTGCAGGTAACGGTTAACTGCGGGGTCTCTGCAGACGCGACGCTGTAGGATTCACGGCGGTGTCTCTCCGAGAAGCCGAGCTAGACACAGATCATGAGCTTGTATTACAATTTCAATTGAATTTTTTGCTCCCAGAGGCCCCTGTGTACACTGCAAACTCATTCTGCATTCAAAAGAGTGGTCTCTGTGCACGGCAGACACCCCTGGGTATTTTCGGAACCTACTGGCTAATTAAGAGAGAAAAGGAAATTAAAAAACAAGCCGGATGCAGGCACTCGCTCTACGCCATCATCCCTCACCACGAAATATCAGTGAGAAGTGGGATAGAGGCGATAGGTATAATATCTCCGAATGCCCACAGTGCACAGGGCTGGAGAACGATGAGGCTCACTTTTTATGGTGGTATGGTGGCAAAGTGTGAAACAAGTCATACAAATCTGTCCACACCCCAGACCTAGATTTAGTAGAGCTCCCTCCGTATACATCCAATTCATCCATAGGACTCCATTCACCCAGAAAGTAAATTCTCAACATCAAATACAGCACTGAGACGAATGAGCGTTCAGGATCCATCTGATAAGGCCATTTTGAAGTTGTAAGTGGGCATATGCAATTTGATCAAACTGAGCACTAAAAGCCTTTATTTTGTACATGTGTAGAGCATAGCCGTAATGCATTAGAAATGTTCCAATAGTTCATTGTGTGTATGGGTTTTAGGGCCGTCTATGCGGTGCTATATTTGGTGTTTGGGAATTTACTTTTTGCAGTCACAACAGTGTGAACTAGCGTCTATACAAATTTGGTATTGGCATAGGTATTTGCATATTGTATTTGAGAATCTACTTTCTGCAGTCACAACAGCGTGCACCAACATCTACACATATTGCAAATTGAGGTGAGGGGTAACCTATGTTTTTTTTTTTTTTTAATTTGTACATTTGGAAGAGTGCTGCCCCCATCCTAGCCCTGCATTCTCTCCCACCTGGCTACATCAGGTCCTTATAATCAGTGTGAATGGAGCCCAGCCATGAATGTATGGTGGCTTTGTCCCCACAAAGAAGTATTAGGCTATGTTCACACGGCTTAACTGCGGGGCGTAATTCCGCCCCGCAATTACGCCGTGTGGCCGGGGGCGGGAGCGGGGGACCGGTACCTCGCTGGCCCATAGACAGTCATTGCTAGCGGCGCGTATACGCCGCTAGAAAGTGACCTGTCAATTATCTCCCCCCTCGGCGTATTCGCCGAGCAGGGAGAGGAGACGTAATCCATATTTCTCTATGAGAACTGTGCATTACCGTAGTTACTGGGACGGATTTAGCCCGTAATTGGCGCACTTCGGCGCGTAATTACGGACTGAATTACGTCCCAGAATAAGCCGTGTGAACATGGCCTTA
The DNA here is from genome assembly GCA_025379985.1 of Phyllomedusa bahiana. Taxonomy (NCBI): domain Eukaryota; kingdom Metazoa; phylum Chordata; class Amphibia; order Anura; family Hylidae; genus Phyllomedusa; species Phyllomedusa bahiana. Next base: position 196,964 of record JAODAL010002099.1, on the reverse strand, counting down.
GAGTTAGGGACCACCTTATGAAGCTGCCTGGACACAGTAATATACAGTCTACAGAGCCTGAGTACAACTGGTATCTACCTCTATATGGTCACTGTACAGCGGTAATATACAGTCTGTAGAGCATGTGTACACTGGTATCTACCACTATATGGTCACTGTATGAAGGTAATATACAGTCTGCAGAACCTGTGTACACTGATATCTACCACTCTATGGTCACTGCATGAAGGTAATATACAGTCTGCAGAGCCTGTGTACACTGGTGTCTACCACTATATGGTCACTGTATGGAGGTAATATACAGTCTGCAGAGCTTGTGTACACTGGTGTCTACCACTATATGGTCACTGTATGGGGGTAATATACAGTCTGCAGAGCCTGTGTACACTGGTGTCTACCACTCTATGGCCACTGTATGAAAGTAATATACAGTCTGCAGAGCCTGTGTACCCTGGTATCTATAACTAAATGGTCACTGTATGGAGGTAATATACAGTCTGCAAAGCCTGAGTACACTGATATCTACCACTATATGGTCACTGTATAGAGCTATTATACAGTCTGCAGAGTCTGTGTATACTTGTATCTGCCACTAAATGGTCACTGTATGTAATATACAGTCTGCAGAGCCTGTGTACACTGGTGTCTACCACTGTATGGTCACTGTATGGGGGTAATATATAGTCTGCAGATCCTGTGTACAACTGGTATCTACCACTATATTGTCACTGTATGGGGTATAATGTTGTACCGTGTTAGCCATAGAAAGTAGTAGAAGCGTGAAGAAATCAGGCGATACCTTTTAGAGGCTGAGTATATTTGATGGTGAGCTTTCCAGAGTACTAGCTCCCTTCTTCAGAAAGGATGTTATATCATAATGTCTCTTCCACTGTATGGAGGTAATATACAGTCTGCAGAGCCTGTGTACACTGTTATCTACCACTGTATGTTGACTATATGGTGGTAATATACAGTCTGCAGAGCCTGTGTACTCTGTTATCTTCCACTGTATGGTGACTATATGGTGGTTATATACAGTCTGCAGAGCCTGTGTACCCTGGTAGATACCACTGTATAGTCACTGTATGGAGGTAATAAACCAGTCTGCAAGAGCCTGTGTAACACTGGGTAAATATTCTCTAAAGTCCCTGTAAGTGGTAATAAATACAGTCCTGCAGAGCCTGGGTACACTGGTGTCTACCACTATATGGAAGTAATAAACAATCTGCAGAGCCTGTGTACCCTGGTATCTACCACTATATGGTCACTGTATGGAGGTAATATACAGTCTGCAGAGCCTGTGTACACTGGTATCTACCACTGTATGGTCACTCTATGGAAATAATATACAGTCTACAGAGCATGTGTACACTGGTATGTACCACTATATGAGGGTAATATACAGTCTGCAGAGCCTGTGTACACTGGTACCTACCACTGTATGGTCACTCTATTGCAGTAATATTAGTTGCAGTGGAATAGTTTATATTCAGTAATGGTATGGTGTATTTTTCAGTAACTAAATGGTAGTGATATATGGTAATATGTAGCAGTCTTATTGAGTCACTATGTGGTGGTGATATGTGGCAGTATTAATCAGTTGTTACATAGGGATATTATTCAGCCGTTATGTGGGGAAATGTGGTGGTATTATTCAATTGCTATGTGGTGATATTATTCAGTCATTATGTGGTGATATATGGTGGTATTATTTAGTCACTGTAGTTCTGATATGTGGTCATGATGTGGCGATATTTGGCCTTAGTGGAATTATTGGCGATATTATCTTGGTTTTGTGTAGCAATGTTATTTGGTAACTGTCTGACCATTATTTAGTGGTTTTACACTTACAACTTTGTGTTGTAGCCATTTTATAATTTTATTTACATGAAATGTATAATTCGTGGAGGGGGCATATCTCTTTACACCTTTTATGTTTACCACTCGGTGTCCTGCTGCAATTAGGTGAGGGAGAATTAGAAGCCCCACCGCCCCATCTTGATTATAGGTTAGGGTGATGATGTCATCACACCAGTCTGTATAAGTGAAGCGAGTCTGGGAGGGGGCACCTTGCAGGTGGCGGAGACAGGGAGGCACAGTACAGTTGCTTTGAGGAGGGCACCAAGAAACAACTCCTTGGGCGGGGCCTAGGCACTGTGTATATGTGTGTGTATATATATATATATATTTATTTATTGTAAGTTGTGTGTATAGATTTGCAGGGGGTTAATCGACTCAGCAGTTTGTGGTGGAGAAAGCATGGCAGGGAGCCGGCAGCCAATCAGTGTGAGGTTGGGGGAGAGAGGCTGCAGGTCTCACAATTAAAAACAGGGACTGCAATGTGCTGCAGTCAGACAGGGAGTGAGAGTTTGATAGAGAAAAAGTTACAGAGTGTGCGTTCCAGTTCCAGTTGTCCAGCAAATGGTCAGTTGGCCACAAGCCGGCTGTGGTTCAAGAACAGGCGTCCCCTTTCCACTGGAAAAGTGCTCACAGTGAAGAAGAAGAAGAAGGAGAAGAGGCAGGAAGAAAGGAGAAAAGAAAGTGAAAGGAGTTGTGAAGGACAGAATGGGTAATTGTCTCAGGGACACGAGAGAGAGAGAGCAACCAGAGTTGTGAAGAAAAGAACAGAGAACGGTCTTAACGATGAAGTGAGAGAGAGCAGTCAGAAGATTAGCTGACCTTCGGGGTTTCTAGGCTTTCCACTCCAGGGCCTAGTCTGTACTCTCCTTAGGGGGCAACTGCTGGTAATATGTAGAAAGTGGACCCTTTGACCACTGCAAAGCCAAGCATACTAACAGCTCTTGTGTGGGAACACTGCCCTGGGGCTGGCACCCTTCCACATAGAGTGAGAGGCCACTGCGGGACAGAGAATTGTATAGCAGACTTGATAGAGAGAGAGGCTGTTGAGTTCAAGAGAGAGGAATTGCCAAGAGAGTAATTGTACTGCGCTAAAGAGAACTGTGCTTAATGAGAACTACTTGTGAAGTGTAACATGCTAACAAGTTTGGTGCCATGAATAAAGCCTGCAAGACCCAAACTAAGAAGTCCCTGTGGTTGTATTTCCAGCTCTGGTGCACTACACATTCCAGCAAGCGCACACTGGCAGCCCTGACAGCCATGTACACCCACTGCACCACACATGGATCACCTACCAGACCCCTCCTCCCCTGGTAGCACCTTACACTATCTTCATATACAATGTAAAAAAAATTTTTTTTTTTTATTTTCTGATCACATTTTTGACATACAACATAAAATAATAATAATAAAAGAGCTTCGAATTAGAGAAGTCAAATTTTAAAGCCGTGTTCCCACTATAGACTATGATAGTATATCGATAGGACATCAAAGTCTGATAGCTGTGGGTACTAGAGGCTGGACTCACAACTTTTTTGGGAACAGGCCCCTGAAAGTCTTGGCTCAGAATGGAAAGCCGGTCCCATTTGTGCACGACTCTCCATTCTGTTCTATGGGAGTTCTGAAGGCGGCTGAACATTTCGCTCCCCTGTGCTCGGAACTTCCATAGAACAGAACGGAGGGTTGTGCGCAAGTGTGACCTGATCCTCATTCTGAGCCGATACTTTTGAGGGCTCGTTTCCAAAATAGCTGCGGGTGCGACCTCTAGGGCCCACACCTGGCAGGCTTTGATGGCACATCCTATCGATTACACCAGTCTATGGTGGGAGCACCCCTTTAAACCCCTTAACGACACTGAGTAATTTAAACCCCCCTTTGTCCCCAAGGGGCTGTATACGGATCGGGCGTGACCTTTTTACACAGGCAAGGGGCCCCGGGATGCTAATTGCACTGACACCCCCGGAACAGAAGGAATGGAGCTGGCACCATCCCGCGTTATTTAACCCCTTAGATCACTGGTGTCAAACAAAAAGGCCCCGGGGGCCCAACCGACCGCCGCCTGTGTTTTTCCAGTCGGGGCTTATTTTTCGGAAATTGGTATGGTGTATTACCACTCACAGTTTTTTGGATATGTGGCAGGGTGGGGGTGTTATTTGGTCACTAGGGGTGGTGTATGTGGTATGGTGGGGCAGTAAAAATTCTTTCACTATGTGCTAGGCAAAAGGCAGAGGCAAGGAGAAAAAGCATTTTTGGGGGAGGTCGGGTCCCTCAGCATCCCCTGTCCCCTTTAGCTCTTAAGTCCCCCTTTCCACCGTCTCACCAAAGCAGAAAGGGGGGGAAACCTGGATTACACACTGTCACATAAATAAAACGGGAGTGTTAAGGACGGCAGGGGTGGGCCCTTCTTTTCCCCTTTCCCAGGCCCCCCTGCATTTTTACTTGCAATAAACATATGATACAGCAGGGAGTTGTTTCTCTACAGGGGGCATATATACCACAGGGGGCACTTATACCACCTATCTATCTAAGGGATTGTATACCTACTTACTACATACAGATGGTAAATATAACACCTATCACAGGGAGCTGAAAATTGGGCTACAGGGGGAAATACCTATCTACCTACAGGACATTTAAAACCTTTTTATCTACAGCTTTTTACCCCCTTATCTACCCAAAAGGTCAATTACGATCACCTTGGGGGGCAATATATTCTTCCTGGTTGCCCCCAAGGCTAATAAATAGCAATGCGACAAATGTAACAGTTTTAAGGGGGTTTTCTCACTAAAGGATTTCTTTTTTTTAAAGACTTTCAAAAAAAGTTTTCCCTTTGCATAGTGTCCATTAAAAATGCCACCTAACCTAATATCCCCCCTTGTATGGGGTGCATCACTCCGTGGGGCTAAGCTCAGACCTTTTGATTTTTCTGATTTGGCCCCAGGCTGGGTTTCTATAGCTACGACCTGGGTTCTACGCAGCCTATAAAGCCAGTAAACACGCACCTGAATTCAAAGTGAAACCAAGAAAACAGGACTGAGGTAAGATGAATCAATGTAGTGAGACGACCCCTTTAAGGAGAAGTTCCATATACACAGTTCTAAAATTTTGTCGGCCCGTGAGGCTGACGTGGCCCCGGTGAAAATGAGTTTGACACCCCTGCCTTAGATGTAACAAATGCGGCCGTGGTGTCTAAATGAATGAGGAACGGTACCGCGCACCGCTCCTTACTCCGGAATCGCGGAGTCCAGATCGGTTTTACATGGCGGTTGGAGGCCTTGTGAAGGCTTCCATCACCACCATGTTTCTCGTTTTGTTACTTCCTGCCTGGGGAAGGAAGTAGTAAAACCGCCATCTTCGTGCACCCTTTGTTTATACAATATAAAAAGGTGTACACATGTTCGCGCTCCCTAGTGATCAAGCACCCTACGGGACTCAAATTACTAGTAGGAAAAAAAAATTTAAAACGTAAAAAAAAAAAAATACTAATAAAAAGAAATAAAAAACTTGCACATATTTGGTATCGCCGCGTTCGAAAAAGTCTGATCTACTAAAATACGGTGAGCACCGTAGAAGAAAAAAATTCCAAACACCAAAATTGTGGTTTTTTTGGTTATTTCAGGTCCCCTAAAAATTGGAATAAAAGTAATCACAAAATTATATCTATCCCAAAATGGGGCCAATAAAAAGTACACTTCAGTTTGCAAAAAATGCGCCATAACTGAGGCCCATAGGTGGAAGTGCAAAAAAGTTATTGGTCGCAGAAAACGTTTAGATTTTTTTTTACGGCACGAAAACATAACGAAGACCCTACAAATTTGGTATTGCTGGAATCGTATCACCCTGCAGAATACAGAGAACACATCAATTATACCGAAGAGTGAAAACGGTAAAAAAAAAAAAACACTAACATGGTGCAAATGCGTTTTTTTTTTTAAACATTTCAACCCACTAAGAATATTGTGGCTATAGCAACCAGTGTGAGACATCATATCAGGAGAGATCAAACAGGTCTGTAGCTATAGCGACCAGTACTGGCAGCCTATTAGGAGAGCTCAAACAGGTCTGTAGCTATAGCGACCAGTGCTGGCAGCCTATTAGGAGAGCTCAAACAGGTCTGTAGCTATAGTGACCAGTGCTATATGCCTATCAGGAGAGATCGAACAGGTCTGTAGCTATGGCAACCAGTGCTGGCAGCATATCAGGAGAGATAGAACAGGTCTGCAGTTATAGCGACCAACACTGGCAGCCTATCAGGAGAAACAGAACACATCTGTAGCTATATAGCGACCTGTGCTGGCAGCCTATCAGGAGAGAGCGAACAGGTCTGTAGCTATAGCGAATGGAAGCCTCTCAGGAGAAACAGAACAGGTCTGTATCTATAGCAACCAGTGCTGGCAGCCTATCATGAGAGATTGAACAGGTCTGTAGCTATAGAGACCTGAGGAGCTGATGCAGCCCATACAAGAGGGGATATCTAGGAATAGGTAGGACACTGTTAATGGACCTATTGCAAAGTGACTTGTTTCTGCAAGATCTTTCACAAAAAAACAATCCTTGAAGTGAGACAACCCCTTTAAGGGGTTAATTTAGTCATAAAAACCGACCGGCCACGATAGGGTTAATCGGCCTCCGCGCCGGCAGTGTGTAAGTCCAGCCACTAGATGGCGCTGCTCAGGACTTGGCCTAGGGCGGAGCAGCAGAAGCCGCTCTCGACAAAAAAAAAACAACCCCTGACCTGTTGTGGGCGGGGTTATGCGCGAATAGGTGGGCGTGGACGAGCATGCGCGCCACTGTCCCGTTACCCGGAGACGGCGCCGAACGGATTCTAGTGCTGAGGTAACCGCGTAAACGGGAGCCCGGCGTTTCAGAGAACGGGAGGGCCGAGCGATGCCCCGGAGGAAGGTGAGGACTGCGTGACGTCAGTCGAGGGCTTGGCTATAGGCGTCAGCATGGAAAATACGAGAAGGTTGCAGCTCCTATGGCCGCCAGGCGCAGAACTGAGCAGCGTCACGCTGAACGCGGGGCGCCCGTAGCAAGACCCTGCTGAGGGCAGACCGGGCGCAAGGTGCGAGGCCTCCGGGCGTGAGAGGCGCAGTCAAAACAAGGCCCGCGTCGGGTTTTCTCATGTTCTGTGCTCATTGGGTGTAGGGCAGCGAAGAAGCTTATTGATTGGTCAACGTTCTGATGACTCGCCTGCTGATTGGCTGGCTGCTGTGTCACTCACGGCTGGCGCCTCGCGTGTGGGTTTGAGCTCATTGATACACTGTGTCGCCAATCACATGAGTCCCCGCCCCTTCTGTGCTCTGATTGGCTGTTGTGATTAGTCGGCGTTCTGTCATTGGCTGGCTTTGCTGTCGGTCACCTGTCTGGCGCACCCTCTCGTATTATGATTGGTCCGTTGTCTCCCTTTAGCCAATAGCCGTGTTTGTAGGCGTGGTCATAACAAACCGTGGTCGTGAGACTATCAGCTCGTCACGTGCTCACTCTGGAGCTGCGCTTATGTGCGTTATCTCAACGTTTTGAGGTTTGTGCATAAATTAGGGCCCGGAGCTTGTATAATTACATACATAGAAAGCAGAGGACGTGGTGCTGTGATAGGTATCACAGGACTAAATACTTTGTTTGACTTAAAGGGGTTGTCTATTTTTGGAATACCCTTTTTTGGTTAGAATTGTCCCTCAATAATGAGTAAATCACAGGGTTACCTGCTGCTTTCACTCCTATTGCTTACCTGTAGTGCTGTCAAGCTGGCTTCCATTGAGCACTGAGGCACTGTCTAGCACTTGTAGATGAAGGGTCATGTGCTATACGTGTCCCTCAGCCTCCACAGTGGACGGTCATCACTCCTCTCCTTCTCATTCTACTATCCTTTGTCATCTCCTGTGAGGGCTTAGGGCAGAATAGACCCTACATTTCCAAAAATATCTACCCTTCCCCAGAGATAGGCGACCGCTACCCGCCAGAGTCCGACACCATCCTTCACCTCTAACCCCCTGATATTGGCGAATAGAGGCAAACTTCCCATTAATAATCTGCTGTACTCCATAAGGTAATATGATGGCAAGTTGTCAGTTTTCCTGCAGCGCCATCATTGGGGAGATGGAGTATTGCAGTGCGGTCATTGAAATTGGCATAATCCCGATACATTATGGGGTAAATGGGCATAAACCCGGAGGCGACCATTGCATGCATGGATGCTCCTGCAGTCATCAGAGCATGGACCATTGAAATATAGGGTGTCATGTATGAAAACTATTCAGGTTAAAGACTTTGTTACCCATAGCAACCAATCAGCGCTCATAGCAACCAATCAGAGCGCCCCTTTCATTTCATATAGTGTTCTGAAAAAATGAAAGGGGTGCTCTTGTTGGTTGCTATGGGCAACAAAGAGTCTTAGACCTGGACAGTTTTCATACATGTCCCCCTTAGTTTATCTCTAGGACGATTAATGTTCATGTAGCTGCTCTGTCTTCTGGGAACACTTGTTCTCGGTTCCTCAGCCAGATTTCGCTTGACACTATGGGGCTTCCCGTCTCCTTTCCTTTCACTGGCCTAAATGTGAGGCCATTGATATGAGCGGTCGCCGGCTCGCGCTGTCTTGCTGCTGTGTATACTCTGTGTGGGGCCGTTCACGTCAGGATGAGCGGTATGATTGTCAATCCTAATCACAGCCTGTTCCATAGAGGAATGCTGGAAGCAGTTCGGATGGGACAGAAGATTCCGAGTTCTCTACAGACATGGAGCACACTGACAGTTCTGAGAGTGACGCCAACTCCCGCGGTCCTGCCCGCATCACCCGCTCCACAGCCCGCCTCAGCCAGAGCTCACAAGGTACGTCCTCCTCGCCCACATCGCCCGACACGGTCTGTCATCTAGATCCTATAACCCGTCACCTGTGGCACCCAGTGACCCCGTCACTGTTTTAGGCCTCATTTATCAAAGCTAACAGGAAGACCGTCGTTGTTGCCCACAGCAACCAATCAGAGCTCACCTTATCTCTCCTACTGCTGTGGAAACATGAAAGGTGAGCTCTGGTTGCCGTAGGCAACAAAGACGGTCGTCTTTCAAGGTTTGGTTTGCACCTTAATATTCACTACGTCGGTTATTCGCGGAGATACTGTATAGATCCCTCCATGGATTCCAACCAATCAGAGGCCAGCTTCGATTATTTTTTTTTTTCCAGAGGAGTAGGGAATGAAAGCTGGCCTCTGGGTGCTATGGGCAACAATAACAAGTTGTTTTATTGATATCTATGGGCCGGTTGCAGCTACCTCGACGTATCCTAAACCACAGTACCCCAACGATCCCTCCAGCGGAAGGAATAAAGAGGTATGAGCTCAGCCTTGTGGTAAAACTTTGTTGCCCATAGCAACCAATCAGAGGCCAGCTTCCTGTCCAACATGGGCAGTCTTATCACAAGGCTAGGCTTGTACTTTGTTACGCTGCAGTGCATTGTGTGTCTCGGTAGCCCGTGCGTACTCCCGTGGTGCGGGGGGGGGGCGGCCCCATTGACATTCATTACTCGCGGCGCATATTCGCCACAAGTAATTGACATGTCACTTATCTCCCCGCGCGATCGTATTGTACGAGCGGAGAGAGGTGGCGTAATCCATAGTATAGATTATAGAACTATAGATTACTAAAATTTTGCCGCCTCTCACCCGTAGTGGAGCGCTATTACGACGCAAACTGCGCACCGAAATTACCCCGTGTGAACATAACCTATATGTGAAAAGTACATGCTATCTGTGTGTGACGCTACAACATGATCTATTATCCAGCACAAAAGGCCTCGTACAAAAAAAACTGTCTAGGTCTAAGACTTTCTTTGTTGCCCATAGCGACCAATTGGCGTTCCCCTTTCATTTCATATAGTGCTCTGAAAAATGTCAATGGGTGCTGTGATTAGTTGCTATGGGCTCTGATTTGGTTGCTATTGGCCACAAAGGAAGTCTTGGACCTAGGCAGATTTCATACATATCCCCCAAAAAGTGTATAGTGCTGGGAAATAGAGGAAATGTAGCCCAAGTTGGATTAAGTCTGTTCCATTGATATCTAAGGGCGGGCAGCAGCTGCATCGGGGTGTCCGTCAGGGTATCTGTGTTCACAGTATCTCAATGGATACCTCTGATGTCCTGAATAAGAAGGTGTGAACCCAGCTGTAGCCGGTTTTGATAAATGAGGCCCTTTGTGTAACAAGTAGGACGGTCTTTGTTGCCCATAGCAACCAATCGGAAATCGGCTCTCCTTTTTTCCAGATAAGTATAAAAAAAATGAAAGCTGAGCTCCGGTTGCTATGGGCAACCGAGCGTCTTGCTGTTGGCCAGTTTTCCTGCACGGGCCTGTTTGTGGTTACTGATCAGGAAGGGGTTTGTTACAATGGGTCCGTCAGGATCCGATGCTTGCTTGATTTGTCTTTGGATCGCTAACCACCTTCTGTTTTAATCCCTCTTAGTTACAGAGCAGAGGTGCATGGCTGCTTACACAGTGCAAATCATTAGTTTAGAGGGGGTTTTATGACTTCTCCTCGATTCGGGCCTTGCAGAGTGGATTGTCCGAGCTGCTACCTGATAGGAATTGTAGCCGAATGTGTCTTCTGGAGGCAGCAAGGTTATTTCCAGTGCTCATTAGTGCATTAGCTGAGCCGCAGCGATTCTAGCTTTACCATTCGTTTTAATTAGCAGCTTGATGAAAAACCAGAGCCCAAAAAAAGTGCATCTTGTAAACTCTGCTCTTTATACTAATCGGCCTCTGGCTGCTTCTGCTATGTCTTGGTGTGCTTGTCTTTGTTCGGAGCAAGGAACATTAATGGGGGGTTCTCATGAAAGAACGTCCACTATACGGGTCGGCTCGTAGCCATGTGTGAGAATGAGGAGGGCAGCGCATACGGCCTTCTTCCCCATTTTTTCCTATGGGAGTTCCAAATATAGCTGTGAACACTAAGGGGTTGTTCATACGTTTTGGAACTGAAAATCGCACCCAAAAACGCAGCGGTGATCAGATCCACTACGGCGAGCGGGGAGAAAGTGTCGTGCACATTATCCCGGCGGGATACGTGCCGTGGATAATGAAAGTCTATGGGGCTGGCGAGGTGCCGGCCACCGCTACACGGCGTAATTGCGGGCGAAATCCGTCCCCGCAATTACGCCGTGGATAAGCCGTGTGAACCCCCACCTAATTGCTAAGTGATTTAGAATCCATGGAATAGGTATTGTTGTTTTTTTTTTTTTTTTTTTATGAGAACCAGAAAATCCCAGTAAATTATGTAGAACTCCCAATAAAGGGGCGCACCCACCATTGACTGTGACATATTGGTAGGATCTGCCATCAAAGCCTGATAGGTGCGGATCCCACCACTCTCCATTCTGTTCTATGGAAATTCCGAACACACTGCTCACCTGTACTCGGAGCTGCCATAGAACAGAATGGAGAGTTGAGTGCAAGTGCAACTGGCTCTAAACTCTGTATGGAGACTTTTGGGGGCCCCTTCCTGAGAGAGGTGGGGATCCCGTCTCTGCACCTTTCAGACTCTATGCTTTCAAATTCTATGGTGGGAACATCCCTTTAAGTTTGGAATCCCCTGCAGTGTATTGAGCCAGTTCAGTTAGGGCATGTTCACACGGCGTTATTGCGCTAATTCATAGCTCTCGTAGAGAACTATGAATCGGGCTTCTTCTCCCTGGGCATATAATGCGATCCTATTGTACACCGGGGAGAGAAGTGACAGGTCACTTCTTTGCGGTGCTTACATGCCGCTGATAATAGGAGTGAATGGGGGCGGCCCCCCATCCTTAGGAGTATGCGATGATCAGCGCGTGCTTCCAAAACACCCCGCGTATTGCGGTGTGAACATACCCTTATTCAGAAGAAATGGGGAAATGTGAAGGAAGGTTTTATAGCTTCTTGACAAAACTGCTTGTGTGATTTCAGCTCAAACCAAATTGTACTGGGTGAAGGCAGAGGCTTTTCCTGGCTTCCAGCAAACCTTGCCCTCTTCCCCAGACCTGTGTATGTGTAGTATCTGACCTGCATGGCACAACCCTCACTGACCGTCCAAACCCGAACTGCTTCACCCAAATAGTTCAGATTTCTCCTTTCTGCTCTCTCCCCCAGTTATATCCAGACTCTGGCACAACCTCCTGTCTCTGTGATGGAGCTAGTGCAGCGTAGATGGACTCCGTAGTGGTGCAGCCTGGCTAAATATAAGCACAATGGCATTAGCATGGTATACGTGCTTGGATATGTTCTGTTTTTTATTGCAGTTTTGTATGGGCTTGAATCGAGTCACATGTCAGAACTAAGAAGTATGGGGATGTTGCCACTGACAATCGGTCAGATTTCACCTACTTTTTTTCCCCATTCAGAAATAAAAGCAGCAACCTGATTGGTTTCTATGGACGGCTATTTCTTCTGAATTTATCCTTAAAGGGGTTGTCTGCTAAGGATAATCCTTGTGCAAATGGCGTTTTAAAGACAACCTGTGACCTCTCCTGACAGGTCTGGTTTAGTAAATCCTTGTGTTCCCTATGAAGTAATAATTCTGGAGTCTCTTCTCTTATATCTCTGTGTTGTGCTGTTCCTCTATTATTCCTCCTAGAAATTACTGAATTAGTCAGATGGGTGTTACCATTCCAGTTTACAAAGGGGTGTGTCCCAGCACGCACTGATTGCACCAGGTCAGACTGTGCAGGGACACATCCTCAGTCGGTAGCACCCAGCTGACAGGTTGGTATTTCTAGGAGGAGTAACAGGAACCACACAAGATATTTCCCCAGAATTATTATTTCATGGGGAACACAGGTAGTTACTAAACCAGGCCTGTCTGGAGCGGCCACAAACGATATGAGGGGCCCCCTCTGTGAGCCAGGCAGGAAGATGCTGCACAGATCGGCCTCAGCGCTGAGCTTCTACGACCAAGTACAGGCAGTCCCCGACTTACCCCTCCGCTCCCTCCTAGTTACAAAGGGAACCCTATGGGGCTGCTGGCACTTGAAATTCCTTTGTTTCCACGCAGATAGTACTGTAGAATGACAAGTTCCAGATGCCACGCAGCACATGAGGTAAAAATCTTCTTACCAGGACACAGACAGCAAAACAAAAATTTTAAAAAACCCTTCCTGCACTATCCGAAATTAAAAAGAAAACCCTTTGTGCTGAGTTAAAAAAACCTGTTCCGATTAAATAAAAATTTCCCAATTTAAGAACAAACCTACAGCCCTATTCCCGTTGTAACCCGGGACGCCTGTACTTGAGTCAACCATTCATATGAAATGTCCCGGATCCAGCATTTTTCCCTGGAGTAGCAGATCAAAGGGCTTGTCCGAGATTTTTTACAAAAAGTCACTACTGCCTGGAACTTTAGTGAGTGGGGGGCTTGCCCCTGAAGCCCGCCGCTGCGCTGGTGGTCCCCACCATTCCCCTGCCAATGACGTTACGGGTCCCTACCCACATGTATGGCATCCAACCCCTAAAGCCTGTGATTGACTGCAGTGTCACATGCACATTGTACGTAATGTCATTGGTGAGGGAGCAGCAGAGCAAAGACGAGGGCTTCAGAGGGGGGTGCGAGTCTGGATATTTAAAAAAAAACAAAAAACCAAAACCCTCATAAAAGCCTTCTGGCAGCAAAAGGGGTTTATTTGCATTCAGCCTTTTGGTGCCCCCTAATTATGCCTTTTGGGGTCCTGGGCTTTATATGTTTCCCTTCCGTATTGCCCCCAACATTTTGTGTTTTTTGGGGGTCCCGCCCGATACATTGTTGCCTTGTGCCGTTCCTGGGGCCCCCTTTATTAATCCTTTTCCCGGGGCCTTGGAAATTTTTGCTTTTAACCATTTTTTAATTGCCCTTTTTTTTTCCTTTTCCGTACCTGGTGCCGTGTCCTGCCCGTTTCATTCATTGCTCTTTGTACCTGGTGCCGTGTCCTGCCCGTTTCATTCATTGCTGGCCTGGTGCCGTGTCCTGGCCCGTTTCCACATCATTTGCCTTTGGTGCCTGTTCCGTTGTCCTGCCCGCTTAATTTATTGCTCTTGTACCTGGTGCCGTGCCTGCCCGTTCTTCATTTCTTGGTGCCTGGTCCGTCCTTTTCATTCATTGCTCTTTGTGCCGGGTGCCGTGTCCTTCCCGTTCATTCATTGCTCTTTGGGGCCTGGTGCCGTGTCCTCCCCGTTTCATTCATTGCCTTGTGCCTGGTGCCGTGTCCCGCCCGTTTTATTTATTCTCTTTGGGGCCTGGTGCCGGTGTCCTCCCTTTTTCATTCATTGTCTTGTGCCGTGTCCTGCCCGTTTCATTCATTGTGCCTGGTGCCGTGTCCTGTCCGTTTCATTCATTGCTCTTTGTGCCTGGTGCCGTGTTCTGCCCGTTTCATTCATTGCTCTTTCTGCCTGGTGCCGTGTTCCGCCCCCTTCATTTTATTGCTCTTTGTCCTGGTGCCGTGTCCTGCCCGTTTATTCCCTTGCTCTTTGTGCCTGGTGCCGTGTCCTGCCCGCTTAATTCATTGCTCTTTGTGCCTGGGGCCGTGTTCCCGCCCGTTTATTCATTGCTCTTTGTGCCTGGTGCCGTGTTCTGCCCGTTTCATTCATTGCTTCTGGTGCCGTGTCCTGCCCGTTTCATTCATTGCTCTTTGTGCCTGGTGCCGTGTCCTGCCCGTTTCATTCATTGCTCTTTGTGCCTGGTGCCGTGTCCTGCCCGTTTCATTCATTGCTCTTTGTGCCTGGTGCCGTGTCCTGCCCGTTTCATTCATTGCTCTTGGTGCCGTGTCCTGCCCGTTTCATTCATTGCTCTTGGTGCCTGGTGCCGTGTTCTGCCCGTTTCATTCATTGCTCCTGTGCCCCTGTCCTGCCCGTTATCATTGCTCCTGGGGCCGTTTCTGCCGTTCATTCATTTCCTTGGTGCCTGGTGCCGTGTCCTGCCCGTTTCATTCATTGCTCTTGGTGCCTGGTGCCGTGTCCTGCCCGCTTCATTCATTGCTCTTGGTGCCTGGTGCCGTGTTCTGCCCGTTTCATTCATTGCTCTTGGTGCCTGGTGCCGTGTTCTGCCCGTTTCATTCATTGCTCTTGGTGCCGTGTTCTGCCCGTTTCATTCATTGCTCTTGGTGCCGTGTCCTGCCCGTTTCATTCATTGCTCTTTGTGCCTGGTGCCGTGTCCTGCCCGTTTCATTCATTGCTCTTGGTGCCTGGTGCCGTGTTCTGCCCGTTTCATTCATTGCTCTTTGTGCCGTGTCCTTCCCGTTTCATTCATTGCCTTGGTGCCGTGCCTGCCCGTTCATTCATTGCTCTTGTCCTGGTGCCGGGGTTCCTGCCCCTTCATTCATTGCTCCCTTGTTGCCGTTTCGTTTTCTGCCCGTTTCATTCATTGCCCTTGTGCCGTGTCCTTCCCGTTTACATTCATTGCTCCCTGGTGCCGTGTTTTCCTCCCGTTTTATTCATTGCCTGGTCCTGGTGCCGTGTTCTGCCCGTTTCATTCATTGCTCTGGTGCCTGGGTTGTTCCCGCCCTTTCATTCATTGCTCTTGGTGCCGTGTTCCCGCCCGTTCTTCATTGCTCTTGGTCCGTGCCGTGTCCTGGCCCGTTTCATTCATTGCTCCTTGGTGCCTGCCTGCCCTTTTCATGCTTTGGTCCTGTGCCTGTCCCCGCCCGTTTTATTCATTGCTCTTTGGGGCCTGTGGTGTTCCCGCCCGTTGCATTCATTCTCTTGGTGCCGTGTCCTGCCCGTTTCATTCATTGCTCTTTGTGCCTGGTGCCGTGTCCTGCCCGCTTCATTCATTGCTCTTGGGGCCGTGCCTGCCCTTTTCATCCCTTGCTCTTGGTGCCGTGTTCCGCCCGTTTCATTCATTGCTCTTGGGGCCGTGTCTGCCCGTTTTATTCAATGCTCTTGGTGCCCGGGGTTCTGCCCGTTTCAAATTCCCTTGCTCTGGGGCCGTGTCCTGCCCTTTCATTCATTTTCCTTGGGGCCGTTGTCCTGCCCGTTTTTATTCATTCATTGCCTGGTGCCGTGTCCTGCCCGTTTCATTCATTGGTCCTTGGGGCCGTGTTCTGCCCGTTTCCCTTCATTGCTCTTGGGTGCCGTGTTTTTGCCCGTTCATTCATTGCTCTTGGTGCCGGGTCCTGCCCGTTTCCTTCATTGCTCTTGGTGCCGTGTCCTGCCCGTTTCATTCATTGCTCTTGGTGCCGTGTCCTGCCCGTTTCATTCATTGCTCTTGGTGCCGTGTCCTGCCCGTTTCAGTAATTGCTCTTGGTGCCGTGTCCTGCCCGTTTCATTCATTGCTCTTGGTGCCGTGTCCTGCCCGTTTCATTCATTGCTCTTTGTGCCTGGTGCCGTGTCCTGCCCGTTTCATTCATTGCTCTTGATGCCTGGTGCTGTGTCCTGCCAGTTTCATTCATTGCTTTTGGTGCCTGGTGCTGTGTCCTGCCAGTTTCATTCATTGCTCTTGGTGCCTGGTGCCGTGTTCTGCCCGTTTCATTCATTGCTCTTGGTGCCGTGTCCTGCCCGTTCATTCATTGCTCTTGGTGCCTGCCTGCCCGTTTTATTCAATTGCTCTTGTGCCGTGTCCTGCCCGTTCATTCATTGCTCTTGGGCCGTGTCCGCCCGTTCATTCATTGCCTTTGTGCCGTGTCCTGCCCGTTTCATTCATTGTGCCTGGTGCCGTGTTCTGCCCGTTTCATTCATTGCTCTTGTGCTGGTGCCGTTTCCCTGTTTCCACCCGGGCTTTCTTTCCATTGCTCTTGGTGCCTGGTGCTGTTCTCTGCCCAGTTAGGCTCAGTTCTCATCTACATTAAAGCTTCCGGTCAGTAGTTCTTTTTGAAATAAATAGTGCATTTTCCCATTGGCGTCCGTCATGAAACAGATCCGATGCCACCTTTGCAACAGAGGCTGCGACGCAGATGTGAACCCGGCCTCATCACTTTGGGTGGAAAGGTTGCATTGGGTCGGATTAACTGTATGCTGATCTTGCACTATTGCTTCTGTGGATATGAAGGGCGACGTGTGTGATTTTTGGCACTCGGACACCATTTTTGTTTGCGCGCATTAGTAGTGTAGAATGCGCCTGAATCTATAAACCTGTTCTACTGCGGGTCACAGATTTAGCGCTTTCTAGCTACAAAGCGACACTTCTGACTCAGGTAAATCACTTTTAAAGTGCTCTACCTGTTCCAGCAGTAATGCGCCTGGATTTGCTGTACGGAAGCTATAAATGTGTAGCTTCATACGGTTCTAGTGCGACGCCGCCAGCACGCCCCTCGATCTCAGGCACATTACAAAGTGCCAAGGCTGCTCTGTAAGGTGCCTAATATTGGAGTGCGGCAATTTAAAAATATAGCGAACGGGGCTGCGCCAGTCTTCGGGCTGAAAAGACGCCAGACTTCTGCCGCAGCCCCGTTCATACTAGTGTTATAAGATTGTAAGCTATGGTGAGATACTGAGTATCCCCCGTCATTGCTTGGTGTATCTGATGGGTCACACCTGGTAACACATCTGACCTATCCCCTTTGCATTGAACTGATGAGTCTTGTCTATGCTGCATGTCCCAATCTTTGCTTAAGCCACTTTTCTATGCGCTTTGCACTACCAGCTTTTAACCTAACTTTGTGCAGGTCTATGTACTGGGGGCAGGTAGGGGAGCTGTGCGGGTCTATGTACTGGGGGCAGGTAGGGGAGCTGTGCGGGTCTATGTACTGGGGGCAGGTAGGGGAACTGTGCGGGTCTATGTACTGGGGGCAGGTAGGGGAGCTGTGCGGGTCTATGTACTGGGGGCAGTAGGGGAGCTGTGCGGGTCTATGTACTGGGGGCAGGCAGGGGGAGCTGGGGGCGGGGGGTCGCTATGTACTGGGGGCAGGTAGGGGAGCTGTGCGGGTCTATGTACTGGGGGCAGGTAAGGGAGCTGTGAGGGTCTATGTACTGGGGGCAGGTAGGGGAGCTGTGCGGGTCTATGTACTGGGGGGTGCAGTAGGGGGAGGTACTGTGCGGGTCTATGGGGCAGGTAGGGAGCTGTGGGGTCATGTACGGGGGCAGTAGGGGGCTGTTGCGCGCGTCTTAAGTATACTGGGGGCAGGTAGGGGAGCTGTGCGCGGTCTATGTACTGGGGGCAGGTAGGGGAGCTGTGCGGGTCTATGTACTGGGGGCAGGTAGGAATGGGGGCTGTGTCTGGGGGGATTTTCTGATGGACTGGGTCTATGTACTGGGGGCAGGTAGGGGAGCTGTGCGGGTCTATGTACTGGGGGCAGGTAGGGGAGCTGTGCGGGTCTATGTACTGGGGGCAGGTAAGGGAGATGTGCGGGTCTATGTACTGGGGGCAGGTAAGGGAGCTGTGCGGGTCTCTGTACTGGGGGCAGGTCGGTGACCTGTGCGCGTCTACGTACGGGGGGCAGGTTGGAGAGCTGTGCGGGTCTATGTACTGGGGGCAGGTTGGGGAGCTGTGCGGGTCTATGTACTGGGGGCAGGTAGGGGAGCTGTGCGGGTCTATGTACTGGGGGCAGGTAGGGGAGCTGTGGGGTGTATCTAACTGTACTGGGGCAGGTAGGGGAGCTGTGCGGGTCTTATGGTAGACTGTGGGTGCAGGTAGGTGAGCTGTGCGGGTCTATGTACTGGGGGCAGGTAGGGGAGCTGTGCGGGTCTATGTACTGGGGGCAGGTAGGGGAGCTGTGTATTAGGTGTACAGACTAGATCTGAAATCCTGCAGTGGGTGGTCGCATCTGTATGTAAGGTGCTGCTACTAAAGACCAGGAGTTTAGTGCAGTCAAATGTTCGAGTCTACAACAGGCGTCCTCAAACTGCGGCCCTCCAGCTGTTGGGAAACTATAACTCCCATCATGCATTTGTATAATCTATAACAGTGGGGATGATGGGAGTTGTAGTTTCCCAACAGCTGGAGGGCCGCAGTTTGAGGATGCCCGGTGTACAACATCATCTCCTGATCATAATAGTTAAAGACTCTGAAGAACGGAGCATTGTGAGTAGTGTTGTACTCCAGTTTTAGGATTAGCCCAAAGTAACCCAAATGTGGCCAGAATGTCATCATGGCTGGCAATGGATAGGAGGCATGGATCAAAAGGACTGGTACTAGGCGCCTCATTTCCAGGTATGATGACCTTCCAGCATGTTTGGGTTTAGACCGTACCTGAAGCACAACACTCAATCTGAAGAGCCACCATAGATGGAGCTGGACTTTGGCCATGAGTATATAGAGCAAGCTGTCATTATAGGAATGTGCTTGGTCACTGCCTGCTCCATCACATGAGTAGTTTTCAACTACTATATTCATGTAGGATTTGCTTCTTGTATTTGCTTTGGTGCCAGTTGCTCTTTTGATGTGATTTCCGTCATAAGAATTGTGATCTGATGGGAGTCCTCATCTGGCCTTTGACTTTTGGGACACGATGGGGAAGTTGATCAAAGTGAAGACGGGAAGCTGACCAGACGCTACGGGCGGCTGCTCACTTCTCTTTTGCACTGACCTCACCGGGTGTGTACATGTGTTTAGTGGCAGCACCTGTTACCTGAGCTGTGTATATCCAGTAGGTAGATCACTTAGCACAGGGGTGTCAAACTGCGGCCCTCCAGCTTTTGGGAAACTACAACTCCCATCATGCCCACTGTCATATATTATATAAATGCATGATGGGAGTTGTAGTTTCCCAAAAAGCTGGGGGGGCCGCAGTTTGACCCCGTGTTTACACTAGAAATTGCTTTTCAGATCTAAACCGGGTATGGGCAATATAGAGACTTGAAAAAAGGGTCCATTATTTTTAAGAGCACAATCCCTCCACAAAAAAATTGATAGTAGATGAACTTTTTCTAAATACATGCATTGTAATCCAGAGGGTTTCCCTCATTTTTTCAGGGAAAATTTTTATTTCACTTTGAATCAGGGGGAATCTTATATTTGGGAGTACCGCTGTGCGGGGGAGTGGGGGCATGTGCTTGTACGGGAATCGGGTCTTTCTATACATATACTGCAGGCACGCACACTGAGGCATTGTGGGGACAGTTTTGCCTATTGTTCAGCCTCCTTGGGGCAAAAACAGGGGATGTAGATTTACAGGCTCCCCCTGCCAGGGGCTCTCAACTCAGAAGAGGAGATTTGTAAACTGTAAACATAGTCATAAATAATTTTCGGGTGCGATTGGCCCGACTTCAGATGTTTTAAAAGGGCCAGGGGCTTTTTTTAAAAAAAAAAACAAAAAAAAAAAAAAAAATTTACAGGCGAAAATGTTTGATTTTCCTAATAAAGCATGTTGAAAAAAGTTTTTTGTATTTTAGTCTTCTGTTACTTATGGGTTTTTCTAAAAGGTGTTTAGGTCCTCTTTTAGGCTGGAAGTTGCCCCTTTCAGAAAAGAGAGGTGGTTATGTTTCCTTTTGCCATGTAGTCATGGTTAGGAAGCCTGTCACAGGCAGGTCCAAAAGGGTTGACCGTGTCGGAAATAAAATTTGGGGTGTTTTTGTTTTTTTTTTTTTTTTTTTTTTTTAAACAATTCCCCCGGTTGCAATCTGCAATTTTTTGGTGCGGGAGGAGCCGGCCCCCCATCGGGGGTGCCCCGCGAGCAGCAGCCCACCCCCGTGACTCCGAAAAAATACCCGCTCCGACAGACCCGCTCATCGGGATCGGAAACCGAGCAAGCGGTGGACTTTTGTGACAGAGGTACGGGGGTGCAGCCGAGCTTCCACTACTGCCGGACGCGCTCTCTCTCATGTCATAGTAGATGCACGCTGGCTGTCTGTATAGCTGTGACCCTGTAGAGTAGACTCTTCTTTGTGTGCTTTCTGCCAAATGCAGTTGCTGACGGTTGCTAAACCATTTCTTCCGTCTGCCGTAGATGCTAAAAATGCCGGGGATCACGATGAATCCCCACCTCGCACTCCTACCGGAAATGCACCGTCGTCTGAATCTGATATAGACATTTCAAGCCCCAACTTTGTTCCGATAGAGCTCCCAAGGACTTGTCCATGAAGGACTCCGGCAGCGACCTGTCGCACAGACCCAAGCGGAGGCGCTTCCATGAAAGCTACAACTTCAATATGAAGTGTCAACCCCGGTGCAACTCTTTTGGAAAGTTTGTTTTGCCCTTTTGTGGATGAGGATGCCTGTGATGGGCATGATGCGGCCATATTTTAGGGTGGGAAGTTGAGATTAAATTTTGTTTTTTAAAAAAAATTTTCAACACAAAAGGTTTTATTTTGGGAATATAATATTTTAATAAAAATTTTTAAAATTAATTTGGATAAAACTTAACCCCTTTTTAGTGGTGTAAAACCCCTCAAAAGCCAAGTAATTGGGTTTTATTTTTTAGAGAATCCAAAAATTTCATAAAAAGTTTTTGTGTTTAGATTACCAACCATACAAATAATTTTTATTTTAATTAATAATAAAAAATTAATTATATAAATAATAATATAAAATAAAATACCATAAAAAAATACCACCAGGGAATTTTTATTTAGGGTTTTTTGTCATTTCTTGAAAATTCATTAAATATGGTGGGGTTTATTTTTTGTTGTGGGGTGTTATTAAAAATTTAATTTTTTAAAAAGGGGGGAAATTTATTTTTGTCTTTGGGCCTCTAAATGACCCCCTCATCCCCCCTAAAATTTTGGGGTTCCACTGATGTACCCATCCATGTTGGCTGTGTCTTTCTGAGGGATTTTGGACAGGTCACGGAAAACGGTAACGAACAACAGGTGGTGAGTCCTGAGATTTTTGTCATATAAGACCTTTCTGGTAATTTGTTATTATTGTTGGCAACTATTGAATTTTATTTGCACATTTATGAAAAGTTCTTTTTTTTTATTTTTTAAACCGTTGGAGGGGGGCTTCCTTTGTTTTCCTTTGTTTTTTTTTGGGTTTCTACGCCGCCCTTCATTTAACCACGTTTTTGTGGTTATAGTCGATTTTACAGAAAAATAGGAGAAGGCCATAAACGTAAACTGGTGGCGTCCATGTCTGCTTTCTGTTTCAGGACACCTCACTGGGAAACACGAGAGGCACTTCTGATCCCCCGGCTGCCCCCATAACCCAAAAACCGTCTTTCGGACGAGTGCAAGGTAACCCATTGTTTTGTTTAGCACCCCATTACTCACAGCACTGTGTGCAACGTGAAGGGGTTCGTTTTCTTATTCTGTATGTGTGTTCCTGAAGAAGGCTGATCTGACCCATCCATGATTGCTTACATTCACAGAATTGTGATGAATTTCAGGTAAGAGGACAGAGTCGTGACAAACAGGTGGAAGAACGAATGCTGTCACACCGGCAAGATGAGAACAACAGGCATGCCACACGGCACCAGGTGCGAATTTTAGTATTGTGCTTTACTTATTTTATTTATTTATTTATTTTTACTTTAAAAAAAACAACAAAAAAACAACTTTCTAGAATTTCTGAACATAATATTAAAGGGATTGCCCAATCTGAACAAATACAATTCAGAATGTTTCAAATAACAAAACATTGTACGGTCCTTCACACTCTTTACTTATGGCCCCTCCGAAAGACAATCTACCACTGCAATGGCTTTAGCAGTTATGTGCCATTCCTTTTATCACTGCTCAGGAAGTAAATGGGGTAAAGAATTGGACAACCCCATTAAGGACTTATACAATTCACTTTTGTGGTTCTGTAATAATATGCGTTTCTGCCCTGTGAAATTTTAGTGAAAGTATCTTAAAGGGTTTGTCTCAACATGCTGCTCCACAGCGCCACAAGCGGTTTTAGATTTATGCTTCCTGTCTCTTTCTGGCACCCTGTGGGTGGTTCTGTAGCAGTGATTAGCATATCCATTCTGTATTCACGGCACGAATTGCACTGACATAACAGCAGGAAATCTGATCTATGAGCTCTGAAGCTCTCTGCTCTAAAGTAAATAACTTCCTTTGTTAGGGTATGTTCACACGGCTTATTTGGACGAGGTTTTGGAGCGTTTCATTGCCCAAAACACCCCCAGTTCATTTAATTGATTCCTGTGTGAAACCTCGTCGTTCACACACGACGAGGTTTTTACACGCTTTGGAAGCACTGAAAAAGAAGTGTCATGTCAATTCTTGAAGCGTGTTTTCAGTGCGGTTTTGGGCACGATTTTTGTCCTGGCTATTAATTTGTATGGGTGAAAACCTCATCCAAAACCTCGCCGAGAAACGCCTCTTCTGAAGAAGCGTGTTTCGGGCGAGGTTTTGGGAGCGGAAACGCTCCAAAAACCACGTCCAAATAAGCCGTGTGAACATGGCCTTAGCGATAACACACATCCCGCTGTTCTCAACTGCCAGCAGTCCTGTCTTCCGACCTATGGTGACGTCACTCCCTAGTCTTAGATAAGACAAACAGCGGAGAGAGCAGGACGCTAACCAGAGATACTTGTGTGCACTCAGAGCAGATAAAATCTCTGATTTCCTAAACAAAGCAATATACTTGGAAAAGGTCTTCACTCACCGTTCCCTACATGTTGAAAGCTAATCTCTGTAGTGAGACAGCCCCCTTAATGAGGCATGTTGCACTTGTTTGGAGATGAATGTGATGCTTATACTTATGTCTTTACAGGCTCCCACTGAACGTCAGCTACGGTATAAAGAGAAAGTCTCTGAAATGAGAAAGAAGCGTAACTCTGGCTTAACCAAAGAGCAGAAGGAGAAATACATGGTAATGTTAGAAAAACATGAGTGCGTGCCAGCCATGCAAATATACTTCCCCCCCCCCACCCCCCTCCATTGAACTGGGTTCTTAGTGCTGACAGGTATCTCTATTCACAGGAGCATAGACAAACGTATGGCAATACAAGGGAGCCGCTGTTAGAGAACCTTACTAGCGAGTATGACCTGGAGCTTTTCCGAAGGGCGCAGGCCAGAGCTTCTGAGGATTTGGTAAGGAACTTAAGGCATTGCGCTATCCACCCATATGCTGTGACCACTCACGTTTCTCATCTAGCAGTTTTCACTTTTCACAACCTCTCCGGGTTCCACATCCCATGCGGGCTATGTGAGGGTCTATAGCAGTGACTGACATTTCACTTGTCCTAGCTCCTATTCTTCTTAGCTGTAAGGACATTGCTGAATGAGAGGTTGTGAAAACAAATGACTGTCCAAGCAGGATGTCTAGATAGAAGTGTGAGCTAGGAGAGCTGTATATATTGTGAGAGAGAAACTTGAATGCGGGCCAAAAAACCACACAAAAAAGCGAAATTTTTTTTTAAAAGAAAATTTTACTTTTGTGACTGACAGGATGGTCCCAAGGCTGCCCCCCAGTTCAGTAACTCAAAGGGGCCTAATCACACGGCATTTTTGGGGACGGGGTTTTTTGGGGGTTTTTTTCCTTTTCCAAAAAAAACCTTTTCTAAAACCCCCCCCCATTTCATTTAAATTGATTCCCATTTAAAACCATTGAAAGTTCAAAACTTTCCGGGGTTTTAAAACCCGCTTTTTTGGGAAAAGAATTTGTCATGTCAATTCTTGAAGCGGTTTTTCTTTTTTAAGCATGGTTTTTGGGGGGCATTTCCAGTGGGTTTTTCGCCGGGGTTTTTTTTTTCCCTTGCTTTTCTTTTTGTATGGGTGAAAACCTGATCAAAGCCTCATCAAAAAACTCATCTGAAGAAGCGTGTCCAAAAACGCTGTGTGAACATGCCCTATGAGAACCCCATGGATTACCCGTAATTTCAGTGCGCACTCGCCCGTAAATTTTAAACACAAATACGCAGGGAAAAAGCGCAACCCCAAGGGGAAAGTTCACAAAATGTTTTTTTGAAAGCTTATTTTTTGGGGGTGTTTTTCGCCCCCAAAAGTAAAACCCCCCAAAAGTCAAAAAGACAATTTTCCCTTTAAACCCTCAAATTTGATTCGAATGTAAAATCGGCGTCGTTCAGACAACGCTGATTTTACTCAAGTATTTTTCAGCACGTACTGTTGTGCCTTAAGCCGAACGCCTGAAAAGTACTTAACGACCAGCACGGTTTTTTTTTTTGTTTTTGCCTCCTCGTGTTTCAGCAGTTGTAACTTTTTTTTTTTTTTGTCGACGCAATTGTGTGAGGCATTGTTGGAGTTTTTGGGGTAATAGGTTAAGTTCACTTATAAATTATTGCGGAATTTTGAATTTATTTATTTTTTTACACCATTCACATTTCACACTTTACTTTCTTGTTAGATTAATTCTACAGGTTATTACAGTCGTGTGGATACCTAGTATGTGTAGGTGCATGCACAATTATTTTTTTAGTAAATATTTGGGGTCTTTTTTCTACACTTTTTTTTTTGGTTTTACTTTTTTTTAAATTCCATAAAGGGATAACAGTTCATTCCCCCGCCCCCCACATAGTAATGTTTTAGCATATTCGTATATGCTAATACATTATAATCTGTGTCAGTCTGACACAGGCAGCAGTCAGGGCAGCACACAGTGTGCCCTGATCACTGGCTTGTTACACAGTCAGTCCTGGGGCTATTCTAGTTCCCCAGGGCTGACTGTGCAGCCATTCTCCGGGCTCTGTCGGCTCACTGGAGTCCCGATCACCCGGCAGAGCAGGGGAAGGCCTTTTGATTGCGCTGCAGTCACGAACCGCAGCAATGAAAGGATTAAGTGCCCGGAAGCGGAGCTTTTCCCCCGCTCTCCAATGGTTGCAGAGGCTGCACTGGGAACAGAACTGTGAAGTACTGCCGGGCGCCCCAAACACTGATGTCTGCAACGACGCCAAAAGACGTCGTTACAGACGAACTACCTGCAATGCCCGCTGTCAAAAGACGGCGGGCGGTCGTTAAGGGGTTAAAAGAATTGTCAATTCTATGAGGTATTTATGTACCGTCAAATACTAAAGTATACGAGGCAGAAACCTGCCACGGGCAATCCATGTCGTGTTCTTGTTCAAATTCAGTGCTTGCAAGCAAGTATTTTGAAGGAGGAAACAACCGCAGTGTCCGTGACAAACAGAAGATCGTGTGGACATCTCCTAATAAGTTAAAGCTTTTTTTCTCAGGATATACATTTAAAACCTGAAACGCTCCATCCTGATAAGACACAGCAGGGAATGACCTCACCATCCTGGCCACTGCTAGGGCTGAGGGAGGTGGTCAATAGAGAAGTTTCTGTGAACAAGAGGGGAAAGAACTGCTGAAAAGAAACTAAATCAGAACAGCAATGTGTTTGGTAATGGTCTTTATACACCTTTTGCTTACATGTTTGACGCTAATCAGTGAGGTGAGAATACCACTCTAAAGGATGTTCACACGGTTAAAATGGGCCGTATTCGGCCCCAATTACGCGCCGAGGCGAATACGGCCGAAAACGGCCTTCTTTAAACGGTAATCCACAGTTCTCATAGAGACTATGGATTACTTTCCCTTCCCGCCGGCGAAGTCGCGGCGGGAAGATATTGACATGTGAATTACTAGCAGCGTATACGCGCGCGGGCAATTAAAGTCTTGGTGGCGAAGTGCGGCCCTGCTTACTCCCCCGCCCGCCCCGGTCAACGGCGTAATTGTGGGGCTTTAGCCCCAAATACACCGTGTGAACATAGCCTAAGGCGTTCATATCTGCAGCTGGATATACGTGACATGGTTGTGACCCTGCATTGGGGAAAGAATTGGCAATGTGCGCTTCCAGTGGTCAGAAGTACATAGAGTATCACAGATTTTCTTGAATGTTTTAGATTTGTATATATGCAGTGAAATATAAAATCCTGTTTTTCCTTTGGTTCTAGAAAGTGTTAAAGTATGTTCACACGGCGTAATTGCGGCGCGTACAGTACACTGTGTGTTTTGGGAGTCGCACTGATCAGCGTGTATTCCCAAAGGGGCGGGGGGGCGGCCCCATTGACATGCATTACTCACGGCGCGTAATCGCCACGAATGATTGACATGTCGCTTATCTCCCAGTGCGGGGGGGGACGAGGCGTAATCCATAGTTTTCTGAGAGCTATGGATTACTCTAAATACGGCACGCATCTCGCCCGTATTAAGCGCAATATGTGGCGAAATACACCCGCAATTACGCCTCAAAATAAGCCGTGTGAACATACCCTTGGACTTCATATACATTGAAGTTTTATGGATTCCAAAATTTTATTTTTTGTGTGTATTTCTTATTGATTTTCTTTATTCCATTAATGTCTTTCTAGGAGAAACTTCGGTTGCAGGGTCAGATCACAGAGGGTAGCAACATGATAAAGACAATAGTGTTTGGCCGATACGAGCTGGACACCTGGTATCACTCGCCGTACCCCGAGGAGTATGCCCGGCTAGGACGGCTGTACATGTGTGAGTTCTGTCTCAAGTACATGAAGAGTCAAACTATTCTGCGCAGGCACATGGTAAGTGGGGACATGTACAAACTGCAACAGTCTGTGTGGGGGTCTCTGGGGCCACAGTAAGATGTGCAAACAAAATAATCTTCGAATAGTCAACATTATATCAGTAACACAAACTCTTCAGCAACAGTCGCTGCAGAACGGGGGTTTTGTGGCTTCTAGCGCTACTTCACGGCCCTGTTCCCAGTGCAGTCTCTGCAAGCGCTTGGAAACGGAGGAAACCTCTGCTGTCGGTGATTAACCCTTTGATTGCTGTGGTCAGTGACCGCGGCATAATCAAAGGGCTTTTCCCTGCTCTGTCGGGTGATCGGGACTCCCGGTGACTCAATGGAGCCCGGGATTGTCTGTACAGTCAGCCCTGTGGACCTAGAGCAGCGCCAGGACTGCCTGTGTAACAGGCCTGCAGTCAGGGCACACTGTGTGCTGCCCTGACTGCAGCTTGTGTCTGACACAGGTGATGTATTAGCATATATGAATATGCTAATACATTACTAAACGTAAAAAAGTAAAACTGTTATCCCTTAATGTGATTTAAAAAAAAATAAAAATAAATATTGTGCATACATTACACACAAAAAAAAACCCTACACATATTAGGTATCCACAGGACCCTAATAATCTGTAGAATTAATCTATTAAGTGGGGGGAGTGGAAGGAACAGTTATCCCTTTATTTTTTTTTTGTTTATTTTTTTAAATCCCATAAAGTAAAAGCAAAACAAAGTGTAGAAAAAAGCTAAAAACAATATTTACTAAAAAAAATAATTGTGCATGCACTTAATCTAACAAGATATTAAAGTGTGAAATGTGAATGGTGTAAAAAAAAAACAAAAAAACAAAACAAAAAATAAATTTTGAAAATTCTGCAGTAATTTATTTGTAAACTTAAACCCCCAAAACTTCCCACACAAAACAAGCCCCCATACAACTGCGTCATTTAAAAGATAAAAAAAAGGTATGACCGTTGAAAGCAAGGAGGCAAAAACCACAAAATTTAGCTGGTCAGTAAGTACTTTTCAGTCCTTCGGCTTAAAGGGTTAAACCATGACTCCATGGGGAATTGATATATTATTCCATTGCCCCAAAATGTGACGAGAGGATCCAATACAGACCCTCCAGGTGTATGTCCCATAAATACTGCGGTTATATAGATTTGCCCAAAATGTGACCCACTATAATGATAAAAGAAAATGAAGCAGGTACGAATACAAATGTTGACACTGATTCTGAAGGCAAATTCCGTGCTGAATCAACGTCCAATTCAATGGTAAACTGACCTCCATTATATCCTTTGTAAAATCGGCATTGATGTTCAGATGACGGTATTTTTACTTGCTTATTTTTGGTGGCAATTGTAAGCGCTTACAGGTTATAGGAGGCAGAGAATCTGCCTCGGAAATTCAGCGTTTTCCTCGCCTGAATTCCGCACTTACAAACGTGGAATTTCTGATTTAAGAAATGATGACGCTGATTTGCTGCTGACCTTTTCGGAGCAGAAAAGCACCATGTGAAAGTACCCATTAAGCAAGTCATCCCATATAACATCAGAAAGAGCGGTGGTGAAAAATCTCTCCTGCATGTAGAGCTATCCTTAGTGATTTCACGTGAAAAAAAACAAACAAAAAACTTCGTCATGTAAAACTACAGAGTGTGTTCCTTCCTGATGGTGTTTAAAAGTATTAAACTTGTTCAGTCTTTGATGCTTCATGAGGAAACCTCTGGCTCTGAGGCGTCAGTCAAGGTTTGTTCGCTCGTCATTCTCACTGCCAGCTCTTCCCTTTTTATTTTCCTAATTTCTTTCCTCTGTAGGCGAAGTGCGTGTGGAAGCATCCTCCTGGAGACGAGATCTACCGCAAAGGATCCATCTCTGTTTTTGAAGTAGATGGCAAGAAAAATAAGGTTGGCATTACATTACAGTTTAATGGCTTTCTGTCCCTTACGCCTCACCTTTAACCCCTTAAGGACCCTGGACGTATGAGTACGTCCCAGGGTCCATAAGGGGCTTTGCAGTGGGATCGCTCCGCGACCTCCCCCGTACAGCCGCCGGGTGTTAGAGGCTAATCGCCGCTAACACCCGGCCGTTACAGCGCAAACGGGCAGCTTCGCCCGCCCGTGCTGTTTAACCCTTCAGATGCCACAGCAAAGATGGCCGCGGCGTCTGAATGAATTCAGATCGGTGCGCCGCACCGATCTTGAGGGTGATCGGCACCGCCGCAGCTTAGCTGCAGCGATCCGACCTCCAGACATGCCAGCGGAGAGCCTTGGGAAGGCTCCTGTCACTTCCATGTCCTGGTTTGCCCCACTTCCGTCCACAGACAGGAAGTGGGGAAACCGCCATCTTGGTACAGTCTAATGCATTGCCTATGTGGCCTCAATGTTAAAGTAAAAAAAATTTAAAAAAAAAAAGTTTTACAGTACAAAAAAAAGTATTCAGTTCAAATCACCCCTTTCCCCATTTTAAAAAATAAAAACAATAAATTAATAGTTACACATATTTGGTATCGCGCGTCCGAAAAAGTCCGAACGATAAAAATATAACATCATTTATCCTGTACGCTGAACACCGTAGAAGAAAAAAAATTCCAAACGCCAAAATTTATTTTTTGGTCATTTTTTCGTCACTTAAAAAAATGGAATAAAAGTGGATCAAAAAAGTTGCATGCATTTCCAAACGGCTAAACGATAAAAAGTACACTTCAGCCGCAAAAAATGCCGCCTCACTGACGTCCGTAGGTGTTTTGTACAAAAAAGTTATGGTCACACCAAACTGGCGGCGCAAATTTCAAAGTAGTTTGGAATTTTTTTAACGGTACCAAAAAAATAAAGGGAAAAACCCCACTGTTGGTATTGCCGGATGCGTAGAATACAGATAAACACATTGTATTGACCGAAGATTGAAGGCCGTAAAAGCAAAACCCCCGCAAACATGGCGGGAAAAAAATTTTTTTTTTTTTTTTTTTCACAATTTGTCCCACTTGGAATTTTTTTGCGGTTTCCCCGTATATTCTATTAGTTTTAGTTGGGAATAACACCATTAGAAAGTACATCTTGTCCCTTAAAATAAAAGCCCTCGTGTCTATGTAGGTGAAAAAATAAAAAAAGTAATGGCTCTGGGAAGGCGAGGAGGGAAAAACTTAACGTGTCAACAACAAAAAACGCCGGGTCCTTAAGGGGTTAAACATTCGTTGTCTCTAACAAGCTGCACGACTAACATCTCATTACAGTCAATTGATTAAAGATGTTGCTGTAAAATGTTTGCTTACAGATTTACTGCCAGAACCTGTGCCTCCTCGCCAAGCTTTTCTTAGACCACAAAACCCTTTATTACGATGTTGAACCTTTTCTGTTTTATGTCATGACGGAGGCAGACAACACCGGCTGCCATCTCATAGGCTACTTCTCTAAGGTAAGAATTTATGGAACTGTTAGCGATTAGTACATTGATTATAGGACATAACTATAGTCTATGGAGTGAAAGCCAGAGGATCAAAGGGGCATTTGATTGTCGTTGCTTTGTCAAGAAAATATTGAAGGGGTTGTCGAGCAGAAAAAACTTAATCTAAAATTGGGCAAGGATGGCTAGAAAACAAAAAAGTTATACTTCAATACCTCGCTGCTGCTGTTCTGGAGCTCTCTAGCATCTGCTTGTGTTCACTTCTGGGTTCTTGTCCTGAAACGCAGATGAGGATTTCAGTTCATTCACTTACAATGGACAAGAACCCAAAAGTGAAGAGGATCAACAGTTGGTAAGTGTATGTGTATTTATTTTGTCTTTCTACCCAGCCTGACCCCATTTCAGATTGATTGATTGTTTTTTTGCTTGACAATCTCTTAAAGAGTACCAATCGCTATCCATGCACAAAAGTTGATGGTAGATGAATTTATAAGACTTTCTCTAATACATGTCATTAGCAAATCAGAGGATTTACCCCTGTATTACAGGAATACAGGTTTTACTTTCACTTTGGCAGTCAGATCATTATCTGTAGGATTCCTTCTGTGGAAGATACCAGTTGTGCAGGGGGAGCAGAGGGCATAGCTGCTCGTACAGGGTTAAAGAGAACCTGTCACATAGCTTATGCCCCCCTTGCTGAGGGCAGCACAAGCTAGTGTCAGACCTGCTGTTTCCAGCGCTGTGTCCCTTATTCCGTAAGGTGCTGTAGTTTCAGAGCATTTAATGCGCAAATCTGGCAGTCTGCAGCCAGAAAAGAGTCCAGCTTAGTCATGAGCAGGTGTTAGCCCCGCCCACCCAACGATAGCCCTGCCCACCTGACAGTTATTCACATGTTTCTACCTATTCAAAGTAATAGGTTAATCAGTTGTGAGCTGGGCAGGGCTAGTCTCAGGTGGGCGAGTCATTATTTAAATAGACTCTTCATGAAAAGCTGGACTCCTTTTCTGGCTGAAAACTGCAGATTTGAGCATTTAATACGCTAAAACTGCTGCATCTTACAAAATAAAGGACACCGCGCTGGAAACAGCAGGTCTGACACTAGTTTGTGCTGTCCTCTGCAAGGGGAGCATAACCTATTTGACAGGTTCCCTTTCATCTGAGTCTCCCTATACATTCACAGGCGGGAGAGCACACAGAGGACATAGTGTGACAGGGCTTTCTCCTCCATAGCACACAGGTATCTATATTACAATGCTGCTAGTGTACACATGATGTAGATTTCCAGGCTCCCCCTTTCACAGTAGACTCTTCCAGCTCAGAAGCAGTTAGTTTCACAGATCTGTCAACATAGTGATCCATCAAGCTGTCGGGTATCAACTTGACCTGACTTCAGTCCTGTCTTAAAGGGTCAGCACTTTTATTTTAAGCCGAGTTACAGGTGAAATGTTTTGATTTTTCTAATGAAGCATCTTTAAGGAAGTGTTTGTATTTCACTTCCTGTTACTTCATGAGGTTTCCCTGAAGGTGATAGGTCCTCTTTAAACATAAATATACACAAACATATGTGCATAATGCTGTGAGGTGATTCCAACTTAGAGCTTATTTTAAGGTGGTGTGTGCACAAGGCAGAACATTTTGCTGCAGATTCAACTCTGCATCCATTGAAAGTCCACAACATAATCTGCAGCATTCTCAAATTTTCATGTGGGAAGTGTCCAGAGCATTTTATCTGCTATTATTCTTGCTACTTTTATTTGCATAACTTTTTAAGTTTTTCTCCACCCTTTGTGCAATTAGGGTATGTTCACACGGCTTACTTTGGGACGCATTTAGCCACGTATTGAGAGCGTACTGCGCTCTAATACGAGCGAAATGCGCCCCAATCATTACAGTAGTCCACAGTTCTCATAGAGAACTATGGATTACGCCTCCTCTCCCCGGGCGTACAATACGATTGTATTGTACGCGCGAGGAAATAATTGACATGTCTATGGGACCACCCCACTTCCACCCTCTCCCCCCCTCCCCTCTCCATGCCGCGGGAGTATGCACCGATCAGCACGACTCCCGAAGACACTGCTTAATTGCGGGGCGTACTCGACGCCGTGTGAACATACCCTTACACCTAAAGGGTTGCCCAGGTTTGGAAGAATATTACCCTCCACTCCCACCCTCACACACACAGAATGGCGCCACTCTTTTGCGTTGGCTAATTTCAGTATTGCAGCTCAGTCCTAATTAAATAGCTAGAGCTTCAGAGTCGCCGCAGCCCTGTAAAGGAGTGGCGCTATCGCTGGAGAAGCTGTTTTAGGGTGGAGTCACACGTTGCAGTTTTGCAGACTCAACAAAAAAAAGTTTGTTTTTTCTCACAAAACTGGAACAACCGTGTCAGCTGGAAGTCAATATGCAAAAATTAAATGCAAGTGAAGATGTTGCTCTTTTTTTCCTTGTAGCGTTTTTTCAGTTTTTAGATACTTTTTTTTTTTTTTTTTTTTCTTTCTTTCCCCTCACAGCAGTCTGATGGTGTGGCGTTTTTTTTTTTCTCCCCATTTGTTTTATTCAACTTTGCAACTTGTGACCAGGTGATTTGTGATGTTGGAAAAATGCATAAAAACACCCCACATATACCAATGCACACTTACTTGCCAAAAATGGTTTGCTTTTTATGTTAAACATCTTGCAAATACAAGTCACTTTGCAATATATGTCCATTAACAGTGTCCTACCTATTCCTAAATATCCCCTCTTGTATGGGCTGCATCAGCTCCTCAGGTCGCTCTAGCTATAGACCTGTTCAATCTCTCATGATAGGCTGCCAGCGCTGGTCACTATAGCTACAGACCTGTTCAGTCTCTCCTGGTAGGCTGCTAGTACCAGTCGCTAAATGCATACAGACACTGGATCACTGTCACTTTATGCACGCCAGTAGTAGCCAGTAAAACCAGAAAAAGCTGAAAAATTAAACCAATAAAATGGGACTGAGTTAAGATGAATTGATGTAGTGAGACAACCCCCTTTAACAGTTTAGGTGTAAAAAAAAAAACAAACAAAAAAAACAGCATTGCCTTGCTTAGTGGTGTAATGGGGGCTGTTCCATGCTGCCTCAGCTATACACAGGACAATACTTGTGTTTTACATCCTTCTTACGTTTTCTCTTTCATCTTATGGTTGAAAAACCTCTAAACCTTCCGGCTGAGCGAGCGGTGTTTGATGTGGAGGATAACATCCTATTTCACATTTTGTTTGCAGGAGAAGAACTCTTTCCTGAACTACAATGTGTCCTGTATCCTGACTATGCCGCAGTACATGAGGCAAGGGTATGGGAAGATGCTCATAGATTTCAGTAAGTGCTTGGGCTGCCTATAGCATTACCTTTGGCCTTACGCAGGCAGGGAGAGTTTAATTTGGACTGACTGGTTCTGCCTTCTTACAGGTTACTTACTATCCAAGGTGGAGGAGAAAGTGGGATCTCCAGAGCGGCCCCTCTCTGACCTTGGTCTAATAAGCTATCGTAGTTACTGGAAGGAGGTTCTGTTACGATATCTTCACACCTTCCAGGGCAAGGAAATATCGATCAAAGGTAGGGACTGGGTTTCTGCACAGTGGTCGTTTTTATAGGACAAACAATTTGGTTTCTCTTTTTTTTTTTTTTTCCATTTGAAATATTTTAGGAGTAATGCACTTATCTAATACCTGCTGTCCTGGAGCTCTCCCCCTCCGCTCCGGGAGGTTGAGATGTGATCTTATATTTATCCCTTTGTCACCAGGTTTATTGAACAGCAGATTTGTTTCTTGTTCAATTAAGGAAATTTTGACACTGTTTAATAAATTTATTTATTTATTTTTAACAGAAATTAGCCAGGAAACGGCCGTCAACCCTGTTGATATTGTAAGCACCCTACAGGCCTTACAGATGCTGAAATATTGGAAGGGAAAGCATCTTGTTCTGAAAAGACAGGTAATATGAAGTATAAAATACTTCTACATCATCCCTTTCATGTTCAGGATTTACTAAAAAGGTGTTCGCCCGTGGATACGTTAAGGTGAATTCACATGGGATGATGCGGCTTTGGATTTTTCCCTGCAGACAAGTGGATGAAATTTTAGCAAGTCTTATTTACGATGCATCCTTTTTTTTTTTTTTGCATTTAAATTTGTGGTGTATTTCTCTAACCCCCAATGCAAAACGGTAACTGCGATTTTTAGATCTTTTTTTTTTTTTTTTTTTTTGTTCTTTTATTTTTGTCTTTGTGGATTTTCCTGAGCAACAAATCCACAAAGTTTGGTGCAGTTGTTCTCCCTGCAGATTGTTTACAGATTTGCTGCGGAAATTTTTTTCCAGCAAATCCAGTCCACGTAAACTTATCCTTTTAAAGATCAAGTGTTTTTGTACTTGACCAATAACTCTTCTTGTTTTGGACATCAGTAGTGTACAGCATCTCCTAGATATGGCAGGTATTTACCTCTTATAGGAGAAAATGCATCACCTTTACAAGCACGGCACCGGTGTCACGAAGGAATAATTTTGCCTATACAGTCAGTCCCCGGGTTACAATCGGGATAGGGACTGTAGGTTTGTTTTTATGTTGCATTTGTTGGGAACAGGTATATTTTATTAAATGTAACTCCAGCACAAAAGATTTATTTTATTCGTTTTGGACAGTGCAGGGAAGGGTTTTTGCACTTGTTTTGCTGTCTGTGCCCCTGTTAAGAAGGTGTCACCTCATTTTCACCTCCTGTGCTGCTGTGGCATGCTGGAACTTGTCGTTCCACAGCTACTATCAGCTGTGGAATATGGAACTACAAGTGCCAGCATGCCCCATAAGTCTCCGTTTGTAACTCGGGGACAGTTGTTAGTAGGGGACTGCCTGTATATTTGGTGCCGTGGACAGTAGTGATGTAGTGTGATACTATAAGGGTGGAGGGTTGGATTTAATGGCAGTCACTTATGTAAGTCCAGTTCTTATAAAGTAAGGCTGGGTAACAATTAGTATGGCCGCCATTTCAGGTATTCGTTTTGCAGGCTTCTTTTTGACCAAACCACCATATTTATTGCAGACCTAGATTACACACTATTTAGCTGTGTGAGATGAAGCATCACATGATAGCGGTCAACTTTCCTTTTTACTATGATTTTTTTTTTTTTTTTTCAAAATTGTTAAATGTAATTTTTTTTTTTTCTTCCTACCAAGGATTTGATTGACGAATGGGCAGCAAAATAAGCCAAAAGAAGCAAAAGTAATAAGACAATGGACCCAACCTGCCTGAAATGGACACCACCCAAAGGAACATGAACTCTATTAATATTCCAGCCCGACAATCTGCAGTGTCCTCCGTCACCCTTGTGTTTCTTACAGGGACTGACCTCTACAACTTTTACAAAACTCTTGTTCCTATGGTAAACAACACTCCATCCATGGGGTCACCTCCAATCCTCCTCATCAGAGCAGTATCTGCAATTTCAGCTGATGGGATGGTTGTAGGATCCAGTATGTGACATACTAGGTTCAAAATTTGTATTCCCTTTAAAAGGGTTGTTTCACTACAGACATTGATGGCATATCGCTGGAATATGTTATCAATGTCTTATGGCTCTGCGTCCCACCTCTGGCACCTGCACCTATCTGCTAAACAAGCTCCGAAAACCTCTCTGTTCTGAACAAAGAGGTGATCGGGACTCTCCCATAGACATAAATGGAAGTCTCGATTACTGCTCGGCTGTAATCGGAAATTCCGTTTGTCTATGGAAGAGTCTCGACCACCTCTCTGTTCAGAACAGAGAAGTTCTGGAGATAGGTGTGGGTCTCGCCTCTTGGACCTGCACCTCTCAGACCATAATGGCATAGTCTAGCGATATGCTATCATTGTCTAAAGTGAGACGACCCCTTTAACTTTAAAGAGGACTTATCGGTTTTCAGAGGAAAAACATAAAAAGTGACAGTAGATGAAATTATAAGACGTTTCTCAAATGTATATAAATAGCAACTCCATACTTGGTATTACATGGAAGCAGGTTTTACCTTTAATTTTAGCAGAGGGGACAAAATGTAATGAAATTCTTCTTTTTCTCTGGGACATACCAAATGTGTGGGGAACGGAGTCTATACAGCATCTGAACCGCAAAGTGCTCAAATCTGACCAGAATTGGGATGAGCGAATCAATTTGCCAGCTTTGCAGTCTTGTCTATACTCGTTGGTCCATACAATATTTTGGGCGAATGGATTTGCCCATTTTTCTCATAAAAGTGAATCACAAGCTTGGTCAATTACTTTTTTAGATTTCACATATTTGAAGGTTCCCGGAAAGTGATAGGTCCTCTTTAAAATAAAATGTCCTCCGAATGTGTCTTGGAGTCACCAAGTGTCATTTTAATGTCTAGGTCTTCATGAATGTCAGGAATTTTCGAGAGTGAAAGAAAAACTGAGAGGTTGAGCGTTGTATATATGTATGTCATGCATTCCAAGCTTGGTACAATGAACACACGCACACTGCTCCAGAGATGTTGCTTTATACAGTCCTAGTGCCAGAATAGCTGACCACCTGTATGTCCAGGAACATGGCCCCTTTCTAATGACAGATGCCTCTAATGGACTGGTCATCACCTTTCAACATGATCTGGAAGGGATGTTGTCTTATCAAGGACTGGTACAGGATAAATGTGTTAGTGTATGGTGCTCATTCAGATGAATGGGTCTCCATAAAACACATCCTTCAGAGCAGGAGATCGTCTTTGCAGCACCTTTCCTCTCTGATTAATAAAAGCGAGTCCCTCTTAGGGCTTGTTCACACGGAGTTTTCACTCCGTGTTACAAGTGCTTTGTAGATCTAACAATTAGCAGTGAGATTATCACTGCTCGCTATTAGGAAGACGCAACGACGTTCACATGAGAGATCGACGCTGCGTGTTTCAAAAGCTTTTGAAACACGCAGCGTCGATCTCTCATGTGAACGTCGTTGCGTCTTCCTAATAGCGAGCAGTGATAATCTCACTGCTAATTGTTAGATCCGTCTTGGGGTCCGCTCTGTCAGTCTACAAAGTGCTTGTAACACGGAGGGAAAACACTGTGTGAACAAGCACTTACAGCATATCCAAAGGACTCAGGGCTGGACAGCAGTTGGGGTGTAACTGCCCCGTGCCAACCTGACCTAACATGTCAAAGATAAAAAGTGCTTTCATATGGGAGTATTTCTTACTTATTAAATGGTGCCATCCAAGCCATGAGCCGGCCACAGAAAGCGGGGAGGTGTCTGTTTATTTCAATGGAAGTATTGCGCATGTACAAATTGCTGCGCATGCGTAGCCACCCCTCCATTACATATGGAGATGTTTTGGGGGGCCTGCACTGAAGTAGTTGCTGGACTTGGAGGTGGGACCCACACTTATCAGAGATATAGGGCATATTCTATTAATTTAAATGTATATGGTTGGAGTACCCCTTTAATTGATTATTGGGGGGGGCATTAAGGTGAATGTTTATACTTAAACGTCTTGCTTTAATCTGAAGTGGTTCAAAATTTTGAGCTAAAGAATGTATCTGGTTGGGCAGCTAAAAAGTGTAGTACTGCTTATCCTAAGCAGTGCTTGGGGAGTAGTGCGATTACAGAGGGTGATGCTTCTACAGGCTATATCTCGGGCTAGCGTTCAGCTTTAGAACAAGACTAGTGTTACAACTCTAACCTAACTATAAATGCATACTTCAGCTCTCAATTCAGCCTCGTGCACAGCAAGGGATGAGCAGGTAGAGGAGGAGGATCTGTGATCCTCCACCTGTCCTGCATGGATTCAGATGATGAGAGCAGAGGGTAATCGTAACATGGAGTTTTGTTCATGGTTTTCCATTCATTATCATAAGTCTTCTTTGGGCTGCAATTGTCGCACAGTTTGTAGGTCCTCTTCTTATCCAGTAGAGCCCTAATTGGGCATTGACGCAGCTATTTAACTCCTCACGTGGTGTGGTGAATGACCACAGCACTCGCCTGGTAAAAGGGGAAAAATATACACCTTATTGAAATGGCCTCATCTGTAATGACCATTACTGTAAGATTAAAGGTTATTTATTCTGCACAATTTACAAAACTAAAAAACATATAAAAGCCAGAATAGCTTTTCATCCTCCCAAAAATAGGAATAACAAGTAATCAAAAACTGTATGTAGGTAAAATGGTTCCAATGAAACCAACACTTTCTCCAGTCATTATACAGTTCTGTTGATGGGGGGGAAAAAAATAAAAATATTAAAAATCTTAGAATATGGTGACCCGAGAAATTTTTCCTATGAAAAAAAAACTACAACTCATCCTACAACTACACGCTTGCATACGGCAGCGTAGTGGGAAAGAGAAATAATTCTGGCTGCTAGAAGACGGGAAACCTTTTACTGGTGTAAAAACAACTAAAATGAGTTACTAAGGGGTTAAAATGCACTTTAGGCCCCTGCCTTATCCCTTAACTATTTTTACTTAATATAAAATCTACATTAAAAAAGTGCCATTTTCTGCAGAGTTTTTCCCAATTTAAAGGGGTTGTCTCATCTCAAAGTTTCATAGGATGCATGAATGAAATACTGCTGCTTTGCTCTGTCACTTCCTGGTCAAGCTGTCTGTAATTAGCATATGAGCTCTATGTATTCAGACTTCTGCTAATTAGATGAACTCAGAGGCCCGGTTCACAGGGCTTGAGTAAGGGGCGGGGCGGGGGCGCTGCCTGCCGACCCCATGGACTTTCATTATCCATGGCGCGTATCCCGCCGGGATAATGAACATGTCGCCGAGCGGAGAGGAGAGACTAAATCCATAGTTCTCTATGAGAACTGTGGATTACCGTAATGGCTGGGACGGATTCCAGCCGTATTGTAGCGCAGTACGGCACGCAATACGGCTGAAATCCGTCCCCGCAATAAGCCGTGTGAATGGCCCTAGAGGCTTCTCTGGTCCTGACAGCATGAGATTTAAGTAAACAGCAGACAAAAGATCAGATCACAAACAATCTCTCACTGTCCAGAGTTCTGTGCTGCTGCAGCCCTGACCTGTGTGGTGACTTCACTCCCTGCTATCAGATAGAACAAGCATCGGGGGGGGGGGGGGGAGGAGGAGAAGTACACAGGTCGGTCACTTGGGGAACCAGAGAGAGCACAGAAGGTGATAAAATCATTTGTAGCTCCTTAACAAAACAACAAAAAAAGGAACAACGCAATATATTTGGAAACCGTCTTCATTTAGTGATCCCTACATGTTGAAAGCTATTCTTTGTAGTGAGACAACCCCTTCTAATATGACTGTTAAGGGTTTATATATTGGTCAGAGTTCTAAATTTCAACATTAGAGAACTACTCTATTACCCAGTGCATACAGCATCTACAACGAGCCGACGTAGCCCAACGCCTTTGTTTTGCTGTATTTCGTGGTGCATACACTTATTTTATGGGATGCGCTAGTGTAGTCAACTACGCTTACGTCTGTGCTATTATCCCCTATGGGGCCGATGCGTCGCTGTATTTGTCAGGTACCTTTTTTCACGGTACCACAAGTGCATGCAATATTGTAGTGTGAACCTTTGGGCCATGTCTACACAGCACCGGTGTTTGACCGGATTTGGGGCGATTTTAGTATTTAGAATCTGCCGAAAATCCGGCTGTAACCAGCGCTGTGTAGACGGCAATAGAAAATCCATGCTGTAGTTAGATTTTTCTAAACCGCAGTACAGCGAAGTGGTATCTTAGCTATGCTTTGTAGACTCGGCCTTACATGCACTGTATAATGCTTCATTTCACCTGCAGACACTATAGAGAAATAATCAGGTGCTGCTGGGCTTCAATCATAGATTACAGGAGGCTGGAGGGACGACCATGGGTAGCTAATGTTTGAAAGAACCTAATAACAAAAAAGTATTGTCCAAATAGAGCAACCTCCTTTTGAGAAGTAGTAGCACTTCCTACTTACATTGTACCAAATCCAAGCTTGTTTCCTCTCAGTGTAATGTATGTTAGTGCGTGCTCACGAATAACTGAATACTTTGCAACGAGTGTTTGTGCTCCCACCCTTTACTGTCTTAGGGCCGGTTCACACGGCTTATTCAAGCCGTAATTGCAGGACGGATTTCGCCCACAATTACTGCTTGAATAAGGGGCGTGGTGGGGGCGCAGCTCCCCGGCGCCATAGACTTCCATTATCCACGGCGCGTATCCCGGCGGGATAATGTGCATGTCACTTTCTCCCCGCCCGGCGTATTTGCCAAGCGGGGAGGAGAGACGGAATCCATAGTTCTCTATGAGAACGGTGGATTACCGTAATGACTGGGACGGATTCCAGCCGTACTGCAGCGCAAATAAGGCGCCAAATACGGCTGGAATCCGTGCCCAAAATAAGCCGTGTGAACCGGCCCTTAAACTGCAAACCAGGCATGCAACACCTCTCCTTGGGCATGTGAAGCTGCTTGGGTGATGTATACAGCTAAGGGTATGTACACACGGCGTGTTTGAGTCCGTGTGAACATACGTTTTTAGATGCGTGTTTGGATCAGTCTGTCGGACCCCAAATGGACTCAAAACACATATCCAACAACGAGCAGTGTGATTTACATTGCGTTTACATTGAAACACACGTCGGCGTTCACACAAGAGATCGTCAATGCATGTTTACATGCGTTTTTTGGATCCGTTCTAAGAATTGTCATGTCAATTTGTGAAAGACGTAGCAGGCGTCAGACAATAAACTATAGGGTGCGATCCTGCTGCAGCCAAAACGCATCTAAATACGCAGCTGCGTGTTGGATATGTGTCCGTTTAGGATCCGATCACCGCTGCGTTTTTGGATACGATTTTCGGATCCAAAAACGCTGTGTGAACATACCCTAAAGAAGGATATCATGACAGTCAGTATGGCAAACTATGGTGACTTGAAGAGAACCTCTCCCATAGTTTATGCCCCCCTTGCTGAGGGCAGCACAAGCTAGTGTCAGACCTGCTGTTTCCAGCGCTGTGTCCCTTATTCTGTAAAATGCTGGAGTTTTAGAGTATATAGTGCTCAAATCTGCAGTTTTCAGCTAGAAAAGAATCGTGAAGTCTTTTTTTTTTTTTCATACCACGCCCACCTCAACTGATAAACCTATTACTTTGAGTAGGTAGAAACATGTGAATCTGTCAGTTGGGTGGAGCTAGCCTTTGGTGGGCGGGGCTAACACCTACTCATAAGATTTGAGCATTAAATACTTTCAAACTGCAACATCTTACAGTCTAAGGGACACAGCGCTGGAAACAGCAGGTCTGACACTAGCTTGTGCTGTTCTCAGCAACGAGGGCATAATCTATGTGACAGGTTCCCTTTAAAGGGCAGCAGTGCAGTTGGCCATACACTTCAGATAGCTATAAGCTTGTTTGGATGAATGCTTTCCTGACGCCCTATACACATACAATGCTTATCCAAAAATGTGGACAGAGGGGAGTAAGCTGCCACCAGGATCGGGTAGTTAAAATTAAATCGCTTGATCCTCTGTCAGGAGGCCCCCACACCTATTTGATGGGCATCCGGTCTCTGCCGAATTCCCAAGCTCAGCTGATAACAAACCTACGTGCATGGCCAACTTGTAAGGCCGTGTTCACCCGGCTTATTCCCGACGGATTTGTGAGCCGTATTGAGCTCACAAATCCGCCGTGAATAAGGGGCGGGCCGGCACGGCGGGGGCGCCGCTCCCGGCCCATAGACAATGCATTATCTACGGCGTGTACGCGCCGTAAATAATGTGCATGTCACTTTCTCCCCCCGCGGCGGATTCGCTGAGCGGGGAGGAGCAACGGAATCCACTGTTCTATGAGAGCAGTGGATTACCGTAATTGCTGCTGCGGATTGGCGCCGTACTGCAACGCAAATCCGGCGCGCAGTACGGCGCCAATCCGCGGCAGAATAAGCCGTGTGAACGAGGCCTTAGGGTGAGGGGAACATGAACCCCTTTTAAGAATCTTCACTTTATCCCACTGTGTGACTAAGGCTGTAAGTGTCAGGAGGACTACGACAGGACATGAGGGTAAATTAATGTAGTTAAAGTCATACAGATCTATTACAGCTCACTTATGAGTTCAGTACACGAGGTAAACCTCTATGTAACAGGGTTTTACTTGCTACAAAGACATTTATTTTTGAGAATATATTGATGCAAAAATATTTTTGAACTTTCAGACTCTTTAAATTGCACATAAAGACTGGTGGCTACCACAGGACATGATCGTTCATGTGCTTCTGTTTCTGTTGAAATGGCGCCACTCTTGTATGTAGGCTTTGTCTGGTATTGCATCTTGTCGTCATTAATTGGGGCTGAGCTACAAGACCAGGCACAGCTTATGTGCGAGAGTAGAGCTATGTCTAGGATGAGCTAAAGTGGACTTTTTTTTTTAAAGGGGTTTTCCAGGAGTAGAAAAACATGGCTACTTCCTTTCAAGAAATGGCACCACCTCTGTCGCAGGATGTTTCTGGTATTGCAGAATACCATTCAGCGGAGCGAAGCAGGATCATGAGCGCATCCTGTGACGGAGGTGGGGCTGTTTTTGAAGGGCAGCAGCCATGTTTTTCTATTTCTGGACAACATTTTTAAAGGCTTTTCTGGTATACAGACCCCTCTTCATACACCTGGTTTTAAAAATTCTAGGGAAATAGGTCGTCTCTTCAGGATCTTCTGGACAGAGTGAAGAGCAGTTGCAAAGTGTGTCCCTCACTCTGGAAGACCTGTCCTGTTTTATGTTATCTGATTATTTATTTGAATGGACACTGGTGGTGCTGTAGTGGAAATGCATAACTGCAGCCAAATTTCCCCATAGATAAGTTTATTGCTTGGGGTCCCAGCACGGAGACGATCTTTGCTTTTACAAAGGATCCTTTGGCAATAAGTTGATTCCAAAGTAGAGACTTTTAAATTTTTTTTTTTTTTTTTTTTAAGGTGTGTTCCCATGAAGCAACATTCACATAACAGGTTGGGTCATAACTAGCTATGAGATCTCAGTGTTACAGAATGAGGAGGTTGGTGCCGTACTTCCCATTCACCTTAATAAGAGATCCGAATGCAGCTTAATGAGTGTGTCGGCTATATTCGGAAATCCTATAGAAATGAATGAGCCGCAAGCGCCACAATCCTCATTCTTTAACAGGGCAGGCTCGTAGCTAGCCTTGAGCCACCCTGTTATGTGGATGTTTCTTCATGTGAACACCCCCCATTAAGGGTGATTATATTGGCAGCAGATTGAATGCATTGACTTCATGCCAACAGCCCCATACCTTCATTATCTTATCATCCGTTCTCATCCCTATTGTCAGTCTCCCATCTTCTACAACGACTGGTCCTCTGGACTCTGCAGAATAATGCTCATTGACCACCTCTCCACATTCAACATATACTTGTACTGTAACATTAGGTTCCTATGGGGCAAACATATGCCAAGAGATCGGACATGTTAATAGAAGCTGATGTGTATAGAAGTGTTCATGGGTAGTGGAAGTCACTGACCGCACTTAAAGGCGTTGTCTCACTACATTGATTCATCTTAGCTCAGTCCTGTTTTCTTGGTTTCAGGTTGAATTCAATGGAGTGTTTAATGGCTTCTACTAGGCTGCTGTAGAAGCCAGGTCTGTAGCTATAGTAACCAGTGCTGGCAGCCTATCCGGAGAGATCGAACAGGTCTGTAGCTATAGTGACCTGAGGAGCTGATGCAGCCCATACAAGAGGGGATATCTAGGAATAGGTAGGACACTGTTAATGGACACATATTGCAAAATAACTTGTTTTTGCAAGATCTTTAACATAAAAAGCAATCCTTGTAGCGAGACAACCCCTTTAAGGAAGAGGCATAGAAACATGGGGGAGAGCTAAACATACAGAGCAGTGTAGCTTTTTAGATCCCCGTCTGCCTAAGGGTAAGGAGTCTGGGGCTCCTGCAGTGGCACGATTGTGATGGGTTTGCTGCATGCATTATGGGTTTAGCAACATTAGAAAA
Source organism: Phyllomedusa bahiana (assembly GCA_025379985.1). Lineage (NCBI taxonomy): Eukaryota > Metazoa > Chordata > Amphibia > Anura > Hylidae > Phyllomedusa > Phyllomedusa bahiana. Next base: position 152,469 of record JAODAL010002099.1, on the reverse strand, counting down.
AAAGCGTCCACTTTTTCAGAAATGGTGCCACTCTTGCTTTTAGGCTGTTGCAGCTCCACCCCATTCACTTCTGTTAGAGTTAGGCTGTGCTCACACTGATTTTTGACACCTATTTCCCAGCAGTATTTGTAAGCCAAAACCAGAACTGAAGCATACACAGAGAGTAGTATAATGAAAAGGCTTGTACCTCTTCTGGATTTTGGACCCACTCCTAGTTTTGGCCTAAAAATATAGCTGTAATAAATGCACCAAAAAACACTGCATAAAGTAAGCCTTACAGAGCACTGAGCTCTGCTGTTTCCATAATCCTAGTAGTCTCCATGTGGCAGCTATCGCCCATCAGAGCAGACTGGACGGGGATCCCCAGTTCTGGTTGCTTTGTGCAGGTCCTAGTGGTGGGCCCACATCCATCAGACCTGGTATATCCTGTGAATACACCTTTAATAAGAGTTAGTGTTTGAAACTCGAGACAGACCGAGCCTTTGAGCCGGCTATATGTATGTGATATACATTGGTGGCTGCCTGTATGGAATTTCCTCGCTGTCTGTCTTGTGTCCCATTGAAGATGTCAGATTCTATCCGGTTTATCAGTGTGATCAGATGTTTTCTCGCTTATCCCTGCCCTGTTGAAATGACCCATTTTAGTGCTGCCATTACCAGTAGAATATGGCTGTTTGTAAATGACCCAATTAGACCATCAAATCAGTAAGTACCCGGATGCCCTTCTGATAACAGCAGTTAGTGCAGTATAAGGGCTTGTTCACACAGAGTTTTGCCTCTGTATTAACGTTCACTTTTTAGATGCGACTTTATCACTGCCGGCAACGAGGAACACGCAGCGGTGTTCACATGAGAGATGTCTGCTGCGTGTTTGCCTCGCACCTGTCGGGTCCGTCTTGCGGATGCGATCAAAGAATTAACATGCAATTCTTTGATCGCACCTGCAAGTCATCCACTTGTTTGAAACTCCAACCTTCAAAGTGGGTCTTCCATTTTTTGAGAATAATCCTTGGTGGCCTGTTGGGTAAAATAGAGAGAAAAAAAAATTTTAAGCTCATTCCACCGCTGCTCATGGTTGATCACGTTAATATGATCTTGCAGTGGTCATGCATTTTTTAGGTGAAGAACACATGACCGCTGAGGCCTGTGATTGGCTGCAGATCACTGATCTTGGCATCATTGGTGGGCACACTGGGATCCGCAGTGATGCTAGATGCTTTTTTTTTTTTTTTTTTTTAATTTTTTTATTCTGGAATTGCTCACTTACCTGTTACCATGTAGGTCTTGCTTTCTCCTCTGATTTCTATGCAGCTTATCTGGTGCTTGCAGAAACTCGCAAACCACTTGTTGGGTTAACACCCCCCTTTTAGCCAAAAACAGTTCCTCTCTTTGTCCTTCGTTTGTGTCTGATATTGCAACGCTCTCTGATGTGCTTGAATGCTGCAATACTAGCTGATAGACCAGAGTGGCGCTGCTTCCAGAAAAGCATCCTTTTATTTCTAATCCCCTGTAGCCCCTTAAGTAATAACCACCGACCTGTCCCCTAGTCAATCAATGACTTTAAACCTTCTCCTATCATGGGGTACCTGTTCCCCTCCTGAAAAATCATAAAGGTGTATTTATATTTTATCAGCTCAACGTACCTGTTGCATGCCTCCATACTGCCTATGATCTTGTCACTTTAGTCAAATATTAGGAAGGACTCCATAGGGTGTAAGTGTGACCAGGAGACTGCAGTCCTACACCCCATCATCTGCCAAGACTGGTAGAAGTCATGTGATATAGCCAAGACCTTTGTTGTGCAGCTTTGCCGATTTACTTGCACTGGAAAAATAGACTTTATTTATGTTCTTTGCTGTAGGCTGTTCTGTGAATTACTCTCTGTTATTATGATAGCAGTATATCGCCTACTCAATAAAGCATGTACTCTTCTAGCTTATGGTTTCCTGTGCCAGTCTTTACTTGAGATCCAAGTTTCTTCTCCTTTTGGCCACTTGCTCTTTCGTGCAGAAGAGACATTGAATGGATTCCAGCACATCTACAACCCAGAGGAGCATAAAGATCTTGTGTGGTCTCCTGCCACCCAGAGATATTGATTGTTGCTAGGTAACTAAATCGATTAGAAGGGGTTGTCCCATGCCTAATTAGATGTCCGAGTTGATTGCTTTTGATCATGCTATTCTATGGGCACTGTGAAACTAGGGACAATATGGAGGTACCTGCAGGAAGCTGTATGGGGGTAGTGAGGATATGAATTCTCGGCAGTGTTGCACCAATAAAAAGATTGACTATACTTATTCATTAAAAATAAGGCTCCATTCACAACTCCTTTTTGACACCTGTTCGTGTTATCTGAGGACAGGTAAAAATTATTCCACAAGCAGCAGAGGAGCCTGGGACTTCTATGGGGTAAATGTGAGGTCCTGATGACTATAGTATCTCACAAAAGTGAGTACACCACTCACATTTTTTGTAACCATTGTATTATAGCTTTTCATGTGACAACACTGAAAATACGACACTGATGCAATGTTTAGTAGTCAGTATACAGCTTGTATAACTGTAAATTTGGTGTGCCCTCAAATAATGTCATTAAAGGGTTGTCCATACAAGATTAATCTCATCTGTTTTTGGTTTCACTTTGAATCGGGCGTGTTACTGGCTTCACTAGCTCAGTAGAAGCCAGTCTTAGCATAAATGTGGTCACCTCAGGAAGATAAAAGTTTGTTGCTAAGACCGAACTGATGGCTATACAAGGGGATTTCTGGGAACAAGACACTGTAAATGAAACCTACTGCAAGTGACTTGTGTTTTGCAAGACTTTAACATTAAAATGGCTTCCTCTTAGTAGACAATCCCATTTAATGTCTATACCGCTGGCAACAAAAGTGAGTAAAAATGGACAAATTGTGCCCAATTTGCCACTTTCCTGTCAGTGTAATGTACCTTTTTAGTGTTACAAGGTCTCAGGTGTGAATGGGGAGCAGGTGTGTTAAATTTGGTGTTATCGCTCATTCTCTCATACTGGTCATTAGAAGATCAACATGGCACCTCATGGCAAAGAATTGTTGCTCTACATCAAGATGGCCTATGATATAAGATGATTGCTAACACCCTGAAACTGAGCTCCAGCACAGAGACCAAGACTATACAGGGGTTTAACAAGACAGGTTTCATTTAGAACCGGTCTCACCATAGTCGACCAAAGAAGTTGACCGCACGTGTACAACATCATATCCATAGATAGGCTCTTCATAATAGACATACAAGTGCTGCCAGCATTATGGCAGAAGTTAAAAGGGTGGGGGTGGAGGGGTCAGCCTGTCAGTGCTCCAACCATATGCCGTAAACTGCATCAAATTTGTCTGCATGGCTGTCGTCCCAGAAGGAAGCCTCTTCTAAAGTTGATGAACAGGAATGCCTGCAAACAGTTTGCTGAGGACAAGCAGACTAAGGACATGGATTACTGGAACTATGTCCTGTGGTCTGATGAGACCAAGATAATCTTATTTGGTTCAGATGGTGTCAAGCTTGTGTGGCAACAACCAGGTGCGAAATACAAAGACAAGTGTGTCATGCCTACAGTCAAGCTTGGTGGAGGGAGTGTCATGGTATGGGGCTGCATGAGTGCTGCTGGCTGTGGGGTGCTACATTGCATTGAGGGAATCACGAATGTCAACATGTTGCCTGTAGCTTTGACATTTATGGTGTATGTCGAGTTATTTTTAGGGCACACCCAATTTACACTGTTATGAGCTGTACACGGACTACTTTACATTGTATTAACATGTTATATCTCAATTATATGCAAGTACAAACCAGATGGGAATGTCCAGCCATCATACCGCTCACAAAGGAGACTGGGTCTTTGTCTCCGAGATGAACGTACTTTTGGTCCAACATGTGCATATCAACCCAAGAACAAACGTAAAAGACCATGTGAGGATGCTTGCGAAAGCTGGAAAGATTGTGTTATTACCCAAAGTGAAACTAGTACTGTATGGGCTGAAAGGCCACTCTGCCAGGAAGAAGCCATTACTCAAAAAGAAATCTATAAAAGCCAGAATGTTTGCAAATGCACAAAGGAACAAAGACCTGCGTTTGTGGAGACATTTCCTGTGGTCTGATGAAACTAAAATTGAATTGTTTGGCCATAATGACCATCGTTACGTTTGAAGGAAAAAGGGAGAAGCTCGGAAGCCTAAGAACACCATCCCAACTGTGACACACAGAGGTAGCATCATCATGTTGTGTTGCAGCAGGAGGGACTGGTGCACTTCACAAAATAGATGGCATCATGTGGAAAGAAGATTGTGTGGCAAAACTGAAGCAACATCTCCAGACATCAGCCAGGAAGTTAGAGCTTGAGCGGAAATGGGTCTTCAAATGGACAATGACCCGAAGCTACTGCCAAACTGGTTACAAAGAGGCTTCAGGATAAGCAAGTCAATGTTTTGGAGTGACCACCACAAAGCCCTGATCTCAGTCCTATTGAAAATTTATGGGCAAAGCTGAAAAGGCAGGTGCGAGCAAGAAGACCTCCAAAACATGGCTCAGTTACACCAGTTCTGTCAGGAGGAATGGGCCAAAATTCCTACCAACTATTGTGAGAAGCTTGTGGAAGGATCCAAAACGTTTGATCCACGTCCTACAGTGTAAGGGCAAAGCTACCAAATACTAATGAAATGTATGGAAACTTTTGACTTTGCAGAAAGTAATTATTTTGCCATTTGGCAAATATAAATAATTTTGATTCCTAGATGACCTAAAATGGGGAAGGTTTATTGTGATTTCATGTCAGATAGTGAGAAAAACATGCAGAGGTGTCTTTCTATATAGTGGATGGAAACTTTTATAATTTATTTAACATTTATCCTGCTTCCAACACATACACTTAAAGCTCTGATTGTTCAGTTTCAGCCTAATATTCAGGCGCCGTCGTCTCAAAATAGTGTTATTCACCTGTGCTTCGTTTTATGTCTGGTGTGATGAGGATTGGAGTCAGTGTAGTTGATATGGTGCATTGCCAGTAGATGGCAGCCCAGCTCTACATGTGTATTGGGTGAAGAGTATTATATTCCTTACTTGCATGATTGAAATTTGCCCAGTCATGCTCACTGCGGCTTCCACAGATGTATATACCCCATCGGTCTGCAACCAGAGGCTCTCCAGTTACTTTGAAACTACAACTCCCATTGGTCACCTACAGCATCCTGGTAGTTGTGGCTGCATAGGGCTATCCTGCTTGTAGATAAATGGTTTTTCCAAGACTTTTAAAAACTTCCCTCTGTGCTAAAATAGAACATTAAACATACTTACCTCTCCCATCACCACCGATCCAGCGCTGCCAGAGCTCCAGTGTTCCCCCGGGTCCCTCACGGATGGCGTCATTGATCACATGTTGCTGCAGCCAATCACTGATCTCTATGGTCACATGCTGAGGCCAGAGATTGGTTGCAACATCATTTGATCCATGAACATGACGCCATCAGTGAGGGACCGGGGGAGATACTGAAGCTGTAGCAGCACTGGAACGGTGGTGATGAGAGAGGTAAGTATGGGTTCATTTTCTATTTTAGGGCAGTGGGAATGGTATGGAGGTTTTTAAAAATCTTGTAAAACCCCTTTAAGTGACCATCTGTGAAGCTTTGTTTTATTAATAGAAGATCATTCCTGTTCCACCATATATGGTGCAATCACAATTTATATGATCCTAATTCACCATAAACATAGAGATAATGGCTACAGCTTCCTGCTAGTGTGATAACCAGGGTGTACACACTATAGGGGCAGACCATCCTTAGGGAAAGAGGTTCTTTGAATCCATGCAGGAACCCACTCTAGGGGAACTGCGGATACCTTCTGGTCCTGGGTGGCAGACGCCAAGACCATAATGGGGACATGTTGACTTTTGCTATATTCTAAGAACAGAACCAAAAATGTCGGTTGTGGCGGCAGAGTTCATGCTCAGGTACCATAGCCAGGGTCTTTCTCAGTGATCCTGGTTCTACTCTTGGCCAGTTTTAGGGGTATGAACTGTAAGTGATTATCTGACATTATGGAAAGGGGACCCATTGTCCCTGATGGTTTGGGCACCTCTGATCCCACATCTGTGGTAAGGAAGTGTTTTCCTTCCCTAGGTGATTGAATGGCACTTCTTATTTGGTCACTGTATGTATTATTTGGGTGCCATGAAGAAGGTGCTGTACAGGGCACCATCCACCCTATGATCAGCCCTGGTTCTAATTATACTGGTTCCAAGAGCTGGAGAAGTTGTTTCCCTTTTATCTGGTGACACATCAGACATTCTCCATAAAATTTAAGAACTGTCTGTAGCAACCTGGTTTTATGACTGCGGGAGTTTGAGGTGGGGGTGGGAAGATCTTGAAGGAATTAAGAGTAGAAACTGTTAAATACTTATAGACGTCTGTAAGGTATTTTCCATTCTCTATTATCGCCTTTTCTGTTTGGATGAATCTGGATGGGACTTTTTGGTCTTTTGTAATCCAAAGCTTAGGAGATAAAGGGCAAGAGGCACCATCGTCATTGCATAATAAAGCGATGAAGTCCAAATGTTTATCTTGTACTCCACATTCCAGCGGTCTCCAACCTTAAGTGGCTGCAAAACGTCAATTCCCAGTATAGTTTAACAGTTGTGGATTGTTAGGGAATGCTGGGAGTTGTAGTTATGCAACTGCTGGAGAGCCACAGATTGGAAACCACTTTTCTGGCCCGTCAGCATTGGTTCATCATAGTAGACAGGATTGGGCTTATTGGTCACAGAATATATTGTAGCCCCACAAGTCCTTTGAAGCTGGTCAGAGGCGAATACTCAATAACTCAACGTCCAAGGACCAAATCTGACCCACCATATAATTTCATGTGGCCTACAAGAGCTTAGACACCGCTGGGAAAATGGACAAGGTCCGGATGGAAAAGGCGCGACTCTCCACTGTCTCTGGACAATGCAGCTAGTGCTTGGCAGAGGTGGTAGTAACTGTACAGGACGCGGGCACCATCTTGGATTTGGAGCTCTGACACGCACCTCCACACTGCTCTGATGAGCAACAAACTGGTGGGTCAGCCCTAGCCAAGCACCCTACAGACCTCTCCAACGGCCTTTAAGGGCAACCATAATACTGATGTGACCCTTAGGCTATGTTCACACGGCATAATTGCGGGGCATAATTACGCCCCCACAATTACGCCGTGTGTACGGGAGCCCCCGTAGGCCGGGGGGGGGGGGGCGGCAGCCCGCTGGCCCCTTGGGACGTGCATTAACTCTTGGGCGTAAATGCCGAAATAATTGACATTTTTCACTTATCTCCCGCTCGGCGTATTGGGCCCGGGAGGGGGAAGGAGGGAAGTAATCCATAGCTCTCTATGGGGAACTGTGGACTACCGTAATGATTGGGACATATTTTGGCCCGTATTGAGCGCAGTATGGCGCGAAATACGGGCCGAAATACATCCCAATTTAAGCCTTGTGAACATAGCCTTAGAGAAAATTAGTTTGACACCCCTGCTCTATAACCTTAGAAGAACCTCCAAGACAACCTCAGTCAGGTCTATGTCATCAGGCTTTCCAGCATTTAAGAGATTGTCTCTTTTATACAGAAACAGCTCCACCTCAATTCACAGGTTGTGTCTGGTATTACAGCCTGGCTTTTTTGAACTGAATCGGGCTACATTGCAATACCACACACAACCTGTACAGAGATGTGGTGCTGTTTTTGGTAGAAAATAGTCATATTCTTCCAATACTGTATAGATGGCTATCTATGTGGTATTTGAAGCCGAGTAGATTCATGAACTCCTAAACATAGAGACAGCCCCTATGGCAGCTCTGGTACTGCCCCTGCTTAGTCTGGCCTTCACAACCTTCTCTTTGACTGACTTGAACCTGCTTTGGTTTGCTTACAATAATGGGTGGTGGACACTTCTCTCCAGTAAGATACCAGGAGTAGGGCAGTGGTCAAACTCTGAGTTCTTCTGTGCCTCAATATTGGCTTTGGTTATGGCATCCCCTCTGTGTACAGATCTTTTGTCACTGCCGACCTACCTGTAGGTCACATAGTTATATCTGCTTTGTCCAGCAAAAAATTCTAAAGTAGAATTGTAAAGTGCTGCAGAATATGTTGCCGCTATATAAATATAGATTATTCTTATTAGATTTGGTTTGTATGGCCAGATAACCCTCAGAAACCATCCACAAACAGCCTGGTCTCCATGTATAATAATCTTGATAGACATATGATTGTTCAACTGAACTATGTAGCAATCCATGACATTTACCCTGATTCTGCACTATTGTGAATACTCCAGCGCAGTTGGGGTTAATGCAGTGTAATAAATAAATTTAGATTGTGTATCTGCTTTAAACTTTAAGGAAAAAACCAAACCCTCTAATTATTGGTATTTTTAGGCATCTGAAGCTTGGCCTGAGCTTGAGGCTGAGCCATGGATGTGAGTGGGTGAGAGGAAACTGCAGAACACAGAGCTGGCTCCAGGGACGAGCGAATATGTGAGCGAAAGACGGGATGTGAGCAAATATGTGACGTACGAGTTCATGACTCTGTGTGTACTGTGTAATCTACCGCAAGATAGATTATCTATCTATCTATCTATCTATCTATCGTACTGTCTATCTATCTATCTATCTATCTATCTATCTACAGTTGAAACCATAAGTTTACATAAAAAGACATGAAATCAGAATAAACCTTACCCATCTAAGGCCAATTAGGAACCAAAAGTATTTATATTTGCCAAATCCAAAATTTACTGAGAATTTTTAACCCATTTTTATTACTTTCTGCAAAGTAAAAAGTTTCCATACATTTCATTTGTATTTGGTAGCATTGCCCTCAAACTGTGGGACTTGGGTCAAACATTTTGGATCCTTCCAAGCTTTCAAAATAGTTGGTAGGAATTTTGGCCCTTCCTCCTGACGAAACTGGTGCAATGAGCCATTGTTTGGAGGTCACCTTGCTCACATCTGCTTTTTCAGCTTTGCCCATAAACTTCCAATAGGATTGAGATCAGGGCTTTGTGGTGGCCACTGCAAACCCTTGACTTGGTTGTCCTTAAGCCACTTTGTAACCAGTTTGGCGTAAGCTTCAAGTCATTGCCCATTTGGAAGCCCCATATCCACCAAGCTTTAATTCCTGGCTGATGTCTTGAGATGTTGCTTCAGTATTGCCACATAATCTTTTTTCCCTCATGATACCATCTATTTTTTTGAAGTGCTCCAGTCCCTCCCGCAGCAAAACCACCCCACAACATGATGCGGCCACCCCTGTGTTTCACAGTTTGGATGATGTTCTACAGCTTCCAAGCTTCTCCCTTTTTCCTCCAAACATAACAATAATCATTATGGCCAAACAGTTCAATTTTAGTTTTGTCAGACCACAGGACATGTCTCCAAAAATGTAGGTCTTTGTTCCTCTGTACATTTGTAAACATTAATATGGCTTTTACATGTTTCTTTTGGAGTAATGGCTTGTTCCTTTCAGCCCATGTTGATGCAGTACTCGATTCACTGTGGATAATGACACAATCTTACCAGCTTCTGCCAGCATCTTCACAAGGTCTTTGGCTTTTGTTCTTGGGTTGATATGCACATGGCGGACCAAGGCACATTTATCTCTGAGATACAGAACCTGTCTCCTTCCTGAGTGGTATGATGGCAGGACGTTCCCATCTTGTTTGTACTTGCGTATAATTGTTTGTACGGATGAACGAGGCGCCTTCAGGTATCTGGAAATTGCACCCAAGGATGATCAAGACCTGTGCAAGTCCACATTTCTCTTTCTCATATTTTGGCTGATTTCTTTAGACTTTCCAATGATGTGTGTTTCTGGTGTGCGTAAAAACAAAAACAACCACAGCTGTGTCTCTAATTAGTTATCAGAAGCTTCCAAAGACATGACATCATTATATGGGCGGTCCAAATTGTTTAAAGACATAGTAATCCTAGTATAAACTTTGATTTTGGAGAAAGTAATAAAAATACCTTCAAAATTCTCTCTCTCATTATTCTGGTATTTGGCAAATATAAATAATTTTGTTTCCTAATTGACCTAAAACGGAGAAGGTTTATTCTGATTTCACATCAGATAGTGAAAAAAACATGCAGATGTGTCTTTTTATATAGTGTATGGAAACCTCTGGTTTCAACTGTATATATCCCATGTCTATCTATCTATCTATCACCCTTCAAATACAATCTAACTTACATTTCACTATTTTTTTTTCTTCAGCAGTAACGTTTCGGCTCTCGACTAGAGCCATTTTCAAGCCAGGGTTATCTATCTATCTATCTATCTATCTAATCTCTCTCTTATCTGTCTATCTATTTCTCTCTTAAATCCATCTGTTTATAGACCCGTCAACACCGCATGGTTTTTTCGACTGTTTTTCCACGGTTTGCGGATTTAGAAACCGTCTGAAAACCGACAAGCATCTATCCTCATAGACTTTAAGGCTATGTTCACACGGCTTAAAATGGGACATATTTCGCGCCGTACTGCGCTAATTTCGGGGCGGATACGTCCAGTCATTACGGTAATCCCCAGTTCTCATAGAGAAACTATGGATTACGTTCTTCCTCTCCGCTCCACACATACGCCGAGCGGGGAGAGAAGTGACGTCAATTATTCACGGCGTATACGCGCCGTGAATAATGAATGTCTATGGGGCCGGCGGGCTCCCGAGCATGCGGCGTAATTGCGGGGCGAACTACGTCTGCAATAGTGAACCTAGCCCAATAGAAATCGGTTCAGCAGTCCACATTTTTTTTATTTTTTTTTTAAAAAGGGTTTTTTTTATAGAATTTTGCAATTTTTAACATAACGAACATCAGTTTCACACAATTACACACAAAGGGATTTGCAGTGAGATTCGGTCCCAATTACATACAGTTCACATGCAATAATCATCAAAAAGATGTTTACATACTGTTCACAATTTACTTGAAAACGACCACATTTGAGTCATTTCTGCATTATTTGGTCTTGGTATAATACTGCTGCAAGAGAACATTGGTAAAGAAACAATAAGAGATATGCGCCAAGTCTTGCTGAGACCCTTCTCTGGATTCGTCCTTTATGTAAATTTCCTTTGTGTCACACATCCACACCATACCAATCACTCCACCATCACACTGCCGGCACCCTGGCCCATCTTTCCGTACTCACAGTCAATCACACAGTCTGAGCTGCCGTCCAGTTGCTCCAAACCGTATGGAAGCGTTTGGGGACGCCCTTGGTGCATATGTAATTTGTATCGGGGGGAGTTCGGCATTAATCGCTGCTTCCACTTTTCCCAGTGATGGGACCTTGGGCGGTTTCCAATTTAATAGAAGGGTTTTTCCCTAGCATAGAAAAGCAATAACAGGTAGAGGGTTCGGTCCCCTTACTTGGAAATTTCAAATCTTCCACTATTCCAAGTAGACTATTCTCAGGCGAGTACACATTGGGGAAGCCCAGTTTCGTATTTAAAAAAACTGTGTATACCCCCAATACTCCTGCAAAACCGGGCCATCCCTTTACCATATGGATCAATGTTCCCCTTTCTGCCCCACATCGGGAACAAACTGTGGAGGGTATGCAATGCATCTGATGTAATCGGATGGTGTAAGGTAAACCCTGTGGAGCCACTTAACTTTGTTAAAGGGTTTGTCTCTAGCGCTTAAAACGACAGCCGCAAGGAAGTCTTTAGTAAAGAGGCGCCTCAGTCGGTAAAGACGGGATGTCCCCTTGCCACCTCTCAAGGGAAATCGCAAGTGGGGCCCTGACAGTCCATAATAGCTCTATAAATAAAAGAGACTGGTTTTTTAAGGGTAGTCCGCCTTAAAATAGCTTCTGGGTTTACCATTTTTCAAGAGGGAAACGTAAACCAGTCCAAATTGTGTGGCGCATGCATGTCGTAACTGCAAGTACCTAAAAAAGGATCCCCTTGGAAGATCAAATTGGGACTGCAGCTCTGAGAACGTCAAAAGGAGCCATCTCTATATAACTGTGTGAGATATTTCACTTATGAGTGGCCCAAATTTATATCTGGTAAACTTATTAGTTCCGGTAATTTCCTGTTGCACCACAAGGGAACAACTGGAGACCAGACGCTGTCCTCTCCCCTTTTGACCATAGGGTGAATGAAAAGCCCTCCACACAGAACCAGCTGCCCCATTTAGCGGGTATATTTATGCCGGAAACAATTTCCCTCTCTATATGGTAGATTTTCGAGGCCCTCAAAAGAACCCACCAACGCTGCCTCCAACCACACTGACGGGTCATTATTCTGCCCTCGGAACCATTTGATACTATGCTAACTGAACGCTACATAATAAATTATATAAGTCTGGAAATGCAAGTCCACCTCTGTCATATGGGGCTTTGAGTGTACTCTGCTTAGACGAGGGGTAGCACCTCCCCCCAGAAAGGAGAAAAGTAATTTGTCCAGAGATGTGAAATGTGATTTTAGGAAGTATACTCGGGGCTGCTCGATACAGGGACAAAAAACTTAGGCAACGCACTATTTTTAACTATATTGACTCTCCAATAAGAGACAGGGAAAATTGGCCCAGGTCCTTAACCCTAAACTCCACCCGCCGTATCAACGGGTGAAGGTTTAGCTCATTAAATTTAGTTAATATCTCTGTGTATAACAATTCCTAGATATTTAAAATGCGCGACAATCTGAAGGGTGGAGTTTGGGGATCACCAACACCGGGTCTTTTTAATCTAACTAAAAAGAAAGGATTTTCCCCGGGTTTACTGCAGCCGGGGTGAAAACCTCCAAACACATTCACTGTCCCCAAACAGGCACTCCAAAAAGGCCCCAGGATCCCCAAAATTAATAACCAAAAATTGAAATCTCATTTTGTGATTCGCGCCCCACATTGAAAAAATTTTTCTGCTGGTTGGTTTTTCGGGCCCCCTGGTTTTCCCAAAAAAATTAAACATTTTCCCATTCTTTGTTTGGTTTTCCCCAGACAGAAAATTTAAACATTGAAGGGTCAAGGGGAAACCGGGGCAGAAAGTTAATGAAGGGTTTTGAAGTTTTTGGGGCGGTTTTGGGTTTTTTTAGAAAAACGTGGCGAACGATGAAATATGGGTTTCCCAAACCAATCCTTAGAAAAATATATTTTACCCAGGTTGTGTGTGTTTTGAATGTTTAATATTTATATATTAATATATATTATATTATTTGTGGGGATTAAACCCCTCGGGGGTTTAATAAAAATAAAAATTTCCTCGGCCCCACGTGGAGCCCCTTTTGGCTTTTTTTTAAAGCCAAAAATTTTTCATATATGTAAAAACAAAACAACGGGGGTTTTTTAACTTCACCCTTTGGAAGGGAAAAAAACACAGTTATGTGAAACCCCCTCACATTTTCATAAAATCCCTGCTTTTCCGTCCTCCCCCCATTTTTTTGGGGAAAATTTTTGGCACAGGGTTTGGATTGCGGGCCCAGGAGCCCCCCTTTCCCCTTCCTCTCATTTCCCCCAAAACTCATTTGACTGAGCACAACCTCTCCTGATTTTTCCAAAATTCCGGGCCTTTAAGTGGGCCCGGGCCCAAAAAACCTGGGGCCGGTTTCCCGGGGACCAGTCCCCCCCCACCCTACTTTTTGGGAAATGCCCCTTTAAAAAGCCGGGCCCCGGAAAGCCCCCCGTATTTGGGCGTCTTACAAATGGGAAATTAAAACCAAACTTTCAGCCCCCAAAGCAATACTGACAACACTAGCAGGTTTATTTCCCCCCGAAAAATCGGGAAAAACCCGGGGGACACGTATCGCCATCCAGGACAAAAACCCTCGTGCCTTTTTTACATACCCCCCCCTACCCAAAACCGGGTTTTGGGCCCCTTTTCAGCCACCGGGATGTCCCATCTTGAAGGGGCATCGGGCATTCCCCTGAAAGTTTTCCCCGGGGCCTATCCCTCAAATGTAAAACGAAAAAATCTGAAGGGGCAAGGAAAAAAGGGGGTTTAAACTCGAGCTTACCCCCCTTTTTCTCCCGCTTAAAGGGGGTTTGGGGCAGGGTTTCAGAATTTGGCCTGAATTTTCCCCAAAAACGGGTAGTACTGAGGGAGGTCTAACGCCCCTTAGGGCCCAGACTTTCCTTTTAAAATTGGGGGGTTTAATTTCTCTCTGCGGGCTCGGTTTCCTACTTGGGTTTGCCCCAAGGGTGTTTCTTCCCCGTTTTTTCCGGGACATCCGGCCCAAGACCTATTTAAGAGGCATCGGTCTGTACCAAAAATTTTAAAGGGAAAGAAGTCTGGGGTTTCCAGCACTGGGTTCCTACACAAGGCCGTTTAAGCTCTGGAAGGCCTTTTTTCTGCCTCCTGGGGACCCCAAATTAATCATGGCTTACCCTTTGGCGCCCTTTGTCAAGGGCGTCAGTGGGCCCGGGTATTTTTCCCCAAAAATTCGGGAATAAAAACCGTCTGTAATAGGGCCCGGAGGAGTTGCTCTTTGACAATTGGCATCACTTTGGCATTTCCCTTTTCCCGCATTGGGGCCCCATGCCCACTACGCCCCTTATGGGGGGGTGACCTTTTCCCCTCCCAAGTTTTCCCTTGGGGCCCCATTAAGAGACCCCCAGGATGCCGGGCCATACAGAACTCAAAAAGGTTTAAAAACCCCGTGGAGGATTGGGGGATTTAAACTCCCCCACGACCCCCCTAGGTTTCCCCCGGTCCCTTTTAAAAAATTTCCCCCATCCCCAAAAGCCCCATTTACTTGGGTTTATTGTTAAAGCCCGGGTTCCCGTAGGGAGTCCAAATTTTTGGGGCCCGGATTTAACGAGATGACTTTCCCAGTTATACTAAAGATGAATTTCTTTAAGTAGGCAGCTGAAAAATTCCCCCATTTTGGGGGCGAAAGGGCTTGGTCCATGGCTTCTTTAATTTTGGCTGGGGGCCCCCCGCAAAAAACCCAAAACCCCCTGCAAAAAACCCATTTTGGAGTAGAGGGAAAACCGTCTTTTTTCCCCTTTGCATTTTGGACAAGGGGGGGTCTGCCAGTAAACCCTTCGTGAGGTCAAAAGGTGTAAAATTCCTCGCCCGGGCCCCAATTGCTCGATTTTAATAATTTACCCGGGGCTGGGGAAGGGATCTAATGGGGACACGTCGTTGGGGGGCGCGTTTTTGTCGTTGCAAAAAACACTCCCCTTTTTGGGTTTTGGGGATAACACGATGGGATGGGGCCACCCACTCTTGGACCTCTCAATCACCCCGAGGTATAGCATTTTTTTTTAATTCTTTTTGGATTTTGGGCCTCCCCGGGGGGCCTCAGGAATCCTATAGGGCCCTTTTGGTTTATTCTTACCTGGGGGGTTTTGTGAGGATCTTTATGTCTATCCCCCCTAGTTTTCCCCCGGGGGGTTTTGTGAAGAGGGTCTTGATTTCTCTGCAATTTGTTTTCTTACATTGTTGGGTTTTGAAAATGAACGGGGGTTCCCCGAAACCGTCAAGATCTCCTTTTGGAAATTTCCCCCTTTTGGGGAGGAAAACGTAGGCAGCCCCCTTTCCCAAAGTTTTTGGGAGGAGGGGTTCCGTAGGGAAAGGCTTTAGGGGAACGGGTAGCCCTTTAAAAACAATGACTAATATATAAATGATGGCCCCCCCTTTCTGACTTTCCCCTAAGGCCCCACCAGATCCAAACCCCTATCCCATCAAAGGGGACCTTTTATGATTGGGGAACGGCATCCCGAAGGGAAAAGGGGTCCCGGGGGGGGAAATGGGGGGCCGGGGGGGGGGGGGGGGGTTTTTTTTTTTTGGGGGGGGGGGGTGGGGGGGGGGGGGGCAAGATTGGCCCGGGAAAACCTTTATTTTTTTCGGTAGCACCCGGCCATAGAACCCTTTGTAGTACCCCCCGAGCGTTTATGGCCCCCAAATGGCCCCCAAAACTTTGGGGGGGGCCCCTATCCAAAACCCTTTTTCCCTTTGGGAAAAGGAACTAAAAAACTGCTCCCCCCCCCGTCCCTAATTTTGGTCACCCGGTATAATTTGGGTTTTGTTTTTTGGGCAAAGTGTGGGAACCGATCCCTCTGCTCCCCACAATGGGGTTTCCCCCTTTAGGCCGTTCCCTTTTCCCTAGCCCTTTTAGGGTCAAGTCCGGGGGTTGGGGGGGTACCAAAATTTTTTCCCGGAACCCCAAAATCGGGGAAAAGTTTCTTTGGGAGTCCCCTTTCCCCATTGTCCCCCACCATGAAGAAAAAAGGAAACTCTGGGCTTTAGGTTCCCCCCCAGTGGCTTGGGCCAGACCCCATGGGGGGGACCTGGCCCCCCCAAAACCCCCCCCCCGGGTTTCTGCCAAGTCCCAGAATTTAAAAAGGGGTCCGACCCCCCAATTACCCTTTATGTAATAGTTTTTCGCACAAAAAAAAAAACATGGGGAGATTTTTTAGTACCCCACTCTGTTCTCCAGGTTTTAAACCCGAAACCACTGGGTAAAACCCCCGGGGTTCCCCCTGGATACTTTTGACCCCCACCCTTTTTCCCATGGGACCCAAAAACATGGGGAGCCCAGGCTGAGAAACAGGGTGGACCCACTCCCTGAGTCCAAAAGTCCAGAGACCATAAAAGCCTTTTTATTTTGATTTGGGCAAAAATTTGGGGGGTTTCCCCCCAATTTTTAGACCCGGCGCTGCACGCCATTTGCGCAAAGAAAAAAAACTGCGGCGGGTCGCGAGCAGCCCTTTGGTTTCCCACGTGAGAGGGCATGGGGGGCTATATGGCCGGGGGCCCCCCAAATTCCAAACATATAATACTAAGGGGGATTTTCCTTGGGCACTTGGGTTTTGGGGCCCCTCCCGGCCTTGGCTTGCCCCCCGGGGAGTTTGGCCCCTGGCTTCTTGATTTCCCAGGGTTTTTCCCCACCCTCCCCCGTATGGGGGTTTCAGGGGCCCCTGGTTTCCCCAGGGGGCTCTCCCTAAACATGGAAACCCTCTACCAGTCCTTTCCCGGTTTATCTGCCCTTTTGGGGGGGGCACCCTGTGCAACCTAGACTGTACGAATGCGGCAGCGAAAATGCATAAAACGGTCCTAACCACCCGCCTTTCCCCCATTTGCACTGGGGAGCTTTTTCTCGGGGTGCAGCCCCTTTTTTTGGGCCCGATGAACAAGTCAAAGTTTTTGAACCCAGGAGGTTGGACCTCCCAATGTACGCCCCCGTGGTGTTTCCCTTTTGGGCCCCGGGCCCCCCAATGTCACCCCCAGCGGCCGGGCCCGGATCTTGCTTTTAACTTAGAAATTCCTTAGCGTCCTGTAAGGGGGGAGGTGTAATAAAGGGCCTTTTTTGGGGGTCCCCCAGTCCCGATTCGGGGCCAGCACTTTAGCCCTGGTCCCCGTGGTAGTGTTTACCCGGGTTTGGGACTCGTTCAAACAACCCGGTTTAAAAAAGCCTCGATGTTTATCTTCCGGAGTATCTTCTGGAGGGCTTCCCTACGGTCCTCCTGGCCCGATGTCCTGCAGCATGTGACGGCGGAGCTGGAGTTTCCCGGGGCCGACGGAAACCGTTAACAAAGGCCACCCGGCCCGGGATTTAAACGTGGTTTTGTAGCCCTTGCTGCGCTTGCAGGGCTTCAGTTAGGGCCCACTGCTGCTGTTCCCTGGGCCCGTCTCTGTTTCTGGAGGTTCGCCCGAAAACCAAAGGGGCTAATCCGCTCCTCCATAATTTTTCAGTGTTGCTTGGCTCTTTGCTGCTTTAAAACCCGGACATAAACTTGCGCACTTTTAGCTTCCCCTCCTTTAGAAGGACGGTCTGTTGAGTGTTCCCAAAAGACCCTGAAGGCCCTGTGTGGAAAGTGGTTTGAGAAGGATGGGCGGATTTGAGACTGCCTTTTACCCTATTTGCTATTTTCAATCCGAGGGGTGCCCGATCCTCCAAAAAAATTGTGGGGCTTCAAAAATCGTGGTAAAAGAAATAAAAAATGGGCCTCGGCACCGTGGGGCAATTTTGGCTTTTATTTAGCCCGTTAATATATGTAAAAAAAAAAAAACACGGCTTAACTTCAGTTTTTAAATGGAAAAAAAACAACCGTTCATGTGTTTTCACTCCAGTTATGGAATCCCTGGGGGCCCTCCTCCCCCCGCTTGGGGAAATTTGGGCCCCACGGTTGGGTGACAGGCAGGGCCCAGCCTTTTCCCAAAAATTTCCCCTTTGTCGCCCAAACTCCCCTGGCTGGCACACCCCCTCTCATGATTCTCCCGACTTTTTGCCTTAAGTAGGTGGCCCCAAAAAATGGGGAGGGTACCCGGGAGCAGTCCACCCACCCTACTTTTGGACTGCCCCCAAAAAAAAGCCTGGCCCGGTTTGAGCTTTTTAGCAGGGATTTTTTTTAGGAAAAACCCTTCAGTACCCTAGCTTTTCGGGCAACCACTGCAGGTTTATTTACCGGTGGTTTTGGTTAAGACGGGTCCAGGGAGGGATGTGGTTTTAAACAAAAATAATTTATTTTTATAATTTTAATTGTTATTTTTTTAGGGGGTTATTTTTTTTTATTTTTTATGTTTTTGTTGTTATTCTTATTATGTTTTTAATTTTATTAATTTTTGGGGAATTTTTTTTTATTTTGTATGTTTTTTTTATTTTTTTTTTTTTTTAACCCCAAAAATATTTTTTTTTTATAACCAACCTTATTTTTTATATATATTTACAAAACCCAAAAATAATTCCTTTTTATTGGGGGCTTTTTTAATATATAAAATAACCCATTTTTATTCCTATTTATTTTGTTATAATTTATTAATTTATATATTATAAAAATACTTTTTTTATACACAATTTTATATATATAAAAATTATGTGTTTTAGGAAAGGAAAAAAGGGGTTTTCCCCGGACGGGTGAGGGGACAGTATGTGTCCCCCGATCTGCCCGTATTTTGGTTTAGCTGAAAAACCCAAATTTTTTCTTTGGGGTCCCGGCCCGGGAGTAGGCCGTGAAGTTTATAAATTTTTTGTATGGGGTGCAAAGCCCTTTTTCCCGGGGCGGGTTTTTACTGGGCGTCCGGAAAAGGGTGGGTGGGGGTGGGGTTTCTCCCAACCCTTCCAGGCCCGGAAATTTTCCGGGCTATATAAGGGGCCCGCGGTAGGTGGAGGGGGGTTTCGGTTCCCTACCCCGGGCCGAGCTGCCCCAAATGGGGGCAGTGTTTGTGTGAGGGCCAGAGCTGGGCCTTGCACTCCCTGAAGCCTGAGACCTGCATGTGGTTCCCTCACCCTGGGAAGGGAAAACACAGTAAGGTGGCATATAGCAAGGAATTGCTTGTATATTTTGGATGAAGCAACCTTGCTGTTTGTTTTCCTGTTTTGTGGATCGCACCAATAAAGTTGGCAGTGATTCACCTTGGAAGAGACTGCTATTGTTTGAGCTGATCCCTACAAAGTGTACACAAATAAAAGTGTCACAGCATGTTCAAATATCTTCATTGTAATACATGGTCAATGGCCAAAAACTGCCAAGAACTGCGCTGAATCTGCAGAAAAACTTGGACAAAATCAGTGACAAAAACTGTTCAAAAAACTGACCGTTTTTTGTGTCAAAAAACCTTCAAAAAACGGTGCTGAAGGACGTTTCTGCTGCAGTCAAAACCAAGCAGAAGCCACCCTATCACTTCTATATCCTCATATCTTATTATCTTTTTATATCTTCTTATTCAAATCATATCCTGTAACTAACAACCATAGACATAAACGATCAGAGCTCAGAGCAACCAATCAGAGCCCACAGCAACCAATCAGAACACATAGCAACCAATCAGAGCCAATAACAACCAATCAGAGCCAATAACAACCAATCAGAGCTCACAGCAACCAAACAGAGCTCATAGTGATCCATCAGAGCCCATAGCAACCAATAAGAGCCCATAGCAACATCAGAGCTTATAGCAACCAATCAGAGCTTATGACAATCAGAGCTCAACAAAACAGCATACAACCAATCAATATAGCAACCAACAGACATAGCGAACACAGGATCACAGCAACCAATCAGAGCTCACAGCAACCAATCAGAGCTACGCAACCAATTAGAGCTCAAAACCAATCAGAGCCATAGCAACAAGAGCTCATAGGAACAATCAGAGCTCACAGCAAACAATCAGAGCTCATAGCAACCAATAGAGCCATGGCAACCAATTCAGAGCTGAAGCAACCAATCAGAGCCACACTGCAACCAAATCAGGTCTCAACCCAAGGTGCCAATGCAAACAAAACGAGCTAATATAATAATCACTCTAGTACCATAAAGCCATAAACCCCAAAAGGACTAGCAACCTATCGGGTCACCCCACGGGCCATAGTCACACTCAGAGCTCATAGTAACCCTTTGAGCTCATAGAACCAACAGAGTATAAGCAAACCAATCAGAAGCCTTAGCAACAATGGGGGCTCTTACGTTTTTAAAAGGTGTTTTAAATCTTAACATACCGTTCCACTTTAGACTTTAAAATCGCTGAGGACCACCTAATTATTAACAGCCTATCCAGAGCATCCTGCAAGCACGGGCAGGGGGAATGCCTCTGTAAAACGGTGCTTTAACCCTTTTTGCGCTTTTTAGAGACGCATATCAATGGGTTCCTTGCTCTGTCGGGTTGATCGGAACACCCGGTGACCCGACAGATCGGGGAAGATGCAATAACTCTGGGGACCACGAAGCCCCAGGTGTGTGTAACAAGACAGTGATAGGGTCATTTGTCTGTTAATCATGCCTGTGTCAGATGTACAGAATTATATATGTATTGCATTATTTGAATATGCTAATATTAATAGTGTAAAAAATTTTAAAAATTTTTGAAAATCTCAACTTCAGGTTAAAAAAATTAAAATAAAACACATATAAAATTTTTTTAAAAAATAAATAAAAAAAAATAATTTATAAATAATTGATGCATATAATTACAGCTCAATAAAACCTACCATATTTGGTATCCCATGGCTAATAACTGTAGAATTAATCTAACGGTATTCCTGTTGAAATGGTGTAAAAAAAAATATATAAAAAAACAATTTATTTTTTTTTAAATAAAAAAAAAATACTGCAATTATTTATAAGTGAACGTAAACTATTCCCCCATAAAGTAAGACTTGTCTCGAATAAAACGAGGCCTCATACAGCTGCGTCATTGAAAAAATAAAAAAGTTACAACTGTTGAAACGCAAGGAGGCAAAAACTAAAAAAATGTTCTGGTCATTAACTACTTTTGAGGCGTTCGGCTTAAGGGGTTAGAAATGAAAGTTGAGCTATGGACACCAAGGCCAGAGGTCTTACTATAAGACAGTCTTGATAAATAAGGCCCACAATCTCTTTACCAATGCCTGTGTCTACTTAGAGCCCCACATACCATTCAGTCCATCTCCCAGCATGGCCGCCCCCTGTGCCTTCAGGCAAAGCTCTTTGACATCTCCCGAGCCCCCCATCTCCCAACCCATAAAACCTCTTCATCTACTGGAAACATCTTTAGGAATCCTGCAGACCAACCAAGCAGGAGTATTTAGGAGGACGCCTTCCTGTCTGTGCAAGAGATAGCCGGGCCCGTCCTTGTACTGTAAACTCCAGTAGTAGAAACACATTGAGCACAGATGGTTTGGGTTAAAGGAAAAGCTGGGTGGAAGGAAGAATTTTCTGCAGAGGAAAAGCTTTTATCCTACGTAGTGGGAGCCGTGCCTTGGGGTGACAGTAAAACTGCAAATAACCCTAAACTCAACCACCATAAAACCACAAGACTGTGCAAGTACCACTTGAAACATAGGATGAGTAGGAAAGAGGCGGACAGATAAATCAACTATTCCACATAGAGAGCAAAGAATTATAGCCTGGGCCGGCTGCCGGAGCCGGCTCTGACAGTGGGACGGGAGACCAGCGTATGGAAGGAAGGGATGCGAGGATATCCTTGTGCCTCTCGTGACTCGGTCTAGATTACTAGTTCTATATCAGTCCCTTTAAGGGTTTGTTCAAACAATGTAATTTCATGCTTATTTTACGTAATGTAATTTAATGTAATTTTACGAAATAAGCCTCAAACATTGTTCTATGCAGCCCTCATTGAGCCCAATGCACAAAACGCGTCGTCATTCACACGACTCATATTTTACAATCGTATTTGTGACGTGTATTTAGGCATGATTTCACGCGTGCAAATTTAAGTGCTTTGTCAATTCTTGAGGCGTTAATGCAAGTGAAATCCCCATAGAAACAAAAGTGGAGCATAAATGCCGCAAAATACGTTCCACACTTTGCAAAAAAGAGGCTTCAAAATTCAGGCGGATTTTGAAGCTCATTGTGAAATGTAAATTTACAATTCAAAATGAAGTTGTGTGAACGTCCCCTAACTTTGCATAATAGATGTAGCAGAGCTGAATTAGAAAGGGGAATATCTTTCCATGGGCAGAGCACCATAAAGGCATGTGGAGATTCGAAATTGCCTTTTGCACTCCACGAAGCATCTGCATATCATAAGGCATTATGGGAAAGGAGCTGAGAAGCTCAAGCACCCTCATAAGGGCGCTTGAGCTTCTCAGCTCCTTTCCCATAATGCCTTATGATACGCAGAGCTTAAAGGGGTTTTGCCACAATCTCATTTAATACCTCCTGCATCCAGTTCTTCAGCTCTATGGGCCACATGTATGAATCCCGCCGGGTCGGGGCGCACGTTTCCGCCTTTTTTCCCGGGGGGGGAATTGCGCCTGATTATGTCGGGGCCGGGGGCGCTCATACATAGCATGTAAAGTCCCCCGGCTCGCCGTGTTTTAGGCGCAGTGCGGGTCCGAGGCGCAGTGCGGGGCTGCGCCTATGATTCGGCGCCGGGGTAGTGCGGTCATACATGCGGGGAAAAGTCCGCCGCGCCTGGCCAGTGTGTTAGGCACAGTGCGGGGACTGAGGCGCAGAACGGCGCTGCACCTATGATTCGCCCCCGGAGGTAGCGCACTCAAAACATGGGGGGGAAAAATTTTCCCGGGGGCCTCGCCAGTGTATGTGGGGCACAGTGCGGGGACATGGGCGCAGTGCGGGACTTAGGCGCTTTGCGGGACTGCGCCGAAAAAAACAGTTCCGATGCGAGACAGGTGGAAAGCGAGAAATCATTCAGATGTCGGTGCGGAGTATGAATCAAAAATCGCCTTTATAAGGCTTTCAACATTCTCAGGAAAAGAGCTGAAACCTTAAAATAAAAAAATACATAAAAAAAAAATCATTTTCCCAAAATTTTCCTAATTCAAGAATTTAGGATATTGGAAATGGAGGGAAATACAGTATTTCAATTCCGAAAAGCTTATTCTGATTGGTCGGCATAAACCGGCAATCAGAATAGGAGGGGACAGTGAACCATTAAAACCTATGGGGGTTTAGACCAATCAAAAATCCACGGGGGATAGTTCAAAATACAGAAAAAAAAAAAAATGCTGAAAAGAGCTGATTGGGTTTAAAAGCTACGGGGACTTGGCTAGCTCGCCAATCAGAATAGGAGCGACAGAGCCCCCATTCTAGCCGATGGAGAAGTTTAGACCAATGAATCCACGGCGGGACAGTTCAAAATTACTGTAAAAATGCTGAAAAGAGGTGAATTGGCGGGGGCTCGGCTAGCTCAGCCAATCAGAGCGGGGAGCTACTTCTCCCATTATAGTTTATGGAGAGATGGGCGCAATGCAATCTCGGCTCTCAGCCCCGTGGGCATGGGTATTAATAAAAAAATGATTTTTATTAAGTGTAAAACATTATCAGTTAAAGAGCCGGACCTTCTTTACAATAAAGCATTTTAAAAAAACCGAACAACGGTTTGTCACCGAGACGGCGCTACAATAGGGAATTGCAATAGAGAGAATTGCCGGGAAATACAGTAATTCAAATTGTTTAAGCGCTTCTCATTGGTCGACAGAAGCCAGCCAATCAAGAATAGGAGGCGACAAAGACCCTTTAAATATCCTATGGAGAAGTTTGGACCAATCAGAATAGGGTGACAGTGGCTCATTAAAAACCCTATGAAGGAGTATTAAAACCAATCAGTTTAGGAGCGACAAAGTCCCATTATATCCTATGGAGAAGTTTGGACCAATAAAAAATCAAAGGCGGGACAGTTCAAAATACGTAAAAAGACAGAAAAGAGCTGATCGGCTGAGTAGCGGTGGCTTGGATATCCCACCCAATCGGGAGCGCGAGCTACTTTTCCCATTATAGTCTTGGAGAGATGGGCGCTCTGAAATCTCGGTGCTCAGCGCCGTGCGGCATGAAATTTAATCAAAAAATATTTTTATTAAGTGTAAACATTATCGATAAAGAGCCCAAACCCTTCTTTACAAATAAAGCAGTTAAAAACCCGAACAACGCGTTTGTCGCCGAGACCGGCGCTACATAGGGAATTGGGAATAGAGAGAATCGCCGGGAAATACAGTAAAATTAAATTGTTTTAAGCTATTCTCATTGGTCGGCATAAACCAGCCAATCAGAATTTGGGCGACAATGTCCCATTTTTTATCCTATGGAGGAGAATTGACCAATCAGAATAGGAGCGACAATGTGCATTATAACCTATGGAGAAAAAATTGACCAATCATTTCCAAGGGGACAGTTCAAAATACAGTAAAAGGCAGTAAAAGAGTGATTGGTTGAAGCGGCGGGGGCTGTCCAGCTTAGCCAATCAGAGCGCGAACTACTTTCTCATAGAGTTCTATGGGGAAAAGAAATTTGAGCGCGCTCTGTGATTGGCTAAGTTAAAGAGGCGCCGTTATTTTGGGCCAATGGGAGAGCGAGCGACACTCCTATGGGTTTTCTAATGCAATCTGAAATCAAACTGTAACGGCGAAATCAAATTATAAAGACTACAGAAGTTGTCCGATGTGTTTTATAAAAAAGAATAATAATATGGGGGTAACGAAAAAAAATTATTATATCAATATAAATCATGTTTATTTCTTATTTTTCGTTTGCACCATACTATTGATTCTTGGCTAACGAAAATAAAGAAATAAACAGGATTTTATTGATATAATATTTTTTTTTCGTTACCCCCATAATACTATTCATTTTATATACACATCGGGACAACTTCTGTAGTCTTATAATTTGATTTAGGCCATGTACAGTTTGATTTCAGATTGCATTAGAAAACCCATAGGAGCGTCGCTCGCTCTCCATTGGTCCAAATACGGGCCTTTTTAACTTAGACAATCACAGAGCGCGTCAGGAATTTCTTTTCCCCATAGAACTCTATGAGAAAGTAAACTCGCGCTGATTGGCTAAGCTGGACGAGCCCCGCCGCTTCAACCAATCAGCTGTTTCTGCCTTTTTACTTTTTTTTGAACTGTCCCCCCTTGGAATATGATTGGTCAATTTTTCTCCATAGGATATAATGGGACATTGTCGCTCCTATTCTGATTGGACAATTCTTCTCAATAGGTTATAATGGGACATTATCGCTCCTATTCTGATTGGTCAATTCTCCTCCATAGGATATAATGGGACATTGTCGCTCCTCATCTGATGGGCTGGTATATGCCGACCAATGAGAAGAGCTTAAACAATTTGAATTACTGTATTTCCGGCCAAATTTTCCCCTATTGCAATTCCCTATGTACGCCGGGGTTTGGCGACAAACGCGTTTGTTGGGTTTTTAACTGCTTTATTTGTAAGAAGGGTTCGGTCTTTATTGATAATGTTTTACATTTAATAAAAAATGATTTTTGATTATATTTCATGGGGCACGGCGCTGAGCACGAGATTTCAGAGCGCCATTCTCTCATTTGACTATAATGGGAAAAGTAGCTCGCGTCTGATTGGTGGGATATCCAAGCCACCCCTTAGCTCAGCCAATCAGCTCTTTTCTGTCTTTTTACTGTATTTTGAACTGTCCGCCTTTGATTTTGATTTTGGGCAAACTTCTCCATAGGATAAAAATGGGTCTTTGTGCTCCTATTTGATTGGCTGGCTTTTGCGACCCAAAGAGAATAGCTTAAACAATTTGAATTACTGTATTTCCCGGCAATTCTCTCTATTGCAAATTTTATGTAGCGCCCGGGGGCTCGGCGGGCAAAACGCGTTGTTAGGGATTTACTGCTTTATTTTTAAAGAAGGGTTTGCTCTTTATTGATAATGTTTTACATTTAATAAAATAATTTTTTTATTAATACTTTATGCCGCCGGCGCTGAGCGGCGAGATTTCAGAGCGGGCCCCTCTCTCCATAGACTATAATGGGAGAAGTAGCTCGGGCTTGATTGGCTGGGATAGCCAAGCACCCCCTTAGCTCAGCCAATCAGCTCTTTTCTGTCTTTTTACTGTATTTTGAATTATCCCCATGGGTTTTTGATTGGTCAATCCTTCCCATTTGGTTTTAATGGTTCACTGTCGCTCCTATTTGATTGGCCCGGTTTATGCCGACCAATTTAGAATAGGTTTCAGAATTGAATTACTGTATTTCCCGGCAATTTAAATATCATAATCTTGATATTGCGGGAGTTCTAGGTTTTTGGAAAGTGATTTTTTTTTTTTTAAATTTTGTTTTTTTTTACGTTCAGCTCTTTTCTGATAATGTTTTCGCCCTTTATAAAGGCGATTTTTTCGGAATCACACTCCTGCTGCACCCGAGCGGGCGCCGAGATTTCTGTCACGATCTTCTATCTGTTCCGCATGTTCGGATCCTGCTTCACTTCGCCGCCGCCCGGAGGGATTTAGACCAAAAAAAACCCGGTTGCCTGTCGGAGCTGCCAGAGCGCTGCGCTGCACTCGCTTTGCGATCGCCATCGTACATGCCTTGGGGTTTTTAGCGCGCCGCGTCCGCCCCGGAATGCCCACCCGCGCCCCCACCGCGCCATGCCCGCCCTTCATGGGGGTGCAGTAAAAGTGGCGAACACTGCGCTAACACTGATCCCGCGTCCGACAGCGGGATTCGGGCTGTTAGGCGCAGTATACGCCAAAAAACAGGCGGAAATCCCGATCATACATGTCGCCCTATGTGCTCAGAAGGGGGTGTGTTACATAGTTACATAGTTAGTACGGCTGAAAAAAGACACGTGTCCATCAAGTTCTACCAAGGATGGGAAAAATGTGGGTGAAGGGAGAGATTGTTTGAATTGCATATCATGTGACCCAGAAGGATGACATCACCAGGTCTTTCCTCTCTGTAGCCAAAGAAAGGTCTGTTTATGTAAAGCATTGTGAGTAGCTGAGAGGTAAAGTTTTAGTCTCCAGGCACAAGGGTCCAAGGTTCAAATCCCTGCAGGAACCAAACCTGTGTTTTTTTTTCTCTTTCTCAATGCACAAACCTCATTGAGGTTTCTATTTTATTTAATTACACTGATTGACCAATAACTAATGAGCACAGAGGGCGGGACAACAATGAAAGCACCCGGGGATTGAAAACTAAGTAGATGCCTGAGAGGAGAATTTATGTCTGAGCATGTGCGACCAGGACAGAGAAGCTCTCAGCCCTGGTCGTATCCCCTGGAGACGAGCTGTAAGCAATGGATCACTAAAGGAGCAGCTAAAACAAAAACGGTGCAGAATTTTTAATAATAATGAATGGTGAAAATGTTTGTTATTTCATTTGCAAACTTCCCACATCAACTTTACTTCGTGGCAAAACCCCTTTAATTAGTCATGTGAGTCCTTTGTGTTGGATTGTGATAAAGGGGTATTGACCAAAGAGATTGATGACAAGGTTTATGCACAATAGTCAGGAGGGAAGGGGAAACTTAAAGGGGGGTTCCCACCATAGACTGATGATGATATCACTAGAAAATGCCATCAAAGTCTGATAAGTTTGGATCCCACCTCTGGTTCCCACAACTATCTCAGGAGCAGGCTCCCAAAAGTTAAGGCTCAGAATGGAGAGCCGGTCACACTTGCTCATGACTCTCCATTCTGCTCTATGGAAGTTTTTAGTACAACAGAACATTCCGATCACCTGCACTGGGAACTCCCATAGAACAGAACAAGGAGTTCTCATCAGTTTACCATATAGAGAAGTGAACCAGATTTGAAAGTGAATATGAATCTGCAGAAATAAGACAGACCTTGATTGATATGGCACACCCCAGAACCCCCTGATCACGATCTTCTTCATCTCTCCACAGGTATGTGAATTGTGAATTGTGGACTACAGCCCCCATCATTCTCATCACTATATATGTCTGAATGTACTGCTTTGGTTTCCTGGTATGTGAATGCATAGATTGCAACCAAACTCTGTCTTCAATAATCACACTGTGTGTATTTGTGTTGCTATCGATCCCACAAACTGCCCTTGAAGTTTCTTCTGTCTGATGGCTCATTTGCAACTCCACCCTTTGCTGACACCTGGGCCCAACTGAATTATATCAATGTCCAGCACATAGCATGGTATAAATTAGATAGCCTGGGTCAGTTGGCCAGGGTCAGTTTACCATATAGAGAAGTGAACCAGATTTGAAAGAGAAAATGAATCTGCAGAAATAAGAAAGAAATGAGACATAAGTGGGCAGAAGGGGGCTAGAATGGTTGCCTTTTGTAAGTATCTGAACTTTTTAAATACATCTTATGCACCACCCTCTACAATCTGTCCTGAATGCAGCAACCAGGCTCATCTTTCTCTCCGGCCGCTATACTGATGCCTCTACCCTGTGTCAGTCACTGCACTCGTTGCCCATTCAGTACAGGATACAATATAAACTCATCACACTCACCATAAAGCTCTCCACAGCGCTGCGCCCCTCTACATCTCCTCCCTCATCTCTGTCTACCACCCTACCCGCTCTCTCCGTTCTGCTGATGATCTTAGACTACATGCCTCAGTCATCCAAACCTCCCATGTCCGCCTCCAGGATTTTTCACAAGCGGCACCAGTTCTCTGGAACATGCTACCGCGGGCGATCAGCCAAACTCACAACCCTTATAGTTTTAAGAGGGCCCTGAGAATACATTTTCTCAGTCTGGCCTACCAGAATCCCTAATTGCTAACCACCCCCTACCCACACACATTTCTGTCACTCTCTACAATTCAGCACTTATTTGTATATAGATGTACTGTCAGGGTGGCAGGTTCATCCGATTTCTATATAAACCACCCCATATTTATGTCACATGACTGGACCATTGTAAACTTAGCACTTCTTACCCTTTATCTCACCCACACACTCTAATAGATTGTAAGCTCTCGCGAGCAGGGCCCTCACACCTTGTGTCTCATCTGTAAGTAGCTTTTCATTGTGCAATGTATGTCTTTTTGTCTGTACCTACACCCTCCAAATTGTAAAGTGCTGCAGAATATGTTGGTGCTATAGAAATAAAGATTATTATTATTATTCTCTATTCTGTATATCTATTCTGATTTGCAGTTTTCGAGGGCCTGTTCCCAAGATGTAAGTCGAAATGCCATCAAAATATATGGTAGAAATACCTCTTTAAAAAGAAGGGGGACCCCCTAGCTATCAGACATACCCTGTAGCTATGACTTAAAGTGGACCTGTGACCTCTCATGTTTTAGTAGATCCTTGTGTTCCCTGTGTTATTCCTCCTAGAAATGTATTACTGAATCTGTCAGGTGGGTGTTACCATTCCAAGTTTCAAAGGTGTGTGACCCTGCAAACACTGACTGCCAGCACTAATTGGACAGACTGTGCAGGGATACACCCCCCAATTGTTAACACCCAGCTGACAGATTGGTAATGAACTTCTAGGAGGAATAACAGAGGAACAGCACAACACAGAGATATAAGAGAAGAGGCTCCAGGATTGTTATATCACAGGGAACACAAGAATTTACTAAAACAGACCTGTCAGGAGGGGTCACAGGTCCTCCTTAACAAATCCAGAAATTACCATTCTCAGACTGGTCCACAGGGGAGTAGAGGAAACACCTGGTGGGCCCTTGGGCATCATGAACTTTGTAGTCTAGTTGCAGAGGCCACCCCCCCACAATGGCGACGAAGCAGCATCCTATGATGCTATTCCGGCGCCGCTTTTATTATGGGGACCCCTATTAGCGCAACCCTCCCGCTCTATTCGGGAGGGTCGGTAAGTATGGGTTAGTAGAGGAAGTTCTCCTCTCTAGGATGCCCTCATAGGGTACCCTAATAACTTCCAAATGACAGACAAAAGAGTTTAAGTAAGCAGGGATGGTTCTTCCAAAAAGGTTTGGGTAATGCATGGGGCTTACCTGTAGTCCTATGTTAAAGTACTAGGGTTAAGACATCATGATATCACAGTGAATGCAGTCTGCTACATCTGTGTTTGGTTTTCTGACTATTTTAAAAGGGTCGTAAACCATAGGGACAAATTAGATAAATGAAATACACGTCACTGGCTTCTATAAATTTTTGTCCATTTCACACTGTCAATGTCATAGGATGAAGGTTTTCTCAGTCCCACAGTATTGTTCATCTATTTATTTTACCCTCATTTTGTAGTGTTAAAGGAGCACTCCAGGCAAACTGATAGACTCTCTTACATGTAGTGCTACCCCTGTTTCTCCGAAAATAAGACATCCCCCGAAAATAAGACTTTTTTTTGATGCAATTCAGAGTTTGGCTGCTTCTGCTGATGATTGTGATGAAATCACTACAGGATATTAATACAGGTTGATGTTTTGTTCAACAATAAATGTGAATTCTTGTTCATGGAAAGATAAGAAATCCCCTAAGAATAAGGTCAGGCATGACATTTTAAATTGTGATTTCTCACCTCTGTCTACAAAGTGTCACCCGATGCAGAAGGCGTCACAAGGAAGCCTTATATATTTTATGTCCATTAGATTAGGGATAACTGCCCAAGTAGGATGCTTGGGATCCCTTACTGGAGTTAGTAAATTAATGTATATATAAGGTTTTCCTGTTAGTAGGTGGGGTTCCACCAGACTTGATAATGGAAAGGGAGTTATTCCTTCAGAAGTAGGAAGGGAATAATTGAGAGGTTAGAAATCAGGTTTTTAAATAGTGTGTATAGAGGTTAAGTACATAATAAAAGTTACGTTTTAGTGTTTTATAGATTGAGAACTGATAGAGTTTAAGTTTGCCTATGGCAAAACAGTAAATATAGCAACCCCACTATAAGACCTTGTGCAAAATCCCCTTCAGACCACTTGATGACACCTTTTTAGGTTGAAGGGGTTTTCTCACCATGCAGTTTCACAGCCACAGCCTGCTTTAGAATCACACAGATTTTATTCATTTTTTTGCTATCTATTGTACATCTATATTCATTACCATATCATGTGGACTTATATAAGGTGCGGCCATTGATATATACTTACTTTCAGATATACATTTTTACTCAAGGTCTTATGGTGCGGTCGAGCGCGTATTTATATCTTTGGAATTTTATTGATTTTTCATGCTAATAAAGATTATGGGCCACATGTATGAACCTGTTTAGGTCTTAAACTCACTTTTTTGCCCATAGGTTACTATGGGCAAAAGAGTGAGTTTTAGACCTAAACAGTTTTCATACATGTGGTCCTATGTTTATTATATTATTTTTTTTTTTTTTTATATTTATGTTTGCTGATTCTTTGTTCAGTTCAAAGTATATTTATCATGTCAAAAAGAGGGACATTTAAAGGAAATGTTTCACCATGTTGTTTCACAGAGCCACCAGCAGCTTTAAATTCATGCTTCCTGTGATTAGCATATTGGCTATGTTCACACGGCTTATTTGGGCACGTATTTCAGCCCGTAATTTGCGGCGTACTGAGTAGATTACGGGCTGAAATATGTCCCAGTCATTACGGTAATCCACAGTTCTCATAGAGAACTATGGATTACGGCTCCTCTACCCGCTCGGCGAATCCGCCGCGGGGGGAGATAAGCATACTTGCCAACTCTCCCGTTTTTGGCGGGGGGGTCCCGCTATTTGGGGTCCCCCGCCATCCCGGCAGAGTTGGCGAACCTCCCGCCGCCAGCAGGCAGCGGGGGTTCTTTAAATGGCCGCGGCGACAGAGTAGCGCTGGTGCGCTACTCTGGCACCGCCGGTCCGTTCTCACAGGCGGGTGAAGTGGCCGCAGCGGCCGCTTCACCCGCCCGGAGTCTCGCTGTGCAGGGAGGAGGCAGGAGGGATCGCTCCCTCCTCCCTTCTCCCCTGTATGTCCGGCTTCTGTGCGCGCTCTACATACAGGTCAGCGGCACAGGGGAAGTGACGCGCGGCTGCACTCAGTCCCCTGCGCCGCTGAGGAGATCGGTCAGGAGCTGGCAGCGCTGCAGGAGCCTGGTGAGGTGAGTGGATTTTATTATTTTATTTTTATTAGCTGTACCTGGCTACAATGTACCTGGCAACAGATGGGGCACTACCTGGCTACCAATGGGGGCACTACCTGGCAACAATGGGGGCACTACCTGGCAAAAAGTGGGGGCAACTACCTGGCTATAATGGGGCACTACCTGGCAACAGAGGGGGCACTACCTGGCAACAGAGGGGGCACTACCTGTCTACAATGGGGGCACTACCTGGCAACACAGGGGACACTACCTGGCAACAGAGGGGGCACTACCTGGCAACAATGGGGGCACTACCTGGCAACAGAGGGGACACTACCTGGCAACAATGGGGACACTACCTGGCAACAGAGGGGGGCACTACCTGGAAACTATGGGGGCACTACCTGGCAACAGAAGGGACACTACCTGGCAACAATGGGGGCACTACCTGGCAACAGAAGGGACACTACCTGGCAACAATGGGGGCAACTACCTGGCAACAGAGGGGGCACTACCTGGCAACAGAGGGGGCACTACCTGGCAACAATGGGGGCACTACCTGGCAACAGAGGGGGCACTACCTGGCAACAATGGGGGCACTACCTGGCAACAGAGGGGGCACTACCTGGCAACAATGGGGGCACTACCTGGCAACAAGGGGGGCACTACTGGCAAACAATGTGGGCACTACTGGCAACAGAGGGTGCACTACCTGGCAAACAATGGGGGCATCTACCTGGCAACAGAGGGGGACACTACCTGGCAAACAATGGGGGCACTACCGGGCAACAGAGGGGGCACTACCTGGCAACAGAGGGGGCACTACCTGGCAAACAAAGGGGGGCACCTACCTGGCAAACAAAGGGGGGCACCTACCTGGCAACAATGGGGGGCACCTACCTGGCTAACAAAGGGGGGCACCTACCTGGCTAACAAAGGGGGGCACCTACCTGGCTAACAAAGGGGGCATCTACCTGGCTACCAAAGGGGGGCATCTACCTGGCTACAAATTTGGCTCTACCTGGCTACAGAGGGGGCATCTACTTGGCTACAAGGGGGCATCTACCTGCCTGTAAGGGGCACTACCTGATTATGGGGGGTTACTACCTGGCTATAAGGGCATCGACCTGGCTTTCTTCCAAAGCCGTTATGCAGTTAGGTGGAGTGGGTGTGGCTTTTTGAAGGGGCGTGGCATACCGACAAGATGGGCGCGCCGCCCACTAGAATCTCCTGCTTTTTCATTTTCAAAAGTTGGCAACTATGGAGATAAGTAACATGTGAATTACCAGCGGCGTATATGCGCCGCTGGTAATACAAGTCTATGGGCCGGCGAGGTGCCGACCCCCCCGCCCCTGCTCTCGCCCCCGTCCACACCGCGTAATTGTGGGGTGTAAATTACGCCCCACAATTAAGCCGTGTGAACATGGCCTTATTGTAATGACATGAGAGCAGAAGATTTTATCTATAGAGCAGAGGGCAGGGGTGTAGCTACAGGGGGTGCAGCGGTAGCAGTTGCTACCGGGCCCAGCAGCCTGAGGGGGCCCAAAAGCCCTCCTGCCACATAAGAAGACACCAGCATTGTAAATGGTGCATGGTAACTGGGGGGCCCCATTTCACTTTTCGCACCAGGGCCCAAGAGCTTGAAGTTATGCCTCTGGCAGAGGGCTTCAGTGTTCAAAGTAAACACTCAAAAGTAATTATTCTCCTTTGTTTGTTAGCGGTAACACACTCTGTTCTCAAGCTGCCGGCATCCTCTGTGCCCACCTGTGCTGATATCATTCCTTGCTCTCAGATAAGACAAAGAGCAGAGAGAGAAGGGGAGAGCAGGACGGTAACCAGAGAAACCTGTGTGCACTCAGAGCAGATAACATCTATCTTATCTCCTGACTAGGGAAAATTAAAAAAGACATGTATTTGGAAAAGGTCTTCAATTATATGTTGAAAGCTAATCTTTGTAGAGAGACAACCCCTTTAAAGAGTAAAGAGGGACTGTTCCTCCAAAAGGAGGACACATAGAAGGTATGCTAGAAGTGACGCCAAACTAGAGCTATGCTGAATGGTAAGCTAACCCCTTAAAGCAGACTCAAAAATTGACCCTAACCCTGATCTAAATTGGGTTTATGGTTAAGGATTTTTAGGGTATTTTAAGGGGTTCACTTATCTTTCATCATCAATCCTATTGCGGTGTCATTTCTGGTGCGACTGTCCAATGTCACTTCTAGTTTCCCTAGGTTACCCCTATGTCATGGAAACCGAAGTGACGTTGGACGGTCAAACCAGGAGCAGTGCTGAAAGGTAAAAACCTCTAAAAACCCTAACCCTGAACCAAATTTAGGGTTAGGGTCGATTTTTTTTCAATTTTTGCAAAAAATCAATGTGGACCTACCCTAATCGAATCACTTAGGGTTACATGTATGAAGGAATTTGCTTCAAAGTGAAAATTCGAGTCTCGTTTTCAGTGTATAATGCGCCTGAATGTATGAAAGTGTATTTTGTGTGATTATAAATGGAGTCTAAGGCTATGTTCACACGGCTTAAAATGGGACGTATTTCAGTCCATATTTATGCGCCAGAGTGCGCAAATTACGTCTGGAATACGTCCCAGTCATT
Source organism: Phyllomedusa bahiana (assembly GCA_025379985.1). NCBI lineage: Eukaryota > Metazoa > Chordata > Amphibia > Anura > Hylidae > Phyllomedusa > Phyllomedusa bahiana. The sequence goes on along the minus strand of JAODAL010002099.1, from coordinate 117,701 downwards.
ACGGTAATCCACAGTTCTTATAGAGAACTATGGATTACGTCTCCTCTCCCTGCTCGGAGAAATCCCCCGGGGGGGGAGATAAGTGTATGTGAATTACCAGCGGCGTATACGCGCCGCGGGTAATTAACGTCTATGGGCTGGCAAAGTGCCGCCCCCCCCCCCTGCTCCCGCCCCGCCCCCGTCCACACCGCGTAATTGCGGAGCGTAATTACGCCCTGCAAATACACCGTGTGAACCTAGCCTAAGGGTTACATGTATGAATGAATTTGATTCAAAGTGAATAGTCGACTTTCGTTTTCAGTGTAAAATGCGCCTGAATATATGAAAGTGTATTTTGTGTGATTATAAATGGAGTCTAATGTTCGATACGCTTCGCCTGTGTGTTTGGTGCATTACAAAACTTAGGCGCATTAGTAATGCGCCAAACATGTATAAAGGCTATAGACAGGCTGAAAAAAAAAAGAAAAGTCGTTAGAATAGCATGTCAGTGAATAGAAACTATGGTACTGATCCTGCTTGGAGGACCATAGGTCCCAGCAATAACCGGTGCTGGCTCTTGCTGTATGTAGAATAAAGGGTGAGGGGCAGCAAAAATAAATTCCAATTTTTGTTAGTAAAAATTGTTTAAAATCTGACAACAAAAATCAGTGGGTTATTTAATGTAATTAGTTTTAGACTTTTTAAATTAAAGCATTTTATAGGAGATATTTCTTTATTTTTGGGGATATTTTATATTTTTATATTAATTTTATATGATCACATTTTTATTACATTTAAATAATTTAATTTTATATAGTTTGATAAATTTCATAAATCACTTTTTATTATTGTACTGGTGTAAGTTGAGAAATATTGGACATGTTTTTCCCTTAACAGCAACTCTAGCTCCACTTCGACTCCTCAGGTCAAAAAGATACATTGGAATAGGTCTGCCTGCCAGTAATGCGCCCCAGTTTTGCCAACCAATTCATTATTTGTCATAATATTACGAGTGTGGTGCGACATCAGCAGAACACCCCCAGAACACCCCTTCATGTTAGGCACATTAGATGCATTAGACATTGTAGACGGCTCAGTTAGGTGCATTGTACGCCAGGAAAGAGTGAAAAACCCAATCATACAGGTCTCCCTTAGGGTATGTTCACACGGGTTAACTGCGGGGCGTAGTTACGGCCCGCAGTTATGCCGTGTGGCCGGGGGGGGCGGGGGGGAGCGGGGCGGGGCCCGGGACCTCGCCGGGCCAAAAGACAATCACTGCTAGCGGCGGTATACGCCGCTAGAAAGTGACATGTGAATTATCTCCCCCCCTCGGCGTATTCGCAGGGAGAGGAGACGTAATCCATAGTTCTCTATGAGAGCTGTGGATTACCGTAGTTACTGGGACGGATTCAGCCCGTAATTGCCGCACTCCGCCGCGTAATTACGGACTGAATTACGTCCCGCAGATGGCCGTGTGAACATAGCCTTAGATTCGGGTCAAATTTGACAACACAGGTGCAGCACTACACACCACCATTACCATCTTACCCAGGAGCAGTGCTGGAGGATGGCTATACAAGCAGTTTTGGAGAAGGTTTGGAAAGGGCGACGGGCAGTGGACTTTCCTTATAATAATATAATAAGTTTACTTACACTCCTATGTAAAACTAACAGTAAACTGAGGTCAGATGACAAACTCCGCTCTGCTACATCTGCGCCCATCCCTTGTCTGATTGCTGACTGGTGTGGCACTGTACCCTACATGGCTCTACTGCCGTCTACACCGCGCTGTTCCATGGGGGCCACAACTTTCTGAAGCGTGATTTCTGTTTATTTAGTAGAAACAAAGCCGCAGATTGTGTGACTTCACACTACGCCTCGCATGATTACAGCATAAAACACAAGATACACAGAGCAGTCGCTGGGTCTGGTGACTTCTAGTCCATCATTATGTCTGTTCTGTGATTCCTGTGGGGTCCTAGACTGGAGACCACCCAATTCAGGACACAATGGATCAGACGTCATTTAAAGTTCCTGGGCTCCAGTGCAAAAACTGTAATATCCTGCTCCCCTAATTTGTCATTTATAACACTGCTGTCCTCTGTGGCAGTGGGGTCTTTGGGTCCTCTGGGGCACTAGGGTATATGTACATCTGCTACATCTACACCCCATAGCTACAGTCAATAAAAAAGTCAATTTCTTATCACCCAGCTTTCCCGGATTCTGAAAAAGTAAACCTAGTCACGAAGCATCGCATATGTGAATATCGAGGCCGATTTGCAACTTAGTGTCTGGGAAAGCTGTGTGATCATAGAGGGTCTGTCCACACAGTGCAATAATGTCCAGTTTTATAGAGTGATCAATGCAAAATCGCTGCAAATGGTATAACCTTAAAGACGACCCAATTACAGACTATGGCTATGTTCATATGGCGTATTGGGGAGCATACTGTACACACCGCAATACGCCGTGTATTTTAGAAGTACACGCTGTCCGGTGTGTACTTCTAAAGCACGGGGAGGGGGCTGGCCCCCATTCACTTTTATTATCAGTGGTGCGTAAGTGCAGCGAAGAAGTGACGTCACTTCTCTCCTCCAGCGTACAATATGTGTGTATTGTACGCCGGGAGAGACGAGGTGTAATTCATAGTTCTCTGTGAGAGCTATGTGTAACTGCAGTACGCATTTGCATCGTATCAAAGCGCAGATACATGGCGAAATGTCCGGCGCAATTACGCCGCGTGAACATACCCTAAAAGTGACCTGAAGATGAGCTGCTGGCAGCTGTTATCACTGAGGTGAGCTGCAGCCATACAGTCCCCGTACAGCGACCTCTACAAGGGAAATGTGGTATTTTCCAAGTAAGGGAATGTTCACACAGCATTGAAAGCAATGTAAATCAGACTGCACATTGTTAAATGGAACCTGTCACATAGGTTGTGACCCCCTTGCTGAGGGCAGCACAAGCCAGTGTCAGACCTGCTGTTTCCAGCGCTGTGTCCCTTATTCTGTAAGTTGCGGCAGTTTTAGAGCATTTACCCCCCAAATCTTATTCATGAGTAGGTGTTAGCTCCACCCACCAAAGACTAGCCCCACCCACTGACAGTTATTCACATGTTTCTACCTATTCAAAGTAATAAGGTTGTCAGTTGAGGTGGGCGTGGCTAGCCTCCGATTGGCCGGGTTCAAAAAAAACTGACTCTTCGAATGACTCTTCTGGCTGAAAACTGCAGATTTGAGCATTAAATACACGAAAACTGCAGCATCTTACAGAATAAGGGACACAGCGCTGGAAACAGCATGTCTGACACTACCTTGTTCTGTCCTCAGCCAGGGGGCATAATTTATGTGACAGGTTCTCTTTAAATGCGTGTTGGATCCATTCATAGATGCGGGTTTGGATCTGTGTTTCGAACCCTAAATGGACCCAAACCCGCATCTAACAATGAGCAGTGTGATTTACATTAGTTTCAATGTAAAACACGCATCAGCGTTCTGACGAGTGATCGCCGCTGCGTGTTTACTTGCGTCTTTGTGATGCATCTTTCAGATCCGTTCAAAGAATTGACATGTCAATTCTTAATCTATTTGACGCAGCAGACGCCCTGTTTATACGGTAACTATAGGGTGCGATCCTGCTGCAGCCAAAACGCATTCAAACACGCAGCACACTTTGGGTACGTGTTGAATGCGGTTTACGCAGCGCTTTTGAATGCGTTTTTTGGATCCAAAAACAGATCCAACACGCCATGTGAACGTTCCCTAAGGCTGGGGTCACACAATGTTTTTTGTTGTGTAAAAAGTGCGCATTACAGGCCAAAATGCGAAATAAAAATGTATCATAAGGGGTCCTATTCACTTCTATAGCATCTGGCACCATAGATACGTTTTTTTTTGCTGCACACAAAAAAACAAGCATGCGGGACAATTCTTTCAGCACATAAGCGCACACTGCTGTGTATTTTACATGTGCATATTTACAATGGACAGTATGTGATACTTTGAAAAATGCATCAGATTACGCATGTACTATGTAATTTGGTGGCTTTTTGCACACGTGAAAAAACTTTGAGATTCTTAGTTCACACGTTTTGATCAAAAAATGCTTAAGCCACCCCCGGCTTACAACGGGATCTCAAGTATGCTTGCAGGGTTGGTGCTTTTTTTATTTTTCTCTTTGGATTATGGAGGTCGGTTGACCCTATGAGAAGTCTGAATTTGAATCTAGTGAGAGGTAAGAATACAGTAGGACCACCCGCCTTGAGATCCCATTGTAAGCCGGGGGTGGCTTAAGCATTTTTTGATCAAAACGTGTGAACTAAGAATCTCAAAGTTTTTTTCATATATTGTAGATAGCATAAATGCTTCTTTGGAGGTTTCCATGTATTGTATAGCCCTTTTTGCACACGTAACACATCAAAAACTTATCAAATGCAATGAACCTAACTCTACTGATAAAGGCAAGTAATTATGCAGCAATAATATGTGTAAAAAATGCATGAAAAAAATATGCTGAAAAATGAATGTTCCTACCGTGAAATACTCGCACATTTTTTTGCATCTTATTACTCCGTGTGAACATAGCCTAAGTCTTTAAGGTCAAAACCAGGCAGATTAAAAACAGCAGATTTGTAACTTTTCACATTTGAAGACCTGGTGCAGTAAGGCCGCTTTCACATCACAATTTCCCTTCTGTTTGTGGTATTTGTCAGGACGACATGTAAGAACAGGGCTGCATAAGTTATCTGGTGTCAAAAAGCTGTCGTTCCTTATTCTATAGATGTATGAACAGTCATATTCCAAACTTTGGCGCGATAAACGCCTGTGCGGCACTTTTAATGCGCCAAAGTTTTGGGGCGTTCTGGGGGCGTCGCACCACATTAGCAGAATTAGACACATTTATGATTCTTTGACACCAAATCTATGTGCACAACAGTTAGAAAAAGCCAGCCCAGGGAAAAAGGTGGTGCCTGAGCCAGACTTGGGGTTTTTGGCCTTCACATGCCCTTTTTTGCCTGGAAAAAACACCCCGACCAGGGAAAGGGGGTGCCGGGCCAGACTTGGGGTATTGGCCTACACTGCCCTGTATGTATGACCGCAAAGAACAGCCAGAGGGGAAAAGGGTGGTCCCTGACCCCGATTGTGGTATTTCTCACCTGGCCTTTAATGTTGAGTGCAAAAAAACACCCAGCCCCGGGAAAAAGGGGTGCCTGAGCCAGATTGTCTTTTTGGCTCTACAGCCTGTAGTATGACCTGAGATAACAGCCAGGGTAGGGGGTCCCTGACCCAATTGGGGGTTTGGCTTAAAATGCCCTGTATGATGAGCGCAGAAAAACAGACCAGGTAAAGGTGGTGTGAGCCAGACTTGGGGGAAATTGGTCTACACTGCCTGTATGTAAGTGCGAAGAACAGCAGACCGGGGTTTAAAGGTGGTGCCTGGCCAGACTTTGTATTGGTTTACACTCCCCTGTATGTAGGGCCCTGCAAAAGACGCCAGACCAGGGAAAAGGGTGGTCCCTGACCCAGATTGTGTTTTGGGCTCACACCCCCTTTTTGTATCCCGAAGAAAAACGGTCATCATTTGCGCCTTCTATACGCCTTAAAGTGATTTGAATGGCCTGCCCCGCCGCGGTCATACTGTTGCCCCTAATACTTCACCTTATACACCTTTGAGTCACTTTTTATGACACGTTAACTCTAGGTAACCACCATGTGAAGAGAAGCAGGGGAGGGCCCTGGAGGACTAAAAAAGGCCCTGGTATTTTTCCAGGTATTGGAGCCGACTGCCCCAAGCTCCGGGGGTCCGGTAGACCCAACACCACCATCCGGGGCCCCACATGCGGGACTGCAGCCCAGCTCCCTGGAGGGGCCTAGAGCCAAACCCCCACCCAGGGGCCCCACAGCTGCGGAGGGTCCGTAGGCCAACACCACCATCCGGGGCCCCACAGCTCCCGGGGGGCCCGTGAGCCAACCCCCACCCCCCGGGGGCTCTACAATGCTCCTTTGGGTTCATTTGGGGGGAATTTAAAGGGGCTCGGGGTGCTGGGAAGTTTTTGGTCTCCCTTTCCAATAATTTTTGGACATTTCCACCCGTGTGACATTTGAATTGTTTTGCCAGGAGATTTCATCCCCCAGGGAAGAAATTTAGCAGATGGTGTATTGATCCCCAAGGGGGGATTCATCCCAAAACGGTTTTTAAGCTTCTTCGATGAATGGTAGCCCACAGAATGCCAAAAAAAACTTTTCCCCAACCTAACACCTACCAACGGGTTGGTTCTTCCAGAAAGGGTTTGCGGGGTGTTGTTTCACCTGACTTCAATGCCCTCAGTTTGATTAAGAAAAAATGGAAAAACCTTTGTCAATAACGGAGGTCCGTTTTTTTAAACTGCAGTGAACATTGAAGCCTTTTCTGCGGATTCAACTTGGTTATCAGAGGTGCAGAGACATCCGTCTGCTCTGGGCCCCATGTTCAGTAGGGTTCGCTGTACTATTGTGTAAGACACATGTCTGGTCGCCCTCTGGGTCATTTTAGTGGTGCTCCTCTCTAGTGTGTCGGTCCACCCTTGGGCACTTTCATAGCAGACGTTCACCTCTCACCTCAATGGCGGAGGGTGCTCCAGAATTTCCACGTCTCTTATTCTCAATGGCACCATTTGTCCGCTCATGATTCACGTTCACCGCAGCAGCCACCTACAGGGTCACAAAGTGTGCAGTGTCAGAAATACCTCCACCCTTGATCATCCCTTTTTACTTTTCTAAATCGCCCCTTTCACCCATGACAGCAACGAGACATATATGTGCAGACAGCCTATCACACAACTTATATACCCACCAAGCCAGCGCACCACACATTCCCTTTATACTAAACAAAGCTATGTAATTTAAAGCCGCCATGGAGTTTTTATCAATTTGACAGACTGAAGGAATTTAGAGGGAATTTAGGAGATGTAAAGAGGAACGGTTTCGCAGGATATAGGGGCGGACGGGAAATGTTATATTGACAATTGTTTACCTGATCTGACTGTTTTGACTAAGAACAAACCCCAAGACATGCAAAACACACCGTTGGGGCCCGACCACAACTTTGTATGCTAAGTATAGCCCTGGCATGGGCACTGTGATTTTGGCCGCCAGCTGGAGGGCGAGTAGGATCCGATGTATAGGTTTATTTTCTCATCTCTAGAGGTGGGAGAGACTTGTAGGGTCCTGGCTATAAATCACTGTGTGTGAGGCTGATAGACACATCTATTCTTCAGCCATTGCTGGAATTCACTCTGGTGTCTGTGGCGCTCGGCTGTGTGTGGGATTAGCACCCTAAAGGCATCATTGTCTTGTTGGGGTGGGCACTGGGGGCCCGGTGGGAGTGAAGGAGGGGGGAGCCCGGGTCAACCACGCCCTTCCCAACGGGGCAAGTTGAACAGGAAAACAGCAGAACGGTAAAATGTGGGGAGAGGAGACCGTGACGGGATTAACCCTGTGGAGACCGCACACTTACATCACAAACCCAAAATGATTATGAAGGGCAGAAAATTCAGGCATTTACAAAAAGTGTCTGAATGAGGATTATAAACTATGTACAAGGGATGGACGGCGATCAAAGGGTTAAGGCCCTTCCAGATGGGTTAGGGGGGAAAAATTTTGGCAATTTGGGAAAAATTTTGGGGTTATAAAAGAACTTTCTCCCTTTTGAGAAACATGAGGTTGCACAATGGGCGCAATTTTATTATCTTCTATTAAATTTTATATTATCCTTACTCAAACTATCTATTTCTATCTTTCTATCCATTTTACCATTTCTCATATCTATTATTATATTTTCTATCCCTTTTTCTATCTATCATTCCAAAACTATCTATCTTTCTATCCCATATCTATCTATCTATCTATTATCTATCTATTATCTATTTCTATTTTATCAATTATCATTATTCCATATCTTTTTTTATCTATCTATCTATCCCATATCTATCTATTATCTATTATCTATCCCATATTATCTATCTTCATCTATCTTTCTATCTTTTTTATTTTCCCCTATATATAATCTATCTCTCCCCCATTATCTACTATCTATTATCTTTCTATCTGTTGTCTTTCTGTCCCCATATCTTCTATCTACTTTTTTTCATCAGCATTGTTGGTTTTTCTGCTTTAAAATATTTAATATCTCAGTACCTAAATCAGCATGTATCTATCTATCTATCTATCTATCTATCTATCTATCTATCTATCTATCTAATATATCTGGTGATTTATCAGTGTCTATTAATCTATCTAAATATCTGTCTGTCGTTCTGTTTATTTCTATTTATTTATCAACATATATTAATCTATCAATTTTAATATCTATAGATCTAATATCTACAGTATCTATCTATCTATCCCATATCTATCCATCTATCTATCTATCTATCTATCTATCTATCTATCCCATATTATCTATCTATCTATCTAATTATCTATCTATCTATCTATCTATCCCATATCTATCTATCGATCTCTTTAACATCATCTACTAATCAATCAAATTAAATATCTATCTTATATCTACAGTATCTATTCATCAGCATCTTTCTACCTTTCTATCTGTCTGTCAATCTATGTATCAGCATCTATTAATTTATCTATCTAAATATCTATTAGCATCTATCTATGTATCTATGTATCTATCCATTTACCTATTTGTCTCTCTATCTATGACTTCTACGAATACAACTTAATCACCGTATATTGAAAAATTCTCTGACACTTTGTATGACAGTTTCACACCAAACTTTGGTGCCTTCTTGGTGCATTCAAAAGTTCCCCATCTAGTACAGACTGTGCCAAGTTTGGGCGTACAACTGTTCCTACATGTATAGAATAGTGCTATGACGTTTTTGGCACAATATACACCCCCCAAAAAAGTCGCAGGCGCACTCACACGCGTCGCCCTTTGTGCTGCAGTTTATTACCATTTTCAAAATCCCTGCTTTCTGTTAGTGAAATGAAGGAATCACGATCACATCCAGAGGCTAAAAAACCCGAACAGACCTTCTACTTTTCACTAATACAAATCAACAGAGAGGGCGCTGTAGTGTAGTGCGGCCGTGTCCACACAGCTCGGTATTGTCGTTGGATTTTCGGCGGACTCAGCATTTAGAATCCGCTGAAAATCCGATGGCACACAGCCCTGTATAGACTGCAATGAAAAACGAGTGCTGTAGTCTACACAGCGCTGATTTTCTCTGATCGTTTTTTACATTTGCTCAATTCCAGTGGAATTTGAAACGTCACATATTCCACGTGATTGACGTCGGATTCCTGTACATTCAAAGTACGTGGCCAACGGCAATTCCGAAAACTGACTGCGGATTTTATCGCAAATCTGCGCCACAAACAGATGTCCAGTGATGTTAAAATGCCGCCGGATTTTGGACGGCATTTTAACATTCCTGTTTAGACAGAGTCTGACAAGTCAAAATAGGAAAACATGAATCTCAGAGGCGTAACCTTAAAGGGGTTGTCTCAGGGGTTTGCTTTTATGTTAAAGATCTTGCCAAAACAAGTCACTTTTGCAAATATGGTCCATTCAGTGTCTACCTATTCCTAGATATCCCTTTGATGGGTGCATCAGCTCTTCAGGTCGCTATAGCTACAGACCTGTTCACCTCTCCTGATAGGCTGCCAGCACTAATTGCTATAGCTACAAACCTGTTTGATCTCTCCTGATAGCCTGCCAGCACTGGTTGCTATAGCTACAGACCCGCTTCATCTCTCCTGATAAACTATAGGGGGCGATCCAGCCAACATGTATCCAAACACTCAGCTGCAGGTTGGATACGTGTTCAGGGCCGTTCCTAGGGGCGGGCGGGGCGTGCGATCGCCTGGGGCGCTGAGGCTCCGCTCACCTGAGGAGGGCGCCGCGGCGCTCGCCGCCGCCTTCCCGAGGAATCGCTCCCTGACGCGCGACTGTTTATCAGTCGCGCAGAGTCAGCAGCTGTCAGTACAGGGGAGAAGGCGGGACGGATCATTCCCGTCCTGACTCCTCCCCTGTATCAGCTCTGCCGCCGAGTAGATCCCTGGGAGCTGCGTGCAGCGTAAGCAGCGTGATGACGTAACGCAGCTTACACCGCTCAGCAGCTCCCACCGCTGAGCAACTCCGGACCGGGACGCGCGGACTGAGGTGAGTACTTTTTTGTTATTTTATATTCAGTTACAGGGGGGCATCACTGGCTACAGGGGGCATCACTGGCTACATGGGGGGCATCACTGGTTACATGGGGGGGCACCATTGGCTACAAGGGGGGCATCACTGGCTACAAGGGGGGCACCACTGGCTACATGGGGGGGCATCACTGGCTACATGGGGGGCACCACTGGCTACATGAGGGGCATCACTGGCTACATGAGGGCATCACTGGCTACAAGGGGGCATCACTGGCTACAAGGGGGGCACCACTGGCTACATAGGGGGCATCACTGGCTACAGAGGGGGCATCACTGGCTACAAGGGGGGCATCACTGGCTACAAGGGGGCATCACTGGCTAAAATGGGGGCATCACTGGCTAAATGGGGGGCATCACTGGCTACATGGGGGGCATCACTGGCTAAAAGAGGGGCATCACTGGCTAAAAGGGGGGCATCACTGGCTACCGGTGGGCATCTCTGGCTACAAGGCAGCATCACTGGCTACAGGGGAGCATAACTGGCTAGAGGGGGCATCACTGGCTACAAGGGGGCAGCACTGCTTACGGGGGCAATACTGGCTACAAGGGGGGGCATCTACTGGCTACAAGGGGGGCATCACTGGCTACAAGGGGGCATCACTGGCTACAAGGGGGGGCATCTACTGGCTACAAGGGGGGGCATCACTGGCTACAGGGGGCATCACTGGCTACAGGGGGCATTCACTGGCTACAAGGGGGGCATCACTGGCTACAGGAGCGGGCATTAACTGGCTGCAGGGGGGCATCACTGGCTGCAGGGGGCATCAGTGGCTGCAGGGGGCATGTCATGGCTGCAGGGGGGCATCACTGGCTACAGGGGCTACTACCTGGCTATAGGGGCATCACTGGCTACAAGGGGGCATCACTGGCTACAAGGGGGGCATTACTGGCTACAAGGGGGGCATCACTGGCTACAGGGGGGCTTCACTGGCTACAGGGGGGCTTCACTGGCTACAAGGGGGGGAAACACGGGCACCCGGGGGGCTTCACTGGCTACAGGGGGGCATCACTGGCTACAGGGGCATCACTGGCTACAGGGGGCATCACTGGCTACAAGGGGGGCATCAACTGGCTACAGAGGGCATCACTGGCTACAGGAGGGGGCATTCACTGGCTACAGGAGGGGGCATTCACTGGCTGCAGGGGGCATCACTGGCTGCAGGGGGCATGTACTGGCTGCAGGGGGCATGTACTGGCTGCAGGGGGGCATCTTCTGGCTACAGGGGGCATCACTGGCTATAGGGGCTACTACCTGGCTATAGGGGGCATCTACTGGCTACAAGGGGGGCATCACTGGCTACAGGGGGCTTCACTGGCTACAGAGGGGGCATCACTGGCTACAGGGGGGCATCTACTGGCTGGGGGGGGCAATCACTGGCTACAGGGGGCATTCACTGGCTGCAGGGGGCATCACTGGCTACAGGGGGGCATCACTGGCTACAGGGGGGCATCTTCTGGCTACAGGGGGCATCACTGGCTACAGGGGCTACTACCTGGCTACAGGGGGCCTATTACATGGCTACCATATGAGATGCTATAGATGGGGAGTTTGTATAGAGATAGGAATTGGTAGGAATTGGTAGAGAAGTGCTGATAAATTGAGGAGTCTTAAGATATTTGTTTTGTAAATTTTACAGTGAAGAGTCGGGAGTAGTCGTCATGGCATCTGGGAGAGATGGAAAAGAACAAGAGAAAGAGAACAACTCTTCAGAGACGTCTCCTGTGAGTGACTAGATATAACTTTACTGTAATCGCTTATATATCTGCAGAGCCTGTGTACAGCGGGTATCCACCACTGTATGGTCACTGTACGCCGGTAATATTGGTTGTAGTATAATGGTTTGTATTCAGTAATGGTCAGTTTGTATTATTCGGTCACTATATGGTGGTGATATGTGGTCATGGTGTGGTGGTATTATTCGGACACTGTGTGCTAGTGATATGTGGTCTTGGGATTCTGGTTTTGTGTAGTAGCGTTATTTGGTAACTGTATGACTATTATTTAGTAGTTTTATACGTAGCACATTGTGGTAAAGCTTTTTGTATATTTTGGCTTTGGGTGATGGTGATGCAATGTGTCGCATAGCGGCGCATTATGTTACCGGCGGGTGGAGGGGGTGCGAAATTTCTTCACCTCGCCCTGAGTGAAATTTAGCCTAGGAACTGCCCTGTACGTGTTGGATCTGTTTAGGATTCATTCACCACTGCGTTTTTGGATGAGATTTTCTGATCCAAAATTGGATCCAAAAACGCAGTGTGAACAAGCCCTAAGCTGTACAGGTTTTCCACCGCTGTATGTAAAGAGTAAGGGCTACATGTATGAATCTCGCCACGTCGGGGCGCACCTTTTCCCGCGGTTTTCGGCAAAAATCTGCGCTGATTTATGTCGGGGCCGGGGCGCGCTCATACATATATGTAAAGTCGCCGGGGCCTCGCCAGGTTTTGGGGTGCAGTGCGGGATTTGGGCAGAAGGGACTGCGCCGAAAATCTGTTCCGATGCGAGACAGGTGGAAAACAGGGGAAAAAATCTTCCACATGTCGGTGTGGGTATGAATCAAAATTCCCCTTTATAAAGGGTTCAACCATTCTCGGGAAAAAGAGCTGAAACCTAAAAAAAAAAATACATAAAACAAATCAATTTCCCAATACCCTAATTCAAGATTGTATTATTGGAAATTGCGGGAAATATAGTAATTCAAATTCTGAAAGCTCTTCTCATTGGGGCAGAAACAGCCAATCAGAATAGGAGCGACAGTGAACCATTAAAACCTACGGAGAAACTATTGACCAATCAGAATCAAAGGCGGGACAGTTCAAAATACAGTAAAAATGCAGGGAAAAGAGCTGATTGGCTGAGCTAGCGGGGGTTTGGGCCCTATCCCGACCAATCAGATAGGAGCGACAGGGACCCTTATGCACTATGGAGAAGTTTGAACAATCAAATCAAAGGCGGGACAGTTAAAAAATACAGTAAAAATGCGGGAAAAAGGCTGTATTGGCTGAGCAAAGCGGGGGCTTGGCTACCCCGACCAATCAAAATTTGGAGGGGACAGGGACCCATATAGCCTATGGAGAAGTTTGAACAATAAAAAAATCAAGGGGGACAGTTCAAAATACGTAAAAATGCAGAAAAGAGCTGATTGGCTGAGCTAGCGAGGGCTTGGCTATCCAGCAATCAGAGCACGAGCTACTTTGTCCCTTGTAGTCTATGGAGATCGGCGCCATGCAATTTCGGCTCTCAGCGCCGTGCGGCATGGAGTATGATTAAAAAAAAACATTTTTATTAGTTGTAAAATATCCTCTAAAAAAGAGCTCAAAAATTCTATAAACAAAAATTTCAATTCTATCTGAACAACGCGTTTGTCGCCGAGACCGGCGTACATCGGGAATTGCATAGAGAGATTGCCGGGAAATACAGTAATTCAAATTCGGTACGCTATTTGATTGTGGTTCATAACCAGCCAATCAGAATAGGAGCGACAAAGACCATTATATCTATGGAGAAGTTTTGACCAATCAAAATCAAAGGCGGGACAGTTCAAAATACAGTAAAAATGCAGAAAGAGCTGATTGGCTGAGCTAGCGGTGGCTTGGACTATCCAGCCAATCAGAGCGCGAGCTACTTCTTCCATTGTAGTCTATGGAGAGATTGGGGCAATGAAATCTCTGCGCTCAGCGCCGTGCGGCATGGAGTATGAATAAAAAAATCCTTTTTATTAAGTGTAAGGGTCCGTTCACACGGCTTATTTCGCCGCAGATTGGCGCCATACTGTGCGCCGGATTTACGCTGCAGTACGGCTCCAATCCATCGCAGTAATTACGGTAATCCACAGTTCTCATAGAGAACAGTGGATTCCGTCGCTCCTCCCCGCTCGGAGAATCTGCCGGGCGGGGAGAAATTCACTTGCACATTATCCAGGCGCAATACGCGCCGTGGATAATACAAGTCTATGGGGCCGGCGGGCCGCGCCCCCGCCGCCCCCACCCGCCCTTATTCAAGCGGAATTGCGAGAGCATCCGGCTCGCAATTCCGGCTTGAATAAGCCGTGTGAACACGGCCTAAATCATTATCAGATAAAGCGCTGAAACTTTCGATAAAAATAAATCAGCTAAATCCCTAACAACGCGTTTGTCTCCGAGACCGGCGCTACATAAGGAATTGCAATAGAGAGAATCGCCGGGAAATACAGTAATTCAAATTGTTTAAGCTATTCTCATTGGTCGGCATAAACCAGCCATTCAGAATAGGAGCGACAATGTCCCATTATAACCTATGGAGGAGAATTGACCAATCTGAATAGGAGCGACAGGGACCCATTCTAACCTATGGAGAAATATTGACCAATCATATTCAAAGGCGGGGACAGTTCAAAATACAGTAAAAAGGCAGAAACGAGCTGATTGGTTGAAGCGGCGGGGGCTCGTCAGCTTAGTCAATCGAGCGCGAGTACTTTCTCATAGAGTTCTATGGGAAAAGAAATGCAGAGCGAGCTCTGTGATTGGCTAAGTTAAAAGAGGGCGGTTATTTTGGACATGGGAGAGCGAGCGACGCTCTATGGGTTTCTAATGCAATCTGAAATAAAACTGTACATGGCCGAAATCAAATTATAACACTACAGAATGATAATATGGGGGTAAATAAAAAAAAAATTAATTCAATAAAATCAGGTTTATTTCTTTATTTTCGTTAGCCAAGGATCAATAGTATTGGTGTAACGAAAATAAAGAAATAAACAGGATTTTATTGATGTAATATTTTTTTTTCGTTACCCATATTATTATTCATTTTATATTTCACATCGGGACAACTTGTGGAGTCTTATCATTTGATTTCGCCCATGTACAGGTTTATTTCAGATTGCATTAGAAAACTAGGAGGCGTCGCTCGCTCTCCCATTGGTCCAAACAACGGGCCTTTTTAACTTAGCCAATCACAGAGCTCGCTCTACATTTCTTTTCCCCATAGAACTCTATGAGAAAGTAGCTCGCGCTCTGATTGGCTAAGTGGACGAGCCCCGCTAGCTCCCAAAAACAGCTCGTTTCTGCATTTTTTACTGTATTTTGAACTGTCCCGCTTTGAATATGATTGGTCCAATATTTCTCCATAGGTTAGAATGGGTCCTGTCGCTCCTATTTGATTGGCTGGTTTTTTGCCAACCAATCAGAATAGCTTAAAAAAATTTGAATTACTGTATTTCCGGCAATTCTCTCTATTGCAATTCTATGTAGCGCCGGTCTCGGGACAACGCGTTGTTCGGGATTTAACTGCTTTTATTTTTATGAGAAGGTTTCAGCTCTTTATTGATAATGTTTTACACTTAATATAAAATGATTTTTTTATTCATACTCCATGCCGCACGGCGCTGAGCGCCCATCTCTCCATTGACTACAATGGGAGATGTAGCTTGCGCTCTGATTGGCTGGGATAGCCAAGCCCCCGCTAGCTCAACCAATCAACTCTTTTCTGCATTTTTACTGTATTTTGAACTGTCCCGCCTTTGATTATGATTGGTCTATATTTCTCCATAGGTTAGAATGGGCCACTGTTGCTCCTATTCTGATTGGCTGGCTTCTGCCGACCAATGAGAAGCGCTTACAGAATTTGAATTACTGTATTTCCCGGCAATTCTCTATATCCAATTCCTTATGTTGCGCGGTCTCGGCGACAAACGCGTTGTTAGAGATTTAATTGATTTATGTTTATAGAAGGTTTCAGCTCTTTTTCAGAGAATATTTTACACTAATAAAAATAATTTTTTTATTCATACTCCATGCCGCACGGCGCTGAGCGCCGAGATTTCAGTCCGCCGATCTCTCCGTAGACTACAATGGGAGAAGTAGCTCGCGCTCTGATTGGCTGGGATAGCCAAGCCACCGCTAGTCAGCCAATCAGCTCTTTTCTGCATTTTTACTGTATTTTGAACTGTCCCGCTTTGATTCTGATTGGTCAATAGTTCTCCATAGGTTATAATGGGTCACTGTCGCTCCTATTCTGATTGGCTGGTTTCTGCCGACCAATGAGAATAGGTTTCAGAATTTGAATTACTGTATTTCCCGGCAATTTCCAATATCCGAATTCTTGATATTGCGACGATCTAGAATTTTGGAAAGTTATTTTTTTTAATGTAGTTTTTATTTTTGAGGTTTAAGCTCTTTTCTGAGAATGTTTTCCTCCTTTATAAAGGCGATTTTTTTGGAATCATACTCCATGCTGCACGGAGCGGAGCGCCGAGATTTCTGTCGCGATCTTCTATCTGCTTCCTCTCATGTTCCGATCCTGCTTCACTTCGCCTCCTTCCGGAGGATTTAGAACAGAATAAACCAGGTTGCTGTCGGAGCTGCGAGCGCTGCGCTGCCCCTCGCTTTGACCGACTGCATGTAATGCCTTGGAGTTTTCGAGCGCGGGGGATCCCGCCCGAACGCCCCCACACCCGCCCATTGCCCGCCTTAATGCGGGGCAGTGAAAGTGGCGAACCTGCGCCTAAACACCATCCTGCTCGACGGGGGATTCGGGCCGGGAGGCGCAGTATACGCCAGAAAACGGGCGAAAAGCCAGATCATACATGTCGCCCTAAATGTTTCCAGTCACTGACAGCAAGCTGAGATCTGGACAATGTCGAGGAATTTAAACTGAATTTATGCAATTGTGTTAAAAAATTTGCAAGATATTGCAGATTATTGTACAATACATTCTAAGCTTGTGGTCAGCGCTAAGTGACCTCATGTCAGAGGCTCGCCCAGCGGTGGTTGGGAGATATAAGGAGAGCGTCTGGTTGGCTTTTTTGGTTTTTTTCCCTTTGACTAGGCATTTCTCTCACCCCCTCATCATGCCTGTCTGTCTCCTCGCTTCCCGCTCCACACTGTCTCATTTCCCCCTCCTTTGATGTCCTTAGCTTAAGGGACACATCAAACACTGTACATGCTTCACAGGAGTAGTAATTACAATGACTGTCTCATTAAGTCTGGAGCAGAGGTAGGCAGCTCGTGCCCCGCCAGCTGTTGGGGAACTACAAGTCCCAGCGAGGCGTGCTTAGACTTGCAGATTGTAGTTGAAGAGAGTTCTAGGGATTTGTGCTTAGTTTAGGTTTAAATTCCTGCAGGATCTATTAGGAAAGTGCTTAAATTCCAATCCCGTCTGTATCATTAGCTCTGTTGTTGCAATTGTCCAAATGAAGTAGACCACTACTGTAAATCATCCATAATAGCTGGGGGTCCTGTACCAAATTTTACTTCGGGGCCTAAGAGCCCCATGTTACCTTTTTACAAACTTGGGTATTAGATACAAAGCTAGAGTGGAGAAACCCAGCTGGTACGATATATACAGCTGAGTCACATTATTATGACCAGCAGTTCATATTCAGAGTAATCGTCGTGTGCTGCACCAACAGCAGCTAGAGGGGCTGGGAGTGACTCAATACGGTCATGGTAGGTTGTCACAGGGATCTGAAGCCGACTTCATCCTGCAGCTGCTGGAGGGTCCATAGAGCCAACACCACCATCCAGGGGCTCCCAAAAGCTGCTGGGGGTCCATAGAGCCAACACCACCACCAGGGGCGCACAGCTGCTGGAGGGTCCTAAAGCCAACACAACCATCCAGGGTGCCTCCAAAGCAACTGGAACGGGGGCATAGAGCCAAACACCCCTTCCAGGGCCACATGTGGGGGTCCATGAGCCAACACCCACCCAGGGCCCCACAGCTGCTGAGGGTCAAGCCAACACCACATCAGGGCCCTAGTTTCTGGAGGGTCCATAGAGCAACACCCCCATCAGGGGCCCACAGCTGCTGGAGGGTCCATAGAGCCAAACACCAAACCCAGGGCTCCCAGCTGCTGGAGGGTCCATAGAGCCAACACCACCATAGGGTCCCAGTGTTGAAGTAAAAACCACCCTACCATCCAGGGCCCCACAGCTGTGGAGGGCCATAGACCCAAACACCACACCCAGGGGCCCCACAGCTGCTGGAGGTCCATAGAGCCAACACCACCATCCAGGGGCCACCAGCTGTGGAGGGCCATTGAGCCAACACCACCACCCGGGGGCTCCCAAGGCACCAAGCAACAATCGGGGACAGGGGCTGGAGGACTGGAAACTCATTCTTCGGGGCCCCAACTGTGGACATTTTGAGCAACACCATTCCATTGTCTTGCTGGCAGATCCTATCTACCCCAGGGATGACAATCAGAATGTATGGGTATACGTGGTCAGCAAGGATCAAATCAGTTGAGAGCTTTCCACATGAATGAGTGGCCCAGAGAATGCCATGAAAACAATCCTCAGACCATAACGCTGCTAACACCAGCTTGTGTCCTTCCAGCAATGGTTGCAGTGTGTTTGTTCTCTGGTGTTTCTTGCCTGACACGGCAATGCCCTCCCATTCTGTGAAGCAAAAACCATGTCTCATCAAAAAAGACAACTATCTGACAATCATTGAAGGTCCAATTCTGAAACTTCCATAAAAATTAAAGTCTTTTCTGTGGATACAACTTATTTAGCAGCGATGCAGTGACATCCGACTGCTCCGGGGTCCCTTATGAAGTAGGGTTTACTGAATTGTTGTTCTTGACACATATCCGGTGGCCCCCCTGGATCATTTTGGTCCGCTGTAGCATGTCAGTCCATCCTCGCGCACCTTCAAAGCTAGTGTTCACCTCCCACATCAATGGCACGTGGTGCTCTGCAGTTTCCATGTTGCTTATTCACAATGCCGCCATTTCTCCATGCACGATACACTTTCCCCAACAGCAGCCGCCAACAGGACACAAACTGCGCAATTTCAGAAATATCCCCAGAAAGCCACTAATCATCCCTTCTTGTAACTCTGATAAATCACCTCCTTCACTCATGACAGAAATGAGGGATATGTGTGCAGACAGCCTATCGCACACCTTGTATACCCACCAACCCAGCTCACCACATGGGACTTCCTTTATGAGCTACATGCTGCGTCGAAAGTAGGAAGTGGTGTAGGATGGTGTAAGAGATGGGTTGTGTTTTTAGTTCGGACTATGGCGTAGATAGGCCTCATCTTCTCTGCTTGATGTCAGGGCATCTATAAGCTCAACACATGAGCTATTTCCTACAGACTGCTCACTATGACTATAACTAGTACTTGTCAGGCAACAGCTTCATAGCAGCCAGTCTGCTTCAGATGGTGCAGGTCTTTAGATCAAGTCCAAGGTAGCACTGGGGCCAGGACCCGAGAGCCAGAGAGGGCAGAGACGCCAGAGAGGGCAGAGACGCCAGAGAAGGCAGAGACGCCAGAGAAGTCAGAGACGCCAGAGAGGGC
The DNA here is from genome assembly GCA_025379985.1 of Phyllomedusa bahiana. NCBI lineage: Eukaryota > Metazoa > Chordata > Amphibia > Anura > Hylidae > Phyllomedusa > Phyllomedusa bahiana. The sequence goes on along the minus strand of JAODAL010002099.1, from coordinate 98,228 downwards.
AGAGACGCCAGAGAGGGCAGAGACGCCAGAGACGGCAGAGACGCCAGAGAAGGCAGAGGAGGATGAGCAATTCTCATTTTTCTTACTTATTTGTAAAGATGTATTTCACTGTGAAGTCTCTTTCGAGGTAAATGGAGGCACCGACCTTGGCACTAATGGTGAGGGCAATTTGTCTGGCTCTATTTGTAGGGGCACTGGCTATTCCAAATATGGCACTGTTAATAGGGGTACTCTGCTAAGGAATCTGTGGCTGACTCTATAGAGCCAATTGGACAGGTACTATGTATAGGTGCATACAGCCTGGCACTGTTAATAGGGGCATACCGCCTGGCACTGTTAATAGGGGCATTCTGTCTGGCACTGTTAATAGGGGCATTCTGCCTGGTACTGTTAATAGGGGCATTCTGCCTGGTACTGTTAATAGTAGTACACTGCCTGGTACTGTTAATGGGGGCAATCTTCTTAGCACCCTAAATGAAGAGCTTTACTGATCATTCATGTTAGTCAAATCTAAAAGCCACTATTAATGGGTATAATGTGCCTGACACCATTTATAGTGGTGCTGTCTCTACTTATATATATATATATATATATATATATAGTGACTATCTCTACTCATGGTGCAAATTTGACACTATTTTCAGATGTATACTTCCTGCCACTGTTAATTGGGGTGTCCTGCTTGACTCTTTTAATGGGGAACTTTGCTTGGTTCTCTTCATAGGGCCAACAGGACCGGCACTATTTATGGGTACACACTGTCTGACACTGTGATAGGGGCACTTTGACTGTTTTTATTCTTGGGGCACTCTGGGGCTATTCATAGCTATGGGCATAACCCTAGCACTAATAATGGGGGGTACTTGTACTGACCGTTAATAGGATAAATATAACAGTCACAGACACAGTTACTGAGTGCACTCTTCCTGACACCGTTTAATAGCGGTATTCTGACTAGTTCTATTCAAGGGGCCAATTCACCAGGCACTATCTATTGGTTCCTGGCACGGTTAATAGGGTCACTGACATTAGGGGGCACTTCTTCTAGCTCTGTTTCTGAGGACACTCTGTCAGGCACTTTTTATGGGGCTGCTTGATCTGGCACTTATAATAGGGATATTTTGCTGAACACTATTATTGTTGGCAATTTGGTACAACAAGTAGAGGCACTCCAACAGGTACTGCTTGTAGGTGTACTCTGCACTGGTATCAAGGTTACCATTAACACCATTAGTGGGGGCATCATTACTAGCTCCAGTTTTGGGGACACTCCTGCTGGCAGCTTTCATAAGGCACCTTGTTTGGCAATTTAAATCAGTGCTCCCATATATAGGAAAAAAACTAAAAATGGATATAAACTCATTTATGTAAAGGATTTGGCTGCCCAAGCTGTTTGTGTACCCTCATAAGTGCAATTATTTTAGGCTGCCAATAAAGAATGAATGAAATAGATATGAAAATTAGGAAAGGGTTAATTCTGAGCACCTAGTTTTTCTTCTGCCTGCACAGCAGCCACCAACATGCCAGCTCTCGTTGTGGCCTGGCAGGAACGTAGCTGTATGCCCGGAGGCGTGTCCTTCTTCCCTTCTTTTTAATTGGGGAAATTTGCTTGGCCCTTTTCAAGGGGAAACCCCAGGGGAGGGCGCCATTTAAAGGGGGGAAAACAAGGGAAAACTGTTTTGGGGGAATTTAAACTTTTTTTTTTTTTTGGAGGGTTTTTGTAGGGCAACCTGAAAAAAGGGGGGTTTTTGAATGGTAAATAGGAAAATTTCGGGTTCAAAAATGTTAACCGGGGAATTTTTGGGAACTTTTTTAATAAAAGGGGGATTCCGAAGAACCCAAGGGGGGCCCAAATTCCCTTGAATTTTTTGGGTTCGGGCAGGTTAAATGGGGGGGAGACTTGGGGGCCTTTTTGGGTTTTGGTTTTTTGAGGAATTCGGGGGCAGGGCACCATGGGGCTGGCCGACCGGGGGACAAAATAGGAAATTTGGGGGGGAACCAAAAAAGGGGTTGGAAGGGGACAACGTTGGGGAGGCCCCAAAAGGATGTTGGGGGTTATCTGGAGGGATTAAGGCTTTAACCCTTTTTTATTTCCGGGGGCGGGGTGCTTTTTTCTGGGGGCCCGGGGTTTTGGATTGGGGTTTTAAAGGCCCCGGTTTGGAATTTAATCGGGGTTGTCCTAATTGGGAAAAAATTTAAAAAAGGGGGGTTAATTTTAGGGTAAAGGTTTTGGTGAAGTTTTTTTCCCCTCAAAATAAATTTATTTTGGGGGCGGGGGAAGAAAAGAAGGAAAAAAGGGGGATAAAAATTTAATTTAGGAAAGGGAAATTCCGGGGGAATGGGTTTTTCCCTTCCCCTAAGGGGAAAAACCTTGGGGCTTGAGGGGCCGGGCCAAGGGAAGGGAAAGGTTTTTGGGCCCGGACCCCCTTGGGGGACCCTAAAGGGGGGGGGGAGGGGGGATAAAGGAACGGGAAATCCCGTATGGGAGGGAACCAAAAGGGTTTTTCCTGTTACCAAGGGGTTTGTGGGTTTTCAAGGCAAAGGGGGAAGGGTTTCTAAGGGTTTGGGTTTTTTCCCCGTTTTGGTGTATAAAGGACTTTTTCCGGTTTATAAAAATTCAAAAAAATGTTGGGTAAGAAATTTTAAAAGGTGGGGGAATAAGTTTTTGTGTTTTTTGGGGGCCCCAGGATTTTGGGGAAAAAAGGGGTTGAAGGGGCGAAAGTTCCCAAAAAAGGGGGGCCTGGGGTTTTTTTTGGGGAATTTTGGAGTTGATGACTTGGGTTTAAAAAGGGGAGAAGGGCTCAATTATGGGTTAAAAAGGGGGTTTTTTTGGGGAACGGGGATAAAGGGGCCCATTTTGTGGGGAAGAGGGTTCCCACCAAGGGGCTTAAAGGTTAAAATATGGTTTTGGGAACTAAAAAATTTCCTGGTCTTTAAAGAATTTAAAGGGGGGGAAACAATTCCCCGGGGAAAAGGGGGGTTTGGGGCGGGGGGCTAATTTCCTAGGGTTTTTCCCCTTCTTGGGGTAGGGGAAATTTTGCCCCCCCAAAAGGGTTTAAAAGGATTGGGGTGGGAAAGAAGTTGGGTTTTAAAAATTTGTTTGGGGGGGGTCAGGAAAAAAATAAAATTAAATTTCCGGGAAAAGGGGGTGACCCGGGGCCCCCCCAATTTTTTTTAAATGTAGAGGGTTTTTTTAAAAAGGGGCCAAAGTCTTTAGGGGAGGAGTTTTCTTCTTTTGTATGTAGGGGTCTCCCCAAATATGGGCTCTAGATAGTAGTATATGGAGCTGACCGGGACTCCCTGGTCCCCCTTTAGTTTTATGTAGGGGGTTTTCCCACCTAAGGGCTTAGATATTTGTATATGGAGTGCCCTGACTCCCTGTTTCCCCCATAGTTTGAAAGAAAGAGGGTTTCCCAAACCCTAAGGGCTTAGTTTTGGTAAAAGGAGCTGACCTGACTTCCTGGTCTCCTCATAGTTTGTATGTAGAGGGTCTACCCCCCTAGGGCTCTAGTTTTTTGATTATGGAGGTAAAATGACTTCCTGGTCCCCCTCATAGTTTGTATGTAGGGGGTTCCCCAAACCAAAGGGCTTGGGGTATTTGTATTTGGATATGAACTAATTTCCTGGTTCTCATAGTTTGTTAATTTTGGGGGTTTACCCACCTAAGGGCTCTAGAAGATGGCATGTGGATCTGAACTGACCCCGTGGTCTCCTCATAGTTTGTATGTAGAGGCTCAACCCACCAAAGGGCTCTAGATAGTAGTATATGGAGCTGAGCTAACCCTATGGTCTCCTCATAGTTTGTATGTAGATAGTCTCCCCACATAAGGGTTCTAGAAGATTGCATGTGGATCTGAATTTGCCCCATGGGGTTTCTCCTTATGGGTTTGAAAATAGGGGGGCTCCCGGGCCCTTTAAACACCATAGAAAATTAGGGGTTTTGAACGGGAAAGGCCCACGGGGGTTCCTAAGGTTTGTATGTAGAGGCTAAAACCCCCCAAAAGGGGTTTCTGGAAGATAGAAAGGGGAAATTAAATTTGATTTTCATCAAGTTTGTATTGGGAAGGTCTTCCCACTCAAGGGCCCTAGATAGTAGCATGTGGTGCTGAACTGACCATATGGTTTCATGGGTTTGTATTTTTGTTGGTCTCCCACCTGGGGGTTAGATATTATTTTTTGGGAAATTGAACTGCCCCTGGGTCTTCCCCTTTGCTTTTTTTGTAGAAGGTTTTTCCCAACCTAAGGGCCCTAGATAGTAGCATGTGGAACTGAACTGACCATGTGGTCTCCTCATAGTTTTGTTTAGTTGGTCTACAAACCTAAGCACCATAGATAATAACACTTGGAACTGGACTGACCCTGTGGTCTCCTCAGAATTTGTAGGTAGGTCTACCTACCTAAGGCCCCTAGCTGGAATACCATTCCGAGGAGCCGAGCTGATCCTGTGGTCTCCTCAAAACTTGTATGTATCAACTTTACCCACTTAAGGTCCCTAGATGCCATTTTTAGTGTGTGGATTTCAGCTGACTATATGGTCTCCTCAGAGCTTGTATGCAGGGGGTTTACTCCTCTAGGGATCCTAGTTGCCATGTGAAGTTGCGCTGACCCTGTGGTCCCCTCAGAGCCAAAATGCATGGCTGAAGGGGGTCAGTTCAATGGTATTTAATATGGTCGGATACCACACTACCTTTTATAGTGAGACAAAGGTGACTGCCCTTCTGTTGTTCACGGGGAGGCTGTGGACATACCAGTCTTTAGCTCTTCTTGGGGAAGAAGGTGCCTTTTTGGAATTGGGCAGGCTAGGTAGCAAGCTGGCCATAGCCATGTACCTGGTAGCTGCCAGCACTTCACTAACATGACCAGAACGCTTTCAGATCCAAAGGATTATAATACATTTTTAGTTTTACCAATGGGGCAAAAACCCTCAAAGCCTCACTAGTGGTAACCTACATAGACCATGGCATCACTTCTTGGGTGTAGTCTGAAGCTACAGACTTCTTTCTAGTGGCAGGTGGCTATACCAAGTAAAATGCCATTAGGTTAGCACCTAAGATTCCTCCAGGGTAGAGACTAATCCATGACCATTCAATGTTTTTAAGTCCCAGGGTCAATCAAGGGGTAGGGGTGACGAAAATCAAAGAGTTGTGAAAAAACACTGACCTACCAACGCTTTCACCGTGCGCCTTCCCCTTAGTCAGGTCTGGTCACTGAAGCTGCTCCTCTCTCCTTGCTGCTAACACTTTCAGCACTGCTGCATCCTGCTGTTGCTGGATAGTCTTCACCTGCCTATAGGGAGGTGCAGCCAGACTCTCCAGGTATTTAAAGCCAAGGTGTCTGGTAGTGTTTTATTTCCCAGCCTATCCACTGCCGCCAGTGGATATATTCAGCAGCTTCTTCCTCCACACCTTGCCTGAGCTTAGGTTTCTAGTGTGCATGTGTCCTATTGTCCAGCAAAGGTAGTTTCATCTCTTCATAACCAGTTACTGCCCCGGCCTGTCTCATCGTCCCGTCTGACATCTCCACTCTTGCCCAGGCTATGTTTTGTGGACCTGTGCTGCCCACCCTGAAAAAAAAAAAAAAAAAATCCTACTGACTCACATCTCTAAACCTTTTTTCCCTGGTACTTGCCAGGGTGTCTCTGACCCTTTGGTTAGCTGCTACTTATTCGGGGACTGCTCTGGAGTAGCACCTGGTGACTACAGTCTATTCTCACCATCAGAGGCGCTAATGAAGATCAGGTAGTCACTTAGTTATGCTCCTCTAGAGTAAGCCCAGCCAGTGGCACAGTGGGTCCAAACCCATTGTTATTACAAATTGACCAGTAAGGACCTTGAGATAGTGGAAAACCCATTGGAACCATCACTCTTTTAGAAGACACTGTTTTAAATATGGACACATTCACGCTCCTTCAATCCTGGCACCGGGTAGGGTTACAGCTCATCCACTTAAGCTTTCCTGTGTCTTAATCAATGAAAGTTCAGAAGATTTTTTTCTTTAAACCTTTTGAATAAACATTGCTTACTTCCATGGCGGAAGCTTCTCAGCTCAGAGACACAGTAACGTCTTTCATTGTGATGCAATCCACTTTCTTATTGCTCTGCGGCAGCTACAAAGCAGACAGGTTTTTATTGAAAATGGATAAAAGCAACTTCTTGGGAAATGGTCATGAGAATATTAGTTACCTCACTCGACAAGAATCTAGCAACTTTTTATTCTGATCATCTTAAAGTGAACCTGAACCCAAAAAATGTCTCATGATGGGAAGCGTGAGCTTGGCTGTGGTTGTTCAGGTTGCCAACAGCTCCTTAGACCAGTGCTCCTCAAATCCAGTCCTCAAGGCCATCCAACAGGTCATGTTTTCAGGCTTTCCTCAGTATTGCACAGGGAATATAACTATTGTCAGTGCATTCTGTGGGAGAACCTGAAAACATGACCTGTTGGTGGGTCTGGAGGACTGGAGTTGAAGAGACTATTCTGGATGTTAGCAAAGGGCAACTAAGGAACCCACCAAGAGGAAGAGTCTTTCACATCCACAGGGAATTGTAAATCCTTATGGCTCATGCAAATGGGTGTATCGTGACACGTACAACTTTTGAGTAGAAGTCAATGGGCACCTATTGTACCTTGTATTCTACATTATGGAAACTATCTTCATAACATAGTGGAGAAACCATGTGGCTATACTCAGAATGGAGCTATGTTATATGGTGCCATAGGCACTTTGTATGCTGCCATACAGGCTGAATCTCACCAACAGCACCACTTGCAGAGAATTTAGGTTTCCATCATCTGTCCAAAAACATACTGATGGTTTAACTGTCTTCCTATGACATTGGTACACACTGTGTGTGTCCAAATTAAGGAAATTAAATTTTGAGGACTGATAGTATATTAAGATGATCTCTATATTGCAGAATATTTTGTGACTATACACTGACACAGAAGCATCAGGTCTCTTGACACCAGTGGTCACCATATTCTTTTATATCTGCATCCTCCACCAGGGCTCCAGGTCTCATCTAAGGCTTCCTGATGCTATATAAGAAATAATATACACTACCGTTCAAAAGTTTGGGGTCACTTAGAAATTTCCTTATTTACAGAAAAAAGTTTTTTTTAATAAGCAACTTTAAATGAATCAAAAACACTAGGCTCTAACCAAGAGAAAGAAATGGGGGCCCCGCTGCAAAACTGAGCAACAAGACAAGTAATTAGAGCTCAGTTTGAGAATCGACCCCTCACATTCCCAACTGGCATTCTTTAAAAAATACCCCAAAACCCCGTTCAAGTCTACAGTGAAGGTACCCCGGGATGCTGCCTTCAGGCAAGCGGAAAAAAAAAAAGCCATACTGAACGGGCTAATAAAAGGAAAAAATTAATTTAAAGGGGTAAAGAACAGAATTTGGGCGAGGAAAATAAAACCCTTAGGAAATAATACTTTACCTCACTTTGGGTGAATGAAGACACCCACGAATTATAAAGAAAGTGCAAGGTATCATGGCACCAACTTTAGAAACATAAAAAAAAAAAAAGTTTTAAAAAAAAAATAAAAAAAATAACTCCCACCTTTACATTTGGCACTACTCATATCATGATGAAGACTTCTTATAGAAAGGGATTCGTATTGGACAAGTTCTTTAAAGTGGGCATTTCACTCTCCGACTGTTGTTATAAAAACTTGGGGGGAAATTTTCAGATCCCCTTTTTTTCCTCCTGAAATACTAAAATCGGACAACTGGGTGTTACCATTCTCTTGTCAATAGGGTCCCTCCTCCGACGTTGAAAAACCCCATTGGACAGTGGTCAGAAAGCGGGCACACTGTTGACATGTAAAACCCATTTGTCAATTCATTCATGTACTTCAAGGAGGAATAACTTAGAAATGCAGAGATCTATGCAGATTTATTTTATGGGAAAACAGGTCGATTAATGCCTGGGGCCCACTTTAAAAATTATTCTTGGGGGCCCCCCCCGTGGGGGGTTGTCTTTTGGGGTCCACCCGTGTACTTGTTTCTGGGGGTCCACCAGTTAAGTTGATTCTTGGAGCCCAACAGTGGAGTTGATTCTTGGTTCCACCTTTGGGTTGATTTTGGGCCCACCAGTGGATTGTTTTTGGGGCCACCATGGGCTTGATTCTGGGGGGCCACCATTAAGTGATTCTTAGCCCAAAGTGGGGTTTTTCTTGTTCTCACCGTGGATTGTTCGGGGTGCACCAGTGGGGTTTTCTTGGTTCCACCCGTGAAGTTATTCTTGGGGTTCACCAGTGGAGTTGATTCTTGGGGCCCACCAGTGGAGTTGATTCTTGGGGTTCACCAGTGAAGTTGGTTCTTGGAGCCCACCAGTGAAGTTGATTCTTGAGGCCACCAGTGAAGTTGATTCTTGGAGCCCACCAGTGAAGTTGGTTCTTGGAGCCCACCAGTGAAGTTGATTCTTGGAGCCCATCCTACAGCTGCTGTACAAGACTGTATATACTGCACTTGATTCTTTCACTCTGACTCTTGCTTTCTGTCTCTTTTTCTCTGTCTTTCTCCCTGAAGGGTGCCCACCATGCCAAGGGGCCGACCATGGTCTTCTTATGCTCCCCTGTGGGCCATTGCAAGCCTGGGTATACAAGTACTAACCAACGTGTCAGGACAGCTGACTGATCCTACTTAAAACATGTAGGGATATTTCTCGGTCTGTAGAGGTTACCCATGCAAGGTGCTGTATACCGGGCAGGCATGCCAGGCAGCAGGTTAGGTTCTGTTTGTACTCATGATGCAAGAGCAGCCATGGCCTGAGGCACCAGGAAAGATGACGCTGGATAAATTGCTTACTTACCAGTCTCTTTTTTGGTTGACAACAAGAGATTATTTCTTGTTGATCTGAAGAATTAATGAAACACTTTCTAGAGGTGAAAACAAAATCACTTTTTGGCTCAGGTTTTATAATAGGGCATGGTGCTACTACATGTCACACGTCTATGAGATTCCAGTGTTTAAGGTTACATTTGGGTAAAAACAATAGAAATTTAGGGGTTCTATCATTCTTAACGGGATTCTCCACTCTGAACAATCCCTACATGTTAAAAGAGTCCCTTGATTATAAGCAAATCACAAAGTATCTCCCTGCTGGAATCTCCTGCGACCAGATGTAAACTGTGGGTAAACCAGACAGTTTCCCTGCAGCTCCCCCACTGGGGAAACTGAGCATTACACAGTGGACATTCAAATCAATGGGCTGTCTGTGTAATGCAGACGATGGCAGGTCCTCCAGAGCGAATACTTTCTACTCTAGCCCAGACATGAGGATCCTAAACAGAGGATCCCTCTCTGTTCACTCAGAAGTTCCTGATAGGGAACATGACAATGATGTTTCTAAAATGGAGAATTCCTTTAAAGCGGTATTCCCATCTTGATATATCATAAATATTTGAGATGGGAATACTCCTTTAAAGGGGAGTCTCATTCTATAATGTCTGCCATATAACTAGGACATACAACTGGAGCGAGTGGGTTGACTTTTGGGATTCCAGTTACGACAACTGTGCAAAAAACTCAGGCCCATTCAAGGTATAGAGCGATGAGTACTGGGGACTCCGGGCAAGTAGCCTCAGGAGGGACCATTGATATTGATGGTGCTACATTGATGTTGGAGCCTTAGGATAGAATGAGATACAGAAAAGATAGAATTGGAGAGAAGAGCTTGAGCATTGATTTCAGAGTGGATATCTGCTGAGGGCAATAAATAATGTAAAAAGAGTAAGAAAAGGGAAATACCTGGTAGCTCACTGGTCAGGTATAGAAGAGTCAGAGGGACAAAAAGGTGAGGTCAGGGAGGGGCTTGGGAAGTACAAAAGTAAGGCATGGTTGGGAGGACCCTACTTTTCTTGGAGGGTTTGCCTAAATCAGCAAGGGTGTTATACAGTAATATCTTTTGCAAGGCTGGGGAAGCAGACAAGATGTAATTGGGCTGGATACTAAGCTGGCATAATAATAGGTCGGCATTGTTGCTTGGCAAACTAGCTCCTGTCAGCAGATGGTTTTTACCTTATAGAGGTTGAGTAGCTTCTGGAGGCGAGTAGCTTCGGGCATGTGAGGTTCAGCTACCAATGTATCAGGGTTGAAGAACCAACTTTGGACTGGAGGTCTTGCTGATAACTTACTGGGTTTGAGGAACCAACTTTGGACAGGAAGCATGGCTGACAAATAATCGAGGTGTCGTAATTTTGCCTGGGCTTCCCAATGAGGTGTTGATACCTTTTATATAAGATAAAAACAAAGGGCCACACGTATGAAACTGTTTAGGTCTGAAACTCACTATTTTGCCCATAGTAACTTATGGGCAAAAAAGTGAGTTTTAGACCTAAACAGGTTCATACATGTGGCCCAAAGTATCTTTGCCACCACCTCACTCCCAATTCTGGTGTTATGATGGGAAGGGAGCTAAGGTTGTAGCACACAAAGACGTACCAGCAGCACTCTGCCGATGCTAAGAGACAAATAGTGAGCAAATAAATTACTGCTATTGGGGGATAGACCCTCACAGGATTGATCAAAAATTTGATCAAGAGCCTCAGATGTCCATGTATATTATCTTTAGCATCTGCAGAGTGCTGCTGTTCTGGTTTTGTGTGTTTGCCACTTATTACATGTTTTGCTGAAGGTGGTGACCATTGCTTGTGTTTTTCATACTTGCTAGAGGTTTGCATGTGCAGTCTTTATGGCAGCATGTTGTGGCATACTGCCCAACCAGGTCCATTGGAAAAACAGGAATAGTACTCCAGCGTCTTCATACTATGGCTCCTTTATTGTAAATTTATAAAAATGCACATTACAGACTGGAATAACAACGAGATATGGAAGTGGTCTGACGTGTTTCAGGTGCTACGTACACTTCATCATAGCCTAACCAAGTGCACATACAGACAGGTTAAAATAGAAGTGCAGTGACCAATCACCTGTGCTACAAAAATCACACGACAGGAATATATATTGGATATATAAAAATCACATGAAAGAAAAAAATCCATTGGGCATACTAAGCAGGAATAGGGGCCCCACAGGAATAGGGGCCCCAGGTGGTGATAAACTGTGGTGTAGCATATAGCCTTTGGCTTCTTGTCCTTCCAATTAGTCTTGTAGGCTGTAGGCTGCCTAAAAGATGTTCCAAGATAGGTGGTGTGATGATATAGATGTGCTTGGGGGCAGTTAGAGGCATGGGAGGGTGTGATGTAATGCATCTTGGCACCTTACATTTCTATGTTCGGGGGTGCACAATGCTTTTAAAGGGGTTGTCTCACTACAAGGATTGCTGCTTTTTATGTTAAAGATCTTGGAAAAACAAGTCACTTTGAAATATGTGAGATATATATATATTCTGAGAGATCCCCTCTTGTATGGGCTGCATCAGTTCCTCAGGTTGCTATAGCTACAGACCTGTTTGACCTCTCCTGATAGGCTGCCAGCCAGGGTTGGGACAAGGTGTTCTTGTGCCCTTGGCAAATAAGGCATGTAGTGCCCCCAACCCCCTCTCCCAATGTAAAATTCAGCCCAGTCCATACCTATTTGTGCCCCCTTCCTGCCTGGGATGAAGTGGAGCCCTAGGCGGTTGCCTACCTTCGCCTACCCATCGTCCCGGCCCTGCTGCCAGCACTGCTCGCTATAGCTACAGACCTGTTTGATCTATCCTGATAGGCTGCCAGCGCTGGTTGCTATAGCTACAGACCTGGCTTCTACTGCAGCCTAGTAGAAGCCAGTAAACATGCCCCTGAATTCAAAGTAAAGCCAAGAAAACAGGACTGAGGTAAGATGAATCAATGTAGTGAGACAATCCCTTCAAAGGGAACTACTATGAAGGAAATGTAGCGTCTAACTAGCAGTGTGGTGCCTTTACTTTGAGGACCAGTGGTGGTCCCAACACTCAGCCCCTCCACTTATTAATACTAACGATATGCCATCACTTGCCCCAGGAAGGTTTTAGTCTAAAGTTAGTGGCTATGGGGACCACTGGTAAATGCCTTCCAGATGCTGCTAGTCTAGGAGGACATCGTTTTAGAGATTTCGAGATTTTCCAGTTAAGTTTCCTGATGTTTCCCAAAATCGACCTCATCTGATGCACATTTACAGCAACCCCTTCTATATCCTATTTGTAAAATAATCTGTTTTTCAGCAGATCCCGACCACTGAACCACTCCCTTGAACTGTCACTTGTCAATCGCTCTGCTGCCTGCCAGGCTGGGAAGATTCAGTTACCACGTCATAGTAAACCACTGACAAGGGGCGAGGCGTGAATGTGCACTTAGAGTTAAGTTGAAGATTTGGCTTTGATCAGGGAAATCTCTGAGATGTGTCTCCAGTCAACCCTGGGGCTGGACGCTACAGGCGAGAGCTGCTCTCATCCCACCGTCTCCTTCCAGTTCACGACATGACATTGCAGTGTTAGAACATGCTCTCCACGGCGAATCCTACAACTCCTGACCCAACCCAAGTGCATTATATAACGTGTCTATAGACATCAGGTTGTAAAAGGGACTGAACCTGCGGGGTTGTTGTAGACACTTTTGAGGTAAAAAATGGTAATTTTACTGTTGGCTTGCAAAGAGGTACGGAAGCTTGATGGTTACAGTCATTTTATTTGGCAAAAAACTCTTGTTTCTCTTAGACTGTGATGGGTAACTACTCTTGAACGTTATAAACACCAACCTAGAAATATTTTATGTCTCTTACTGGAGCCCAGAGGAAAGTGAACATAACTAGTCCTCCAGGAGGTTAGGCTGCACCCAAGATGGCTGACTACTTTTGCCTAAACAATCAGTACCAATTTAAGTCTCTGGGAATCTACCCTCTGCCCAGAGCCGTCTTAACAGCATTGTGGGCCCCTGGATATAGCATTACAGTGGGCCCTGCCCAAATACATGACATCACGGCTGAGGCCATGCCTCTTACCAGCCCCAAAGCACATCCATATCATCACACCGCCTATGTCGGGACCCAGTTCTGACAGCTTGTAGGCAGTCTGCAGCCTAAAAGACTAACTAGCAGGTCAGGGAGCCGATGGTTTCTGCTTCACCATGGTTCTTAAAGGGGTTTTGCCACGAAGTAAAATTGATGTGGGAAGCTTGCAAACAAAATAACAAACATTTTCACCATTCATTATTATTAAAAATTCTGCCCGGTTTTGTTTTAGCTGCTCCTTTAGTGATCCATTGTTTACAGCCCGTCTCCAGGGGATACGACCAGGGCTGAGAGCTCCTCAGTCCTGGTCGCACATGCTCAGACATCACCTCTCCTCTCAGGCAGCTACTGAGTGTTCAACCCCAGGTGCCGTCACTCTACTCCCGTCCTCTGTACTGCTTGGTAATTGGTCAAACAGTACAAATAAATAAAAAATAAACCTCAATAAGGTTTGTACATTGATAAAGAGAAAAAAACAACAACACAGGTTTGGTTCCTGCAGGGATTTGAACCTAGGACCCATGTGCTGTGAAGCAAAAACTTTACCTCTCAGCTACTCACAATTCTATACATAAACAGACCTTTCTTTGACTACAGAGAGGAAAGGCCTGGTGATATCATCCTGCTGGGTCAAATGATATGTAATTCAAACAAATCACACACGCCCCCTACTGAGCGCACAGAGCTGAAGAGCTGGATGCAGGAGGTATGAAATGAGATCGTGGCAAAACCCCTTTAACTGTTCGCACATCCTAAGAATCGAAAATCAGCTAAATAAGGAGCTCCGACCCAGGAATCCATTCATAACCTAGGGCCCCCAGGTCTGTGGGGCCCCTGGGCAACTGCCTAGTTTCCCCAGTGGAGAAGATGGCCCTGCCTCTGCCACAGCCTATATGTTACTTGCAGTCTAGTTTATGTTTGCCTCGTGCCTCTGTCGGTCCTGACATCTGCTAGATCTATACTTTATACGGGAGTTACCTCCTTACCACCCTCCGATACATATGTACAAATGTGTATGCTGCTCATTACTTGAGCAACTCTTTTGGCTTACAAGTGTCTCTAGTTGGGTCTAGATCCATCGATAAAGGTGTATTTTTGGTGCCAAGTGAGTGTGCATAAGAAGGCACTGTAAGAAGGTCAATAGGCTTACAATCTATGGACCTTCTTACAGGACCTTACTATGTACACTCACTTGGTGCCAAAAATACACCTTTATCGATGGATCTAAACCCAACTGCATACACTACAATACACTGAACACTATAAAGCTCAATGTCACGTCTGCACATGTCCCCAATACAATGGCACCAGTTTACTAACACCTCCCTCCTGCAAAATGTCATTGGACTTAAAAGGGTTTTGCCACGATCTCATTTCATCCCTCCTGCATCCAGCTCTGTGTGCTCAGAAGGGGGGCGTGTGTGATTTGTTTGAATTGCAGATCATGTGACCCAGCAGGATGACATCACCAGGCCTTTCCTTTCTTTAATCAAAGAAAGGTCTATTTATGTATAAACCTGTGAGTAGCTCTGAGGTAAAGTTTTTAACTCACAGCACAAGGGTCCTCGGTTCAAATCCCTGCAGGAACCAAATCTGTGGATTTTCTTCTCTTTATCAATGCACAGACCTCATTGAGATTTATTTTTTAATTTATTTGCACTGTTTGACTAATTACTAAGGAGAACAGAGGATGGGACTAGAATGACAGCACCTGGGGTTTGAACACTCAGTAGCTGCCAGAGAGGAGAGGTGATGTCTGAGCATGTGCGACCAGTACTGAGGAGCTCTCAGCCCTGGTCGTATCCCCGGGAGACGAGCTGTAAATAATGGATAACTAAAGGAGCAGCTAAAACAAAATGGTGCAGAATTTTTAATAATGATGAATGGTGAAATGTTTATTATTTAGTTTGCAAGTTTTCCACATCAATTTTACTTAGTGGCAAAACCCCTTTAAAGAAGTGATAGCAATGCAGTCCTATGCAATGATATAGCTAAAAAAAACAAGCAGGATTTCATCTGACGGGGCACTACAACTTGACAATTACAGTAACTTAAATATAGGTGCACATGCCTGTTGTTTCTTTTATAGATGCACAGTTCTTAGTGATGTTATCACTGGTGGCAATAACTGGAGGTTCACTTGTAGTATGATTGCAAGAAGGTCTTCAAGTCACACACTGGCAATATGTCTCCACTCGACTGCAGCAGGGGTCCAGTAATCAGAGTCTCTTACCTCTCTGAGGCCCAGAGCTAGATGCACGGTACACAGTCACTAGCTCTAATTTAGGATGCAACGTTCTGAAGATCAGCAGTGTCACAGTGCTAATCACTTGGAGGACACTGATGGTACTGACCTCGCAAGTGTCTCTGCTGTCACAGCTGTCTCGATGTCACAGATGAAATGGACTTTAAAGATGTCTCTAAATCTTCACTGTCCTGCAGGAAATTGCATAGAACACTCTCTCTACGCACAGTCCATAATCTCATAGCATAATTGTCCACAGACACAGCTGTTTTCATTCAACAGCCAAACTAATAGTCTGTCCTAGGACTCAGCCACTGTACTATTTGTGTGTCATGACGCATACAATTGTGTACATAAAATGCATATAACTCCTTATATTCTTAATACTATATCACTTCCTATAACTTCTCTGATACTCCCCCCCATATAAACTCCCTAATTCTCTATTATCATATAACCTTCCTATCTCCTAATTATCATACAACTCCCCAAAACCGCCTCCTATATTCCATATACTCTCTATAATCTTATTATTCTCATATTACCTCCCCCCTAATCTTCCTCATTTTCATATACACTCCTACATCCATCCTATAACTCCATATTATACTCTCCTATATTTCTATTATTATCCATATAAACCCTATTAATTCCTTAGTTATCCATATAACTCCCTATATTCTCTATAATCCTAATAACCTCTTCCTATATCTAATATTCTCCATATAACCTCTCCTATATCTCCTAGTATTATCCAATAACCTTCTAATCTCTCCTATAACTCATTAAAACTCCCTAAATTTCCTATTACTCTATAACTCCTTTTTCCTTATTACTCCAAAATAACCTCTCTATATCTCTCTATTATCCATATAACCTCCCTATATTCCTATTACTATTAACTCTACTATATAATCTCCTAGTTACCCATATAAACTTCCCTATATCTCTCTATTATCTCCATATAACCTCTCTATATTTCTCCTATTACTCCAATAACCTCCTATCTCTCTCCTATTACTCCATATAAACTCTTATATCTTCCCCTACTACTTCCATAAATCTCTCTATCATATCCTTGATTACCCTATAACTCCTATATCTCGTCCTAATACTCCCATATAACTCTCTATATCTCCTCCCTATTACTCCTATAACCTCCTATCTATATCTCTCCTATTACTCCAAATAAACACCTATACTCTCCTATACTCCACATAATCTCCCATATTAATCTTATTCCTATTATACAATAACTCATATATATTCTCTGTTATCCATTATAACTCTCCTATTGTCTGTTACTAATATAACTTCCAATATTCTCTCCTATTATCCATCATAACCTTTCTTATATCCTCTTATTAATCTATAACCTCCTATATTCTCTATTACTCCATATAACTTCTCTTTCCCTCTTATTCACTCCTTATAACCTCCCTTATTCCTAATATTATCATAAACCTCCTTCCTTAATTTCCTTTATTACTCCATATAACTCCTTATATCTCTTTATTACTATATAACTCTTATATACCTCCTATTACTCCATATACCCCTCTCCCTATATCTCCTACTATTACTCCATATAACCTCCCTATATTCTCCATTATTTATCATCTAGACTCATATATCTTTCCTTTTCTCCATATAACCTCCCTATATCTCTCCTATTATTCATATCAATTCTTATATCTCCTTTATTTAACCATATAACTTCCTATATCTCCCCTATTACTCAATATAAACCTCCTCTATTTCTCCTATTACTCCATATAACCTCCCCTATATCTCTCCTATTCCTCCATATACCTCTTATATCTCTCCTTTTAACATATAACCTCCTATATACTCTTCTTTGACTCCATATAACCTTCCTAATATCCTCCTATTACGACTAATATAACCACAATATATCTCTATTATCCATATATTCCCTATATCTTCTCCTCTTTACCAATAACTCCTCTATATCTATTAATACTCTATTACATCTTATCTACTCCTATTACTCCATAAAACTGCCTATAACTTTTATTACTCATATCTATATTCTTAATCATCTAACCATATCACACTCCTATACTCATATAACTCTCCTATATATCCTCCTATTATCCATATAACCTCCATATAACACCTCCTATTACTCCATATAACTCCCCGTATACCTCATCTATTACTCCATTATAACCTCCCTAAATCTCTCTATTATACATTTAATACCCTATATCTCTTTTAATCCTATTTCCTCCTATGTCTCCTCCTATTACTCATATACTCTCTTATATCTCTCCTATTATCTATTTACCTTCCTATAATCTCCTCCTATTACTCCATAATAACCTCCTATTCTCTATTATCCATATAACCTCCAATTATATCTCCTCTATTACTCAATATAACCCCCTATATCTCTCATCTTACCTCTATATCCCCTCTTATATATCCCTGTTACTCCATATAACTCCATACAGAACTCCTATTAACATATTATAAACAGTATTCTCCTCCTATTACTCCATATAACCCCCTATATATCCTCCTACTACTCCATATAACCCCCTACATCTCCACTATTTATCCCATACTTATAACCTCCTATATCTCTACATATTATGCATAAAACCTCGTATATCTCTCTATTATCCACATACCCCCAACATCCCTCCTCTTACACTCAAATTCTCTATATCTCCTCCTATTTACTTCCATTAACCTCTCATATATTCTCTCCTATTAGATCCATCATATAACCTTCCTATATCTCTCTATTACGCAAATACTCACTTATATATCTAATCTTACACCAAATACCTCTATTATTTTACTTATTCCATATAACCCTATATCTCTCATATTACTCATATACCTCTATATCTCCAACCTTAATACTCCCATATAACCTCCTATATCTCTCTAATACTCCCTAAAACTCACTTATTGTTTCTATTCTCCCAGTATACCTCCTTATTCTTATTAACCATATAACCTTATATCTCATCTTACTCACAATACCCTCATATATTTTCCTCTCTACTTATAACCTCCCCTATATCTCCATCTATTACTCCATATAACCTCACTATATGTTCTCCTATTACTCCATATAACCTACCATATATTCCTCCATTTATCCATATAATCCCTATATCTCTCCATATTACTCCACTATCACCTCCTATATATCTCCTCCTATTACTCATATAAACCTCCCCTATATCTCTCCTATTACTCCATATAACTTCTATAATCCTCCTTTCACTCATATAACCTTCCCAACATCTTCTCTATTACTCTATATCCTCCCTATAATCTCGTTTATTACTCCTATAACTTCCTCTATATATCCATCTATTACTCCATATACACCTCCAATTTCTTCTCTATTACTCCATATAACCTCTATTATCTCCTCCTATTATCCATTATACCTCCCCTATATATCCTCTATTACTCCATAATAACCTCCTATATCTCCTCCTATAACTCAAAAACTCCCTATATCTGCTCCTATTACTCCATGTAATCTTCCTATATCTTTCCTTATTACTCCTATGCCCTTACATTCCTTCTATTACTCCATATATCCTCCCTATAAATCTCCTATTACTATATACCTCCCCTTATATCTCCTCTATTACTCATATAACCTCCCCTATATCTCTCTACTTTACTCCATATAACCTCCCCTTTTTCTCCTCTTATTACTCCATATAATGTCCCTATATCTCCTCTAAATTACTTCATATAACTCCCTTATATCTCCTCCTATTACTCCATATAACCTTCTAATTTTCCTATAACTCCATATAATACCTATATCCTCATTTACTCCAATAACCTCTCCCCTTATCATCCTCCTTTACACCATTTAACCTTCCCTATATCTCTCATATTACTCATATAACCTCTCTATATCTCCTCCTATTACTCCATTATAACTCCCTTATATCTCCTTCCTAATACTCCATATACATCCCCTATATCTCCTCCTATTATCCATGTAACCTCCCCTATATCTCCATCCTATTATCCATATAACCTCTATATCTCTCTATTACCCTCCATATAACATCGACTATATATCCTCCTATCACTCATTATAGCCCCTATATCTCCCTCCTATTACTCCATATATCCTCCCTATATCTCCTAATACTCCATAAAACCTACTATCTCTCCTCCTATTTATCCATATAACCTCCTATATCTCCTCCTATTACTCCATATAACCTCCCCTTTATCTACACCTATTACTCCATTAACCTCCCTATATTCTCCTTTTTATCCATATAACCCCCCCATATCCCCTCCTCTTACTCCATATAACCTCTCCTTTTACTCCTATTACTCAATATAACCTCCCCTATGTCTCCCATTACTCCATATAACCTCCCTATATTTTCCTCCTATTACTCCATATAACCTTTCCCTATATCCAATACATCCCCCAACTCTCCCGTTTTTGGCGGGGGGGTCCGCATATTTGGGTCCCTCCCGCCTCCCGGGGGAGTTGGCATTCCCCCCGCCGCCTGCAGGCGGCGGGGGTCCTTTAAATTATCGCGGCGCAATAGTAGCGCTGGTGCGCTACTCTTGCGCGCGGGACCGCTCCTACAGGCGGGGTTTGAAAAGCGGGCCGCGCGGCGCTCCCCCGCCCGCGGTCTCACTGTGCGGGGAGGCGGCAGGAGGGATCGCACCCTCCTCCCTCCTCTCCCTGTAATGTACGGCGCCGGTGTGTGGCGCCGTACATAAGGTCAACGGGCGCAGGGGGAAGTGACGCGCGGACTTTCAGGGGAGTGACCGCGCGGCTGCTCTCACTTCCCCCTGCGCCGCTGAAGAGATCGGTCGGGAGCGGCCACGCTGCAGGAGCCTGGGAAGGTAAGTGGATTTTATTATTTAATTTTTATTAGCTTTAGGGGGCTTACCTGGCTAAAGAGAGGGCAACTACCTGGAACAAAAGGGGGCACTACCTGGCAACAGAGGGGGCACTACCTGGCAACAGAGGGGGCACTAACCTGGCTAACAGATGGGGGCACTACCTGGCAACAGAGGGGGGCACTACTTTGGCAAATCGAGGGGGGACTACCTGGCAACGAAGGGGACATCTACCTGGCAACAGAGGGGGGCACTACCTGGCAAAAGAGGGGGCACTACCTGGAAAACAGAGGGGACATCTACCTGGGCTAACTGATGGGGGCACTACCTGGCAAAAAGAGGGGACTACCTGGCAACAAGGGGGACAATAATGGCAAACAGAGGGGACACTACCTGGCAACAAGAGGGGGCACCTACCTGGCTAACAGATGGGGGCACTACACCCGGCTAACAGATGGGGGCACTACCTGGCTAACAGATGGGGGCACTACCTGACAACAGAGGGGGCACTACCTGGCTAAAAAGGGGGCACTACCTGGCAACAGAGGGGGCATCTAACCTGGCAACAGAGGGGGCATCTACCTGGCAAACAGATGGGGGCACTACCTGGCTAACAGATGGGGGCACTACCTTTGGGAACAGAGGGGGATTCTACCTGGCAACAGAGAGGGGAACTCTACCTGGCAAAAAGAGGGGCATCTACCTGGCAAACAAATGGGGGCACTACCTGGCAAACAGATGGGGGGCACCTCACCTGGCTGAAAAATGGGGGCACCTACCTGGCTGACAATGGGGGCACCTACCTGGCTAACAATGGGGGCACCCACCTGGCTAACAATGGGGGGCACCTACCTGGCTAACAAAGCGGGGCATTACCTGGCTACAAATTTTGGGTCTAAACCCGGCTACCCGAGGGGATTACTTGGCTACAATGGGGGCATCTCCGGCTGTAAGGGGCACTACCTGGTTATGGGGGGCTATACCTGGCTATAAGGGCATCTACCTGGCTTTTCCAAAGCCGTTTTGCAGTTAGGTTTGGAAATGGGTGTTGCTTTTTGAAGGGGCGTGGCATACCCAACAAGATGGGCGTGTCCATGCAAATTTTTGCGGGCAGCCCTAATATTCTCCTGCTTTTTTTATTTTCAAAAGTTTGGCCAACTATGCTATATCCCTCCTAAATTTTTTATAAAACCTCTCCTTATCTCCTCCTAAAATTTCTCCGTATAAAACCCCCCTATTCTTCTCCTATTACTCATATAACCTAAACTATATCTCCTCTGTTACTCCATATAACTTCCTCTATATCTCCTTCTATTACTCCATATAACCTCCCCTATATCCCCCATCTACTATCCATATAACCTCCCTATATCTTCTCCTATTATTTCCTTTAAAAACCCCCCTAATTTTTCCCCCTTTTTTCCATAAACCCCTTCCCAAATATCCCTTTATTATCCTTTTAAAACCCCCCCCATATCCCCTCCCTTTATTCTTTTAAAACCCCTTTCCGCTAAAATTCCCTCTTATTCCTCCCAATATTACCATCCTAAAATTCCCCTCCTTTTTACCCCAAATAAAACCCTTCCCCTTAAAATCTCCTTCAAATTTACTCCATATAATCTCCCTAAAATCTCCTCCTTTTAAATCCCTAAAACCCTCCTATATTTCCTCCTATTACTCCATAAAAACCTCCCCATATCTCCCTCCTTTTATCCTTTAAAACCTCCCATATATCTCCCCCTTTTTACTCCAATATAACCCCCCCTTTTCCCTGCTCCTTTAAATCCATTTATCCTCGCCTTTTATCTCCTCCTTTTAATCCATATTTCCTCCCTTTGTTCCCCCTTTAATTACCCATATAACCTTCCTTTATTCCCTTCCTTATTACCCCATAAAACCCTCCCCTTTTATCCCCTCCTATTACTCCATTTAAAACCCCCTATTTCCCCATCCATTACTCAATTATAACCCCCCCTATATCTCCCCTTTTAAAACTTGTATAAAACCCCCCCTTATATATCCCCCTGTTATTTCCTTTTAAAAACCCCTTTTTTCTAAAATCCCCTTTATTATTTTCATTTTAACCCCCCCCTTTTATTCCTCCTATTACTCCAAAAAAACCTTTTCCCTTTATATATCCTCCTATTTACTCCATATAACCCTCCCTTATCTTTTTCCTATTACTCCTTAAAACCTCCCCTATATCTCCCCCTATTTTTTCCATATAGCCCCCCTTTATAGGGTCCCCCTTTTTATTTTCCTTATAACCTCCCTATATTCCTCCTTTTACCCCATAAAAAACCTCCCATTTCACCTCCTATTACTCCATAAAAAACCTCCCTATATCCCCTTCTTTTAAACCCCATAAAACCCCCCCCTATATCCCCTCCTTTTAAAATCCTAAACCCTCCCTATTTTTCCCCTCCTTTTTAAACTCCATAAAACCCTTCCGCTGTTTTCCCTCCTTTATTTTTCCATATAACCCCCTACATTCCCCCTTTTACCCCATAAAAACCTCCCTAAAATCTCTTTCATTTTCCATACATCCTCCGCTATATCTCCTCCTATTATTTCCATATAAACCCCCCCGGATTTCACCCCCTTTTACTCCATAAAACCCTTCCATATTCCTCCTATTTCCCCATATAAACCCCCCTTTATTTTCCCCTCCAAATTATCCTTTAAAAACCTTTCCCCTATATCTCCTCCTATTACTCCAAAATAACATCCCTATATCTCTCCTTTTAAACCCCCATATAACCTCCCTATATTCCCCCTTTACTCCATATAACCTCCCCTTATCCCCATCTTTTACCCCATAAAACCTCTCTATTTTCCCCTTTATTACCCCATATAACCCCCCTTTATTTTTCTCCTTTTACCCCATTATCCTCCCATATTTTTTCCTCTATTAACCCTTTTTTCCCCCCCTATTTTTCCTTTCCCATTACCTCCCAAAAACCTCCCCTTTATCACCCTTTTCCCTATTACCCCAAATAAAACCCCCCCTATTTTCCTGCTTTTTACCCCTTTAACCCTTTCCCCTATATCTCCCCCTTTTCCCCCCCAAACTTTAAATTTCCCCTATACACCCCCCAAGTTATCCAAAAAAACCCTTCCCTAATCTCCTATTATTTCTAAAAACCTTTCCCCTATATCTCCTCCTATTACTAATATAACTCCCCTATATCTCCCCCCCTATTACCCCATATAAACATCCACTATATCTCCTCCTATTTACTCCATTTTTTTCCCCTATATGTCCTCCTTTTTACTCCCTAAAAAATTTTTCCCTATTTTTCCCTTTCTTTTTCCCTCCATAAAAACCCCTTTATATTCCCCCTATTACCCCAAATTTTGCCCCCCCTTTATATCCCCCTTCTATTAGCCCAATATAACCTCTCCTTATATCCTCCTTTTAAACTCCTTTAAACCCCCTTTTTTCTCCCCCAATTACCCCAAATTAAAACCCCCCTATATCTCCTTATTACCCCATATAACCCCCTATATTCCCCCCCTTTTAACCCCCATAAAAAACCCTTCCCCCAAATTTCCCCCTTTTTAACTCCATATAACCCCTTATCTCCTCCTTTTTTAATCCAAAAAAAACCCTGGGGCTAAATCTTTCCTTTTAAACTCCATATAACCTCCCATATATTCTTCCTATTTCCTTAAAAACCTCTCCTAAAACCCTCCTGTTACCCCTTTTAACCCCCCCCTTTCCCCTCCCCCTTTCCCTCCTTTAAAACCCTTCCCCAAAAATCTTTCTTTTTATTTTCATAAAACCCCCCCTATTCTCCTTCTTAATTATTCATTATAACCCCTTTATTTCCCTCCTATTTCCATGAAACCTTCCAAATATCTCCCCCTATACTCATATAAACCTCCCCTTTTTCTCCTCCTATTACTCCATTTTAACCCCCCTTTTAAAAAAACCCCCTCCTATTTACTCCATTTTAAACCTTTCCCCTATATCCCCCTCCTATTATCCCTTATCCCCCCCAAATTTTCTCCTCCCTATTACTCCATAAAAACCTCCCTTTTATCTCCCCCCTATTTATCATATTAACCCCCCCCCTTTATCTCCTCTATTTTTCTATATCCTCCCTAAAATTCTCCTCTTATTACTCCATATAACCCCCCTTTATATCCCCTCCTTTTTCTCCATAAAACCCCTTTCCCTATATCTCCCTTTTAAATTATTCCTTTAAAAATTTAAACATCCAAACTATATCCCCCTATATTACTCCATATAACCTTCCTATTCCCCTTTCCTATTACCCCAATAAAAACCCCCCTATTTTCTCCTACTATTACTCCATATAACCCCCCTATATCTCCCCCTATTACTCCTTTTAAACATCCATTTTATCACCTTATTACTCCATATAACCCCCTACATTTTCCTCCTATATCCTAAAAACCCCCCTATATCCCCTTCCTATTATTTCCAAATATAACTTCCCTAAAACCCAAACTCCTATTACCCATATAACCCCCCCTTTTATCTCCCCCCTATTATTTTCATATCCCCCCTTCCCCTATATACCCTTTCCTATTTCTCCTTTAAAACCCCCCCTATATCTCCCCCCTTTTTACTCCATATAACCCCCCCTATGCTCCTCCATTACTCCATAAAACCTCCCTATATTTTCCCCTTTTTACTCCATAAAAAACCCCTACATCCCCTCCTTTTTAACCCCATTTTGCCCCCATATAACCCCTCCTTTTACTCCATATAACCCCTTTAAAATCCCCCTTACTTTTTTCCCTTCATATAACCCCCTTTTATCCCCTGCTTTTTACTCCATAAAAACGTCCCTAAAATGTCCCCCCTTTTAAACTCCAAAAACCCTCCCCTTTTTTCCTTTTATTATTTTCATAAAACCCTCCCTTTTGTCCCCTCCTATTACTTCAAAAAACCCCCCCCTAAATTCCCCTTTTAAACTCCAAAAAACTTTCCCTTTATATGTCCTCCTAAAAAACTCCATTTAACCTCTAAGATATCCTTCAAATTTTTCATAAAACCCAACCTAATCCCCTCCTTTTACCCCATTAACCTCCCCTTATTCTCATTATTTTTTCCCAAAATTAACCCCCCTATATTCCCCCTTTCCCAACCCCAAAAAAATACCCCTATATCCCTTCAAAAAAAACCATAAAACCCCCTCCCTATATCCCCTCCTTTTTACCCCATAAAAAACCCCCCCTAAAACTCCCCCAAAATTACCCCCTAAATCCCCCAATATCCCCTTTCCTTTTACTCCATAAAAACCCCTCCCCTATATCTCCCCCCTTTTACCCCTTATAACCCCCAATTTTCCCCCAAATTTACTATAAAATCCCCTATATCCCCCTTTTTACCCCAATAAAACCTTTCCCAATATCCCCTTTCCAAATTACCCCAATTAAAACCCCCCCAATATTTCCCCTAATTACTCCTATTTTTCCTCCAAATATCTTCAAAAAAACCCAATAACCTCCCCTTTTTCTCCTCTTATTACTCCATATAACCCCCCCTAAAATCCCCTCCTATTACCCCATAAAAACCCCTTCCTATATCCCCTCCTATTTTCCCTAAATTCCCCAAATATCTCCTCTTAATACCCCCTAAAAACCTCCCAAATTATCCTCCAAATAAACCTTTATCCCCTCCCCTATATTTTCCTTTCCTATTACTAAATAAAACCCTCCCCTATTTTCCCCTTTCCTATTTTTCCCATATAACCCCCCCCTATATCTCCTCCTTTTCCAATTTTAACCTCCCCCATTTTTCCCTTTCCCTATTACCCCCTTTTCCCCCCCTTATCCCCTCCTATTACAAAAAATTTTAACCCCCAACTATATTTTCCTCCTTTTAAACCCCATATAACCTCCCCTATATCTCCTCCTTTTAAACTCCATTTAACCCTCCCCTATACTCCCCCTTTTAAATCCATAAAAACCCCCCCTAAATCCCCTTTCCTATTCCCTCCCTATAAACCTCCCCTTTTTCTCCCCTTTTTTCCTCATATCCCCCCCCTAAAAATTCCCCTTTTATTACTCAATAAAACCCCTTCCTAAAAATCCCCTCCTATTACCCCTTAAAACCCTTTCCCCATATTCTCCCCCTATTATCCATAAAAACCCCCTTTATCCTCCCTATTTTTTTCCAATAAACCCTCCCTTTATCTCCTCTTTTAAACCCATTTAAAACCCCAAAAAACTATATCTCCTCCAAATTTATTTAAATATTCCCTTCCCCCAAATATCTCCCCCTTTTTACTCCATATAACCCCCCTTATAACCCCCTTTTATTATCCATATAACCCCCCTATATCTCCTCCTATTTTTTCCATAAAAAACCCTCCCTATATCTCCTCCTATTACCCCAAATAAAAACCTCTCCTATATTTTTCCTATTTTCCTTTGTAAAACCTCTCCCTATATCTCCCCCAAATTATTTCCATATAAACCCTCCTATATTTTCCTTTCCAAATTACTCCATATAACCCCCCATATATCTCCCCCTTTTTTTAAATTCCCATAAAACCCTTTCCCCTATATCTCCTCCTTTTAAACCCCATAAACCTCTCCTATATTTTCCTCCTATTATTTTCCAATATAAACCTTTTTCCTTTATTTTTCCCCTACTTTTTATTTCATATAAACCCTCCCCCTTTATCCCCTCCAAATTACTCCATAAAAACCTCCCCCCTAAAATCCCCCTCCTATTACCCCTAAAACCTATACTTTGCTCTTCCCGGTTAAAATGTTAAGGCCACCCCCCCATGCCCCCGGGGTTATTTTTTTCCTGTCAGTACTTCCTCGGGGTTTTTTAAGTGTTAGGGACACATTGGGGGTTTGATTTTAATGCCCCCATGTAAGTGTTAAAACACTTACGAGGGGCAGCGAAGGGAAAAAATATTTTTTAAATAAACAGTAAAAAGTGTTTTTAAATTTAATAATCAAGTACGACAGGGTTCCCTATCTCACACGGGCCCCACACAATTTACCCCACCCAAAAGCCCCCGGGGGGGCCACAAGGTCACTGGGAAATTAACCACCCAATTTCCCCCCAAAATGCTCTGGGGAAAACCCAAATTTCAAAATATCAAATTAAAGCAGAATCCCCCCATCCCAGGGAGATTAACCCAGTAGGGGGCCCCGGAAAAATTGGGCTTTTAAACCCTCGGGAAACCCAGAATTTCTGTGAATTTCCCTAGAAAACCCCTTGATTAGAATCTCGGCACCCTTGTTAATGCTTTCATTTTCTCCCTTCGGGGCATTTGAAAGAGATATTGCAACTTGTTTCCCGGGTTTCCCTCTCCCGATTATTTTTTTATCTTTGGTACCCAAATGGGTTTTTTTGGGTTTAAAGCCTTTTCTTGAAAAAAACCAAAAAACCCTTGTTTAAACCCTTGGACGAAATTTCTTTGTATTAATTTGGGGTTTAAAAGAAAAAAAGCCCGACCTTCTTGCCCTGGTGATTCAATTTTGTTCAAAGGTTTAAATCAGGGAATGAATGCTAAAAATTTTTTGTTTTAGTGGAATAGTAAACCCCCGAGTATTTGCATTTTGGTTTACCTTTTAACAATGGAAAATTTCTAGACCCCGAAATTAAATTTTCACGCTTTTTACCCTGCTTTCCTTTACAAAAGATCAAAACCAGGGTAAGAGGGTTTAGTTTGTATACCAGTCCCAAATTTCAAGATGACGAAAAATTTTAGGGGAAGCAGATATATCCTTTAAAAGGGGTTTTGTCTTAGGGTTTTTGATCCCCCTCCCCTTTGGGCTTTTTACCCAAGGGGGGTTTTGGTTTTTTCTTTGGGGGAAGCCCAAACTGGAAAAGGGCTTTTTTTGGGGGGGGGGACCAGAGAAGACACCCTTTGGGAATTCATAAAACCAATGCTTCATTTTCTCTGTAATGGTTCCGCTGGCAAATTAGCCGCCATGGCCACATTCTCATTGGGATTGTCTACATTGAGATAACCCCTTTAACAATTGTTAACTGATAAACACAAGTAGACCATGTAGTCATTAAATGGGTTTTCCCACCATATTGAGTAGCTTTAAACATGTAGGCAAAGGTCAATTAATATTATTACCATATACATTGCTGTTCTGATTTAGCTTAGCTTAGGAGGTAGAGGAGATGTTATCTCCTGCTTGTTTACACAAGCTTGATTAGGTTACTGACTATCTCTCTCTTCTCTTTTTGCTCCCGCTGCCGTGCCCGACCATGGTGATGTCACTCCCTGCTGAGTGTTATCTCCAGACTGGCCCATAGGGGAATAGGGGAAACCCCCAGTGGACCTCTGAGCATGGCAGACCTGTTTTATAACTGCATATACATCCTTGGAAGAGGCAGAAAGAGGCAAAAAGCAGGAGGCAATGTAAGGGAGACATGTACAGTCATTTACAGTAGCTTTAGGGTGGGCCCCTAAAATAAACTCCACCAGTGGGCCCAGAATCAGCTCAATTGTTGGGCCCCTTTGAATCAACTCCACCTGTGGGTCCAAGGCTCCCCAGTCCAACTCTGTCTCCAGCACAAGAGCTTGTTTATCTATGTTACTGACAAACTCGAACGCTTTAGAGCTCTATAGCTTTGTGTACTACAGTTTACAAACCTTCTGCACTCAGGTCACTCTTGACAGGTTTAGCTAGGAATAGCAGAGCTGCTATGGCAGTCACTGCTATAGAAGCACCCACAGCCTGAACAGGAATTTGGAGTCTAAAGCTGCCTGTGAAAAGAGCCTGGTGAGAAAACCCCTTTAACTTGTAGAAGTTGAATCACAAGGTACCTAGGAATGGACTTATTGGACCCCTGGGACAGCAAACCACACAAGTCTCTCTCCTTAAAAGGACAGAACCATCAAAATTTTTCTTTTCACATATCAACAAGCAATCTGTGACTTTTATATGTTTTTTTTTCTTTATTCTGGTGGTTATTTTTTTTTTTATATGTAATTTTTTAAAGTTCCCCTATGTAATGAGCCGTGAACAAGGGCTAAGGTGAAGCCCGAAACATGTATGCTGTAACTTTTGCCTAAGTTTTTATACCTTCTGTACGTTTTTGGAATAAACTTATCACAATTTTTTGCATACAAGCTGAATCGTGGTTGCTATACCTTATTTTGGACTTTGAACATATCCTACGACTGGTGATTAAGATCCAAGCAAGTGGATGCAGTGATTGCAGCTATAGGAGGCACAGGTGCAAGCAGCAAGTCGGGTGAGCTCCATCAAGGATGTTTATTTCATTCAAGAGTTATATATGACCTGAGAGGTGTAAGTATTATCAGCAGGACTTTATAGATGTGAAGAAACCTCCTCATCAGTACAGAAAAAGATAGCTATATCTTCCTTTTATGTATTGCTCTTTACATTGTTCTATGGTCAAATCTAAATTTATCTGTCTCTGTCCAGAGAACAATAGAGTGATCATTAGTTCATTAGTTACTATTTGTAACGAGACTACATAGAGATACGCAGCACTTACAGTTACGTAAGATTAGTCTGCCGGTCATTCAGGAGTTTTATCTCAGCTAGAAAAGAACAATATTTTATATGTCATTTTTAATTGCATAGGACTGCTGAAATAATTAAAAAAAATGTGTCAAAAATTCGAAAAATTCTAAAATTTCCTGGAAGGCTCCCTTTAAAAAAAATTCAGTTGGTTACATATGGTAGCATATTGGGGTTGGAGAACCTCTTCAACACCTACCACTTGGTTAAGTCATTGTAGGAGAAGATAAAGTTTCAAAGAAGTTACAGAAAGACCATCCCTATAAGAAGTTCATACATTCTATTAGTAAAACCTCTATACGCAGCACTCAGACTACTGCAAAGAAGGCAGCATTATGTTGTCACCCAGAAGCCTCAGAGCATTGAAACAGAAGCATGAGGAGAACCAAAAATAATAGGCCAGGACATCATCCCAGTAGAAGAGTAGAAGACACCTCCAAGACCATGCATGGCCAATACAGTTACTCAGATCCTAAAAAAAGAAGACATTTATAATCAGTATGGCCCATGAAGATAGAGACTAGAGTCAGGAAGGAATTTTTACTCTTGTATGGGACAACTATCATCCACCTCATAGGGGTTTCACCTTCCTCTGGATCAACACTCTAAGGTTATAGGTTGGACTCCATGGATGGACCTGGGTTCTTTTCCAACATTATTTACTGTGTTTTTATGACTATCATCATACAGAGTGTAAATTCAATGATATTAGCAGCAATGGAAGGAGGGCCATGGACCCTTTTATACTAAAAAGGGTGAAAGCCAAAGGTTCTCTTGCTCTAGGCCGCAGGGACGTAACTAGCATCCATAGGGCCCCATAACAAAATGCAGCAGGGCCCCAATACCTAATTATGAGTAACTCAAGCAGCAGTGTAGGTAGCAATAATTGAAGCTATAAATACAGTCCTATATATCAGAGCCCCCATAGTAGTGGTGGGCAGCAGAAAACTCCCATTATCTGCAAAATGGTGCCATGTTCTTACACCTGAGTGGGCCCCTCAAGCTCTGGCCCCATAGCAATTGCTATGGCTGCTACCACTATAGTTATGCCCATGCTCTAGGTTTAATATAAACATTGTCCATTGAGAAGTAGGAACCATTTTTAATTTTTTACCATAGACCTTGATCTTCTCTATGTAGGCTCATTACTTTGCTGCAAGGTTTACACTTTATACCTACATAGTACATCAAAAAACATTCCAAAATTTGTGTGTGACACCATCAGTATACAACCATTCTGATGTTGAAGGCACAATTGGACGTCATGACAATCCTGGACATACCTATACCTATTGGACATTGTAAGCAATAGGGAAAATTGGTTCCTTAGAAGAAAAATAATACTATTAGATTTCCCATGAGGTACTGCGCTAATAACACCCACCCGTGGCTCAAAGCTACTGGTGGTCTATAATTAGCATTCTCGTTCCATTACATTTCAAACGGAAGGATCCATATACTGACCTCAAACAGGGCTCTTTGTTGTCCCTGTCTACTACTGTTCGGATGTTTTTGCAAGAAGTCTGGACCTTGGAAGCTGGTAACTTTTCCAGGAAGTATGGAAATCTTCAGAACTTTTGGTGACACTATTAGGGCGCGTTCTCACGGCACAGGACAAATACCGGCTGGTTTGCCGGCCGGTATTTGTCCTGTTTTGCGGCCGTCCCCACGGCCACGGCCACGGGGGGGGGGGGCTTTTCTCCGCGATGAGCGTAGAAGAGCCCTCCCCCTTCACATTGGCTAGCACAATGTTTTGCGGCCGGACCGCGGGCAGCAAAACCGCCGGACGGAAAACCCGTGCAGTGGGGACTGCTGCACGGGTTTTCCATAGAGAACCATTTTGCTCATTTTCGGTTGGTTTTTCAGGCGGTCTGCAAAACCGCAAACCAGCTGAAAAACTGGCCGAAAACCCGTGCCGTGGGGACATGGCCTAAATTACAGGCACCGAGGTCTGGTTTTGTCATCTAGTGACCTCAGACAGCCAGGATTTCTGTGGGTGAAGGCCGGTAATGATAACAGTACAGTGCGCGAGCAAGAGGAATGTGATAAACCTGAAGAGGTCATATACCTTGTATGGTGCACGGTCTACACTTCTTTCTTTATAATGTAATGGGAACTATGGGCGACATGTATGAACGGGGCTGCGCCAGAAGTCTGGCGTCTTTTCAGCCCGAGAAATGGCGCAGCCCCGTTTGCTATATTTTTACATCGCCCATATGCCAGTTTCAGGTGTATTACATAGCGCCCGCGGCACTTTGTAATGCTCCTGATTTCGGGGGGCGTGCGGGAGGTGGGGTGCTCTAGAACTGTACGTAGCTACACATTTATAGCTTTGCTACAACATTTGGCGCATTAAAGCTGGAACAGGTAGAGCACTTTCAAAGTGGTTTACCTGAGCCAGAAATGTCGTCTTAGCGCTAGAATGCGCCTGATTTAAATCAGGTGCATTCTACACTATTATAATGGGCATGAAAATTGGCGTTTAGACGCCAAGAATCATACACGTCGCCCTTTATTTTTAGGTATTGAACCCCTTAAGCCCCAGGCCTGAAAAGGCCTTAATGTCCAACAAATTTTTTTTCGTTTCTGCCTCCTTGCGTTTCAACAGTTGGACTTATTTTATGCAGGAGAAGTTGTACTTTTTGAGGGCGTAGTTTGCGTTTACCTATAAATTACTGCAGATTTAAATAAATATATATATTTTTGCAGCGTGAACATAAAGTGTTTTTTCTGCATTTGTTTTTTTTAAATTATTTTTTACACCATTAACATTTCACACTAAATAACCTGTTAGATCAATTCTACAGGTTATTATGGTCGTGTAGATACCTAATATGTATAGTTTTTGTGTGTGTGTAACTTAGGCACAATCATTTTTTTTATTAAATATTTATTTTTATTATTTTTTTTTTTTTCTACACTTTTTTGTTTTTTTATTTTTTTAATAGCGTTAAGGGATAGCTATTTTACCCTTTTCTTTACAAATAGTAATATATTATAAAATTTATGTATGCTAATAAATTGACTTTTGTGTCATACTGATGCAGACTGCAGTCAGGGCAGCACACAGTGTGCCCTGACCGTGGGCTTCCTATACAGACAGCCCTGGGCCTACTCTAGGTCTATGGGGCTGACTGTACAGAAATTCCCCAAGCTCCATCGGATCATCGGGAGTACTGATGACCCGATAGAGCAGAGGAATGCCGAGTAATGCCGGGGATTGGAGCCTTCCTCCAGTCTCTGGCGTTAGCAGAGACTGCTCTAAGAACGGAGCAGTTAAAGGGGTTGTCTCACTACGAAGATTATAGTTGAAAATGTGGGGACCAAAAATCTAAGGATGTACATCCTTGGTTACTATTGGCAAAGTGCTACGGTTTTAGAGAACGGGCTGGTTTACATGTGCTTAGCAACGGTGTTTGTTTACTGGTCAGGGAAGCATTCTGTCCTGCCCAGGTCGTGCACATGCAAAGGAAAGGCAGTTAAGAGAAGGGGCAGGGATGTGTGTATTGGCAGGCAAGGAGGAGAAGCAGTGAAGAGGATACAATACACACAACCCCCCTGCATGTCCTCTCACTGCTTCTCCTCCTTGCCTGCCAATACACACATCCCTGCCCCTCCTCTTCACTGCCTTTCCTTTGCATGTGCACGACCTGGGCAGGACAGAATGCTTCCCTGACCAGTAAACAAACACCGTTGCTAAGCACATGTAAACCAGCCCGTTCTCTAGAACCGTAGCACTTTGCCAATTGTAACCAAGGACGTACATCCTTAGATTTTTGGTCCCCACATTTTCAACTATAATCTTCATAGTGAGACAACCCCTTTAACTGCAGCTCTGTTGCTAACACAGTTATATCACTGGGAGCTGCAAAACCCCTTTTTCTGCAGTCTTCTAAAGTCGATGGGTGATTGTTAACAAGTTAACAAATTCTATAATATTCCACTTTTTCATTTTAAATGTTGTAACTTTATTTTTTTCTTTGATTATTTCTTTGGGCCAGTCATTTTGGAGGGACTTGTGTTGTATGGTCAGTGCATACTTTGTAGCAGCTGCAATGAATGGGAAAAAATGTCCTGGCTATTGGCTCCTTGGCTCGAGACCAGGTAGCGACAGGAAGCAGGGTATACAGTCTGACCTATGTGTAAATTGTTACTATCCTGCCATACCTAGGCTTCCACCAGTATAACAGAGAAGCCAATGAATTCTCTGGCCTATATTCATGATGAGATGACTCTGCACCAGTCCACACAGCAAAGCTGAAAAGTCAGGTATGC
This sequence comes from Phyllomedusa bahiana, assembly GCA_025379985.1. Taxonomy (NCBI): domain Eukaryota; kingdom Metazoa; phylum Chordata; class Amphibia; order Anura; family Hylidae; genus Phyllomedusa; species Phyllomedusa bahiana. The sequence goes on along the minus strand of JAODAL010002099.1, from coordinate 64,388 downwards.
AAAGTAGAAATTGTCAGTCTAGTGCATGTGCTTAAAACTGAAATATTAAAAGATATTTCATTTAGGGATAGGTGAAAATATATTTTTTTAAAATAAAAACCTGATTGTAATTCCCCATTTCCTTTAAAAATTCTTAAATAATTCATACAGAATAAGCCACAGGCATGATTGACAACAGGAGAAGAAGCAAACTTGTTAATCCCCCTGTTGATCCTTTCATGCATTCTGCCATCTTCTTTTTAGCATCCTGCCATACAGTGACTGGGCACACCACTACTCTTTATTGGGGTTAGTTTATCATTAATGTTGCAATACAGATTCCACCTGAATCCCAGCACTTCGATTCATCCTGAATCGAATTTTGGCATGAATCGCATCTCCATCTTTTTCTATGATAGGAGAGCAGACTGAGGAGGTTGTGATTTGGGGTGCCCCCTTTTTTCATAACCATCCATGGTAAAACTGATAGCTGGAAGCTTATACTATCAGTATAGGAAGGTCCATGGATATTGGTCCCTTTCCATCCTAAGGCTACCAGTACACACTCACATTAGATGGTCCAGTTCTGATTGTAGCCTGGGTCTTCCTAGTACCCCTGATGTTTTGAATACTGAGGTTATATTGAGAGGGTTAGTAGAAACCTTGTATTAAAAAAGACACAGCTGGCTAACACCAAGCCTCAATGATAGTAATGGAGAAGCAGCTGTCAGACATCTCTATTACTCTGTAATAAAATTGTAAAAAAAATGGATCCAGCGCTGGTCCAATTTAGTCCAACAGGTTCAAAGTATTCCAACATGTCTGACGTAGTCCAAAGGGGAAACCTGTAAAAATACAGAAACAATAACCAGCATTTGGCTGAAAGCTTTCTAAAGTGTATGGGAAGCTTAAGCTGGCCTCAATGACAGGGAGCATAAGCACTGAAAGTGCCCAGGGCAACATGAGATCTAAATACAGGCCTGAAAATGTCTCATTGATGAGGGAATTGGTAAAAGCTAGTTGTCAATTTGTTCATATATTTCTAGGAGAACTAAGAGAAGAACAGCCCAGCCCAGAGTACAAAGAAAAGATGTTCCAGAATACAAGTAGTTATTAAATAGACGTCAGGAGAGCGGTCAGGTCCTTAATGAAATGAGGAAAAAAACCCATATCTTCAATGTAAAGGGAGGTAGCAGCTGCTAAATACTTCACTGCCGTCACAGCAGCCGTTACACATCAGGTCTGGACGTCTTGTCTTTATAGGGTATAAATAGAAATATACGTAGCTGGATTAATTAAGAAAAAAATCATGGATTTGATCTTAATCCTGTCATTTCGGATTTTATTTGCAATATCCTGTTTGTACTGGCCAAGTGCGGAAGTGAAAGGCCCAGAACAGCGTGGGGTGAACTTAATTAAATTTCCGATAGCGCGTGTTGGATTTGGCAAATTGTAGTTAGGATTCTTTTTTAATGTTAATCTCAGATCACATTTTATAGGATTGCAGTTGACACGAATTATTAGGTATTTGATGTTTCACTCAAAGTGTTTGAAAGACGTTCCATGTCAACGACGTGAAGGCCAATAATCGTAAAAAATCACGACCATGGGGTCGGCAGCCAAGGTTGTAGGCACAGCGGGCACTGCTTACTCATGTTTATATAGTGGCATACATTAAAAAGAAGGGGCCCCAGAACAAAACCGGACCCTCATGGTGCCTATTTATGCCACTTAGGAGAGTAATTTCCGCTGCATATTTCTCCACCTTTGTGTGACCCTTGGGCTAATTTCTTACCCTACAATGCAATTCCTTTGTGGAGAGAAGTCCTGCACCACTTAATATAAGGGGGATGGGAAAGAGCTTGGCCCCCTCACTCAAAGGGCCCCATGGACTCCACATGATCTGTTCAGCCTTGTGTCTATACTTAACTACCTATAAGCCAATGTATGCATACTGTAAAAATGATTGTGTCAGGACAGGACTGGACAGTCACTGGACCGCTGCAAGCGATGGTATTAGCCATGCCAGGGAGTGGAATCTAAGTAGGTTCTGGTGTTCACCAAGGCAGGTTGGACTTGCTGTGGCGGGAGACTACCAGGTCGCTACCCTTGACATGACTAGCTTGCGGTGGCAGCTGGGATGCAGCGTGGCACAGAATGGACAGGCAGATACGTGGTCAGAGATGGGCAGAAAGGTCAGGGCAGATGGCAAGGGTTCATGGTCAGGAAATGGGCAAGAAATGTCCGTTAGATGGGAATACAGAAATAGCACAACACTCTAAAACTAACACCTCATGAACACCAATGAAGTGGCAGAGTGAACAGGAGGAGGGAGGCTAATAAAGGGAAGGGCAGAACCTAATTGGACATTAAGGGCATACAGGCCTTTTAAATCTTAAAGTGCCAGTGTGCGTGTGCACCCTTGGTAAACGGGCACTTGAGCGTTGACTCAGAGCCGAGGACAGAAGCGAGGACTGGTGAGTAGCGGGGAGTAAGGGTACGACCGTGCCTGCGATCCGGTGCATGGGCCGGTGCATGGCCCACGACATGGACCGCACCGGGGGTTGTGACAGATTGCTATATACATGGCTATTATAGGGGTCCATGCTTGATGATTTAGGCATCAGTCTTAGGCCTGGTTCACATGTGTTTTTGGCTTTTCATTGTTCTATTCCATCTTGGAATCAGAAAACAGGAAATAATGATCGCCCACTGATTTCTATGGGTTTCTTAGGCTTTCAATCTGGCTTTGTTCTGAAACATTTTTTATTTTTTTTAATGGAAAAAATAGCCTAACATATTGCCCTATTGTTTCCGCAAATCCCACCTCCCCAGAAACCTCAAAGAAAGGAACCGTCCATTTTTTTTAAATTGAAGTCAATGGATAACAAATAGATTTGTTTGTAGCCCCTGATTTTCCCGTGGATGTGGAGACAAATCTGAGAGATAAAACAACTTATCCGTTTTAACAAAAATGAACTGATGTGTACGGAAACAAAACCTTCCGTTTTTCTTAATGGATTTGTTAAGAAATAGGAAGATTTTACTTTGGTTTGTAGCATTTAATCTCCAGCTTTGGATATAGATCTGTTCCATCCATTTGTAATGGAAAGCAAAAAACAGCTGTTAACCCGGCTTTATTCTGTAGAAGAATGTAACCTGTGAAAAAGTAAGAATATATCATATAGTGAACCTACAGTATCTCACACAGGTGAGTACACCCCCGCAAGATCGCGGGGCTCTGACCGGTTTACATGGCAGCTGGGAACCTGGTGAAGGCTTCCATCACCGCTATGTTTTCAGTTTTACTACTTCCTGCCCTAGGCAGGAACTAATGAAACCGCCATTGTATTACAATGTAATAGACTGAATAAACGATCGTGCCCCCAAGTGGTGAATCACCCTAGGGGGACTCAATGTTAAAGTAAAGAACAAAAAAATGTTTCAAAGTATTAAAAAATTATTAAAAGTTCCAATCCCCCCCTTTCACCATTTTACAAATAAAAAACATAAAATAATAAGAAAGTTACACATAATAGAAAGTTACACTATTATAATATAACATCATTTATCCCGTATGCTGAATACCGTAGAAGACAAAAATTCCATACACCAAAATTGCATTTTTTTTTGGGTGATTTCACATCCCCTAAAAATTTAAATAAGAGTGATCACAGAAATCGCATATATTCCAAACTAGTAGCAATAAAAAGTGCCCTTCAGCCCACAAAATATGCCCCTCACTCAAGATTTTTTTTTTACACATTTTGGCCTACTTCGAATTTTTCCAGTATATTCTATGGTAATATAAATAACACCATTACAAATTACATCTTGTCTCGCAAAATAAACACCCTCATATGTTTCTGTAGATGGAAAAATAAAAAAGTTATGGGAAGGAGAGCGTGACCAAAAAAATAGGCTGCAGCGGCAAGGGGTTAAAGACCTTGCGCTCCTCCACCTTCTGTTTGAGGATGCCCCACAGATGCTCAATAGGGTCTAGGTCTGGAGACCTGATGGGGGTCCTGAATCAGGGAACCTCTCTAACCACTCTGAGTTCTCTAATAGGGAGCTTGAAAATGGGTTTTTAAAACAAAACAATCTTATGGACCTCCCGCAGTGCACCGGTCTTTATATCCTCACTAATAGAGTCAATTTTACAGGCTTACAAATAAATGTTCTTCTACAGAAACATCAGATAATGTAAAACTTCATCTAAGGGACAATTATTCCCAGACACAAATAATTCAATGCTACAGCACTTGATCTGTCGGTGTAATGCATGGATTAATAGGGTACTCCTGAGTGAGGGACTCTCTTTACAGCTGGTATCTACTTAGGCTTATTCACTGGATCTTAAAAGGGAGCACCTCTATTAATTCAGGATTTCCTTTAGGATAATAGAAAAGGGGTTTTCTAAACTGTATATCTTCTTTGACCTTACAGAACCATGAACACATAGGGCCACATGTATGAAAATTGTCTACGACTAAAATTCACCTTGTTGCCCATAGCAACCAATCAGAGCGCCCCTTTCATTTCATATGGTGCTCTGTAAAAATGAAAGGGGCGCTCTGATTGGTTGCAATGGGCTCTGATTGGTTGCTATGGGCAACAAGGTAGATTTTAGACCTAGCCAGTTTTCATACATGTGGCCCATAGACTTGTAATACTGCCCCCCCCCCCCCCCCACCCCGGGGAGCCCTAGTGATGTAATGTTTGAGTAAATATTCTGCACCATGAATTTAGATCACGGTGTTGAAATGCATCAATTGTCCACAATGTAATGATATGCAGGATCATGAATATGCAACTGTATATATAAGTATTCTAAAGACAATAAGGGCACAATAGATAATTATGGCTCATTTGCATAGATGATGATCACTGTAGGATTCCTGTAATCTCTTCCTCATTGTTTTTCCACTCTAGGGCTCCACAGTGTCTCTGTTTCGCTGAATATTTTTTCCTCGGGTATATTAAACAGCAAGGATCAGTGTTTCCATTCCTAATTTATGATTCTGACACGTCTCTACAGGGAAAAGATGTCGGGTTTGTAGACACATCGGAAGAGTTGTCTAACTCAGAGGTCACCACCTTGTGGGCCACATTCAGTCTAAACGAAAACAAGAACGAGACGCTTCCTTCATGGAAAAATAAGAATTCATCTGCAAATATTTGGTACTGATCAGGGGTAACATCTGCAGTATTGCAGGTTATATTGTGACCAAGGCATATGGTGAGGGCTCCCGTGGAAAGCCACCAAGGTGGGGTTGTGAGATATTGGTTGTGGACCACTCAGTGTTGGAATTTAGTTCTTTGGGTCCATCAGAGGAAATTATTCTAAGGAACCCAAAAGAGGAAATTGTACTGAGAGCCCACCAGAGGAAATTATACTGAGGGCCACCAGAGGGAATTATTCTGAGGGCCCACCAGAGGAAATTATTCTGAGGGCCACCAGAGGAAATTATTCTGAGGGCCACCAGAGGAAATTATTCTGAGGTCCAACCAGAGGAAATTATTCTGAGGGTCCACCAGAGGAAATTATTCTGAGGGCCAAGACGAGGAAATTTTTCTGAGGGTCCACGGTCCACCAGAGGAAATTATACTGAGGGCCCACCAGAGGAAATTATTCTGAGGGTCCACCAGAGGAAATTATTCTGAGGGCCAACCAGAGGAAATTATTCTGAGGGCCAACCAGAGGAAATCATTCTGAGGGTCACCAGAGTAAATTATACTGAGGGAGCACCAGAGGGAATTATACTGAGGGAGCACCAGAGGGAATTATACTGAGGACCCATCAGAGGAAATTATACTGAGGGCCCACCAGAGGAAATTATTCTGAGGGCCCACCAGAGTAAATTATACTGAGGGCCCACCAGAGTAAATTATACTAAGGGCCCACTAGAGGAAATTATACTGAGGTCCACCAAAGGAAATTTTTCTGAGGGCCAGCAGAGGAAATTATACTGAGGGCCAACAAAGAAATTATTCTGAGGAGTAACCAGATGAAATTTTTCTGAGGGCCCACCAGGGGAAATTATTCTGAGGGCCCACCAGAGGGAATTATTCTGAGGATTCACCAGAGGAAATTATACTGAGGCCCCACCAGAGGAAATTATACTGAGGGCTACCAGAGGAAATTATTCTGAGGATTCACCATAGGAAATTATTCTGAGAGTCCACCAGAGGAAATTATTCTGAGGATTCACCAGAGGAAATTATTCTGAGGATTCACCAGAGGAAATTATTCTGAGGATTCACCAGGGGAGATTATTCTGAGGATTCACCAGAGGGAATTATTCTGAGGATTCACCAGAGGAAATTATTCTGAGGATTCACCAGAGGAAATTATTCTGAGGGCCACCAGAAGAAATTATTCTGAGGATTCACCAGAGGAAATTATTCTGAGGGCCACCAGAGGAAATTATTCTGAGGGCCACCAAGGGAAATAATACTGAGGGCCCAACAATGGGAATTATTCTGAGGACTACCTGAGGAAATTATTCTGATGGTTCACCAAAGGAGATTATTTTAAGGGTCACCAGAGGAAATAATTCTGAGGGTCCCCAGAGGAGATTATGCTGAGGACTAACCAGAGAACATTATCCTGAGGGCCCACAAGGGGAAATTATTCTGAGGATTCACCAGAGGATAATATTCTGAGGGCCACCAGAGGAAACTATACTGAGGGTCTACCAGAGGAGATTATTCTGAAGGTCCACTCTTTTTATATTGACATGTACACACCCATTTTTAAGTAATCTTCACCCATGCAGGGTGTAATGGGATATCTGGTAATTGGTTCTAAAGTTATCTCCAAAGGAGGTTTTCTTGTACTAAACCTTTGGAGCCCTGAAATATTAGGTGTACACTATTGTGTCAGAGCTTGGGCGCACTGGAGGATCTTGTGATAATCTGGTGGTCCAGTCCATCACTGGGACAACTGGTTTATCCTTTGCCAAAATTATTGCATTTTATACAAGAACAGTTAAAATACATTTCTCACAATACATTTCTTCTGAATGACCTAAAAGCTGGATAGGTAGAAGGGTTTTAGACATTAGAATACACTCTGTGGCAAGGGTAGTAACAAAATCATCTTTTTTAAAGAGGTTGTCCAGCCATGCTCTCCCATCTGATGTGATTTCAGACATGAAGGGTCACTAACCACAGGGTGAGACAGTTGGAAGGCAGTGGTCTGACACCCAGCAAAAAAAAAAAAAAAAATCGACCCAACTCCAAATGTTTTGGGTTGGGTCAACATTAATTAATTTTTGGGCACAATCATTAAAAAAGACTGTAAGGGTATGTTCACATGGCTCATTGCGGCGCGCATTTCACCGCGTATTTCATCGTGTATTACGCTTTATATGCGGCGAAATGCGCACTGCAATTTTGGTAATCCATAGCTCTCAACGATCGTATTGTACGCACGGGGAATTGACATTTGCAATTACGCGCAGCGAACAATGGATGTCAATGGGCCCAGCGGGCTGCTGCCCCCCGCGCTTTGGAATTGCGCGCCACAATAAACCGTGTGAACATAGCAAACCCCAACCCTATCCTATATCTGGTCTAGGATTAGAAATTCTTATCTGGTCTGGATGACTTAACCATCAATGTCACCTCCAGTCACTTCTCTCACTCTTTGACGTCACTTCATGTCCAACATCACTTTCGGTCCAATTGGGTGAGTTGAACTGGAAGTGATGTCAGAGTGCGAGCACCATGGGATTGGGAAAGTCAACCCCGCAAGTAATTTTTTCACGAGTTTGGTTGAATCGGTGTCAAACCAAACAGGGAAAGATTTAAGCAACACTACCAGCAAGCATTGTGCTTGAGCCTTAAACGGTGAATTGGAGAAACTGTGATAGACCTTCTACCTCACTATATTCTCTGTTCTCTTGCGAGATTCCCATTTTTTTTGAGAATATGAGACCTTCTCCCTGACACATATTTGCAGGACTGGGACAAGGTATTCTGGTGCAACAGGCAAATAAGGCATATAGTGCCCCCCTCCCCCGCCCCCATGGGAAATTCAGCCCACTCCATACCTTCTTGCGCAGCCTTCCTGCCTGGGATGAAGTAGAGCCCTAGGCAGTCCCCTACCTTCGCCTACCTGTCGTCCCAGCCCTGCATATTTGTGTTGCATTTCACTATCACTGTATAATATTTCCTTTGTTCTGTGTGAGAAGTACATATGTTGCCCTTACACTACCTTAACGTGAACTGGTGGTGATTTCTATGCAGTTGGCAACTTGACAGTAGGGAATTCCAGACCTCGTGTGCCCTATCAATGGTGCCCCAAGAGATTGTCCACCCTTTACACTGAGCGTCTGTCCATCAGCGCCCAAAACCGCATCAAAACCTCGCTTGAAACACACTTCTTCAGAAGAGGTTTTTGACGAAATTTTTTATGAGGTTTTGCCAAAGTTCTGCACGACGTTTTCAACACTGTTTTCACCCATACAAATTAATAGCCAGGACAAAAACCGCGCCGAAAAACACTACAAAAACGTGTCAAAAATGCATTGAGGTTTTGGACAAGTTTTTGAAGCTCTCCACTGATTCCTATGAGGATTTTCTTCGCTGAAAACGCTTCAAGAATTGACGACACTTCTTTTTCAGCGTCCAAAACATCTTCCAAAGAAGAACCTAAAACGCGCGTAAAAACCTTGCCGTGTGTGAACTACAATGTTGTGTTACATAGGTATCACTGAAAATGAACGGGGGGCATTTTGAAGGCTCTTTTGATGCTGTTTCGGGAATGGAAACGCTCCGAAAACAGCATCCGAATAAGCCGTGGGAACTTACCCTTAGGGTGTGTTGCATCTTTTTTCCAGTTATCTCGGGAACTTCCCTTTCATCGTGCATCTGTGACACCGAGTAGGAGAATACGCCTTGGCATCACCTTAAAAAGGTTGGTTCTGCATTGAAAGGCGCAAAGGATATTCCACATATTTGAGAATTTAGCCTGTCACCTAGTGACTAGTATGAGGCATAAAAAAGCCCTATGGCGCCATAACTAAATTGAGAACGGGGTCTTACTGTCCCATATATCTTTTAGCTGTCGTGCCCTAGACTTGTTACTTTGCTAAGTACTAGTGGATTCACAGTAAACAATCAACCTGACTGTAGCTGTAACCATAACGCTAAGTTAAGGTTAGGGTTTTAGGCCTGTTTAGGGTTAATTTACCTCTATGAGGTGCTTCCAGGTCCAGTGGTGTTGTTGTTCTGATGTGACTTCCACTGTGACATTACTTCTGGTTCCACATCACATTAGGTCAGCCTAATATGCCACAGAGCAAAGAGCAATGGAGCAACAGCGGCACCAGATCCAGAAGGGCCACAGAGAGGTAAGTTGACCCTAGAAGCCTAAAAGCCCTAACCCTATCCCTAAACCCAACTTAGGGTTAGAGCTACATTTAGGCTAAGGACAAGGGACAGTAAAAAAAATCCAGACTCGGGACATCCCTAACCAGAATTTTTTGTCTGAACCAGTGTTGAATTGAAAATGGATTCCCACAACACGTGTAGTTACCTCAAGAGAGTTATTTTGTATGCCTTGTCTCAAAGGGAAGGGTTGAGAATATACATATGAGTATGGGAACAAAGTTGTTTATAGCGTCATCTCTAAATTTTAATTCAGCTTCACAAAAACATAGTTGCTTTCTTCCAAAAACAGCGCCACACCTGCCTACAGGTTGCGTGTGGTATAGCAGTTCAGCCTAATTCACTTCAATAAAGCAGGGCTGTATTTACAAACCATAGACATGTGTGGTGCTGTTTCTGTACATAGAGGAGGGAGGACCCTAGGGCAAAAACTAAAAAGGGACCTTGTCCTGGTTCACACCGTCACACCCTTACCCCTATCCTAAAAAAGAATGACTTCTATCCTCAGTGTCTTCACTTGAAGGAAACAGCTAGCAGGCCTCCTTCATTGATTTGGCAATATTGTGACACTTACAGAAAGGAGGAGCTCCAGATGGCCCCACCCATGAGGATGAAGGATGTGGCCAATCCCTGCCCACACGGGCTCCAGAGGAGCTGCATTGGCTGCTATGGACGTCTTTCATTGGTGCCTGTCTGTCTAGTGCACCCTGTAGTGTTCCTTTCCTATGAATTATGTTGCTTTGTGGTTTTTGTGCTTTGTTAGGGTTAGGTATTACGTTCATCTCTATATATGACAGCTTGTACTTATAATACGTGTTCTATTTGAAATGACGTGCATTTATAACCTGGGTCACAAATAAACCATATTCCTCTTCTGCTCAGAAGATGGCGCTATTACTCATTTGTCTATTTGTACACCTGGCCATGAGTCTGCGGCTAAAGATTTGCGATGATGAAGCTTCTCTCTGTCCTCCCGCCCTCTCTCCATCATCCTGCTTCATATATTTCATACTTTGTACTTGCATCATCAAATATTCTATGGCTAATGCAGCGATGAAAGTAAGATATGAAAGCAAGGACAAATTTTCTTAAAGTGAAAAATGCATTTTCTTATTTATCGAAGAAATCAAATATTCCTTTCCCTGGAACTTTTCCCGGGAAACTGCCCCCAAAAATCAATTCGGTGGGTTTGATAGTCCCATAACATAAATTGCCTTAAATTTGGTTGCGATTTGTCCAAATATCTAGTTTTAGCCCCTGACTCCCTTTTATCTTTGTATAGAAGATAAGATAATGACTGAAACCCCTTTTGATTGCATCTGGGGGTAAAAAACAATAAAAAGGGTGGTGATCCAAGCACCCAACGCCCCCCCTTATAAGGGGATTTTAAAATATAAAAGACGTTTGAAACTTTTTGTGAGGTCCTTCAAACCTGCCAGAGATTCTGTTCCCCAGAGGAGAATTACCCTTTTACAAGGAAGATGGCCCCACGCCCCCACTGCACACTGAGATTTTTTGGGTTTTCGGTCGGAGTCCGTTGTTTTAAAACTGAAAAAATAGCAAGCAACGGGAAACTTTTCTATCTTTTCCCCAGGAATCTGCTCCGGAGGTTCAAAGGGAATTTTTTATTCGAAGGGTACCCGGGAAATATAGCCATGCTTTTTAATGTCACGGGTAGGCGAACCCGACATGGGTACGCATCCTGTCCCAGGGGCGAGCTGCCCTCCCTTTCCCTGCATTACTCACCTGTCCCGTCCTGCCAATGTCTCCTCCCATGGGGGTGGCGCGTCACTGTCCTAGGTCAGATGCGGTTTTTTGGGCTGTTCCCGGCAAAAGTTGGGACTATTTCACCCGTACGGGGGCCCCGTGTTGCGCTGCGTACGGCTGAAATCCCCCTGTATTAGGGTAATCCACAGTTCCATAGAGGGGGGGAGAAAGTAAAAGCACTTTTTTTCGGCGTGAGGCCGTGAATAAGATTCAATGGGCTGGGAGTGCCCCCCCCCGCCCCACCTGCAGGGCACCCGTAATTGCGGGGCGAAATCCGTCCAAAAAACCGTGTGAACTGTCCCTTTAAAAAAAAAAGGGGCAGTGCACCGGGTTGGGGTCCCCGGACGCTGACCCATTTAACCCTGCCCCTTTCTGATTCCTTCCGATTCTATCCCCTTACCTAGTGGAAAAGTTTCCTAAACTTGCTGTTTTCGGAACCATACCGCTTCCTCCTTTCCTCGCCCATAAAACCTTTGCCACCTTCCACCTCCCCCCGGGCCCCCAGCAAAGAGTTTTCCATAAATTTCGTACCCCCGCACCTGGGGCCCCCCGGGGCAACAATTGCCGGGGGTAGCAAGCCCCAACCTGCCTTGCACGGGCCTGGGCTGGGACCTACTTTGTTCCGCTCCGTGCGGGGGCCCCCGAGGATCCATCCCTGTTCGTTACATTTTGTGGAAAAGACTGGTTACATTTTTATGGGATTGTACCACTAAGCCGCACCTTTAGCATCTAGGAAGGATGTGGGATCCCTTTTTTTCAATGGGGTTTTGCCATTCCCATGTTAGTATTCGACAAGGAACAGTGTCCCGGGTGTTTTCCTGCAGTGGATTAATGGATGATTTAATGGGGGGTATTTACATTACCTGTTGACTTTGGGGGTTTGACGTTGTCACCCTATCAATGCCTTACCGGATTTGGGGGCATCAATATACTGTCTTTTGGGTCGAAAGCCATGATAACAGTGAGACCTTTTTTCAGGGGCTGGGCAAGGTTACAATATGGCTGTTCAAAACCTAGGTAGGGCACATGGTCGGGGAACCTCCCTTGTACTCGCTGATCTCCAGTTCTTCTGTTAAAGACATAGGCCTTTTTTTTAAATAAAAAAGTCTAGCAGTAAGACCCATAGCAAAAAGAGCCAGCTATTATTTATATATGCCTAAAAAAAAAAGCTGGGGCTTTGTTATTGTTATGGGGAACAAATACAATCTTTGCTAACAGTTTTCATAGTAAACCCCTGGAACCACTAAGTTGAAAGACACCCAAAAGGGGTGTATTTTTTAATCTTTTATCGGGGTAGGGTGTAAAATCCCCCAAAAGTGGGCTTCTTTGCTTTATAAATTCGGTTTTTTTATATATGGCTGTAAAAGGAAAAAATAATGTAATACTAACATCTTTAATGGGGGACAGGTCTTTAAGCACCACAAATAGTGGAGGTGGCACAAGTCAGGGGAGGAAAAGGAATGGGATTTTTGGGAAATATTTGAAGTTTTTTTGTATTCAAAAAAAGGGTCCTGTTTTTGGTTTCTTGTTCCAGCAAAAGGGTTTTCCAACAGTCCCCCGGGGTTGGGGTGGGCAGGGAGTGGGCAGAACTTCTTCCGAAAAGAGTCAGAGACAGAGAGAGAAGAGGACCGCACCCAAAAAAAAGAAGAACGGCTGGGGGGTGGCGAAAAAAAGAGAACCCAAGAGAGACGATAGAAGGGGAAACGACCTCATGGGGGGTAAAGGCCGCACCGTATCTGTTGCAGCATGGGAAAGGAACAGGGGGAACCACTTGGCTGCCACAAGTGCTATTTGAAGAGCATTAAAGGGGGTTCCAAATTAGAGTGTCAATGAGATTGTTGAGCCTTTTAAAAACTTCTTCATGTCACCTGTAACTTTTTCTGTAAAGAAACAAAACGTGAGTAAAACCTGTTAAGACCAACAAGCAAAAGAGTTTATGTGGTTACTTCCTCACCAGCACACTACATGTCCCAGCAACACCAGCGGCAGGCCTAACAACACAAGTATCCATGCACACGCATCTGCTTGTCTGCACCTTTCACTAATGTACCACTTGAAGTGACAATAACTGCCAAGTGTGCTGTGCCTCTATGTGGGAAATTAAAGATTTCTGGCTTTGCAGCATTAAGGGCCACATGTATGAACCTGTTTAGGTCTAAAACTCAATTTTTGCCTATAGATTACTATAGGCAATAGAGTGAGTTTTAGACCTTAACACTTTTCATACATGTGGCACCATTTACGTTCAGGTTGAGGCACATAGAACATGCTAGATTATTATTATTATTATTATAATTAATCTTGTTGTATTGGGACTTATGTCTCTGTTAGTCTCTGTAACTATGAAGATGTTCTTCCTTGGAAATTCTATATATATGGAGTCCAATGACCCTAATCATGATGTCTCCATGAGAAACAAGAGGTAGAGCAGAAGCCATATGGACCAATATGGGAGTCTTAGTGCAACTGAGTCCAAACAAAGCCATAACTGTGACAAGCGCATGAAGCCTGATGGACAGATGGTGATCTGAATTAGTTCTGCTTCACTCAACAGTCAAAAGAGTTGTCTCACTACAAGGATTGCTTTTTATGTTAAAGATCTTGCAAAAACAAGTCACTTTGCAATATATGTCCATTAACAGTGCCCCTACCTATCAAAGATATCCCCCTTGTATGGGCTGCATCAGCTCCTCAGGTCGCTATAGCTACAGACCTGTTTGATCTCTCCTGATAGGCTGCCAGTGCTGGTTGCTATAGCTACAGACCTGGCTTCTACTGCAGCCTAGTGGAAGCCAGTAAACACGCCCCTGAATTCAAAATGAAACCAAGAAAACAGGACTGAGGTAAGATGAATCAATGTAGTGAGACAACCCCTTTAAGTATAGACATTTTTGGCCATACTGGGAAACCTGCAGTATGCCTCCTAGGTGGACCAGATAAGGTGAAGATAAGACTTCTCCCACTGCTCTATGCTACACCCAATAAGCCACCAGGGCAGACACAAGTATAATCAGCCCTCATGCATAATAAGAGGGTCCAGAGTATGTGAAAACCTCAGCACTCACCAGAAACCTTCAGACTAAGCAGGTTTCCTCCATTGGTTGCCAGGCAGTGGCGCAGAGGTGCCGGATGATTTGTAGATGTATAAGCTGACAGAGATGATTTCAGAATCAGAGGAGATAAATACAAAATATTACTCAATGGAAATGTTTATTGTCATTGCCCATTAATATGACACAACATAGCTGATCTCCGTGTATTGTGTTCAGAGGAGAGCGGCCTCCTTGAGTAACAGAGATGAACAGCTGAGGACGGATTAAGAAGGAGGGATAAAAAATAAAGAGAAATAAGGATGGAGCCTTTAATGCGTGTGTACCTCTTTAAATGAACCCTCCAGGGTGGTGCCTAGTATAGGCCCCTAGAGGAGAAGCCATAGAGTTATTGAAGAACATTGCTCCCAGGGGTGTAACTAGAATTCATAGGACCCACCTAACAAAACAGGACACGCCCCACCAATAATGACAAGAAAGTAAAACTGCAGCATAAAAGTCATAAAAGGTATACTGTAAATTATGGCGCCACATACCAGAGAGCCCAGATAGTAGCGCTAGATAGCTGAAAGCCACCAATGTATTTATCCCCAAAAGGCATCCCTCCCAACTTTTACAGATTGCAAAGAGGGACACATCAGGCCACGCCTCTAGCCACGCCCAAACACATGACATCACACCAAGACCTGCCTCTAACCACGCCCAAACACATACATGCCAACTTTTTAGATAGTGAAAAAGGAAGACATTTTCAGGATTGCATTGTATCCAATGATGAAATATTAAAGGGGTTTTGCCACGATGTAATGTTGACGTGGGATCCTCCAAAATGGGTATTTAATCACTTTTCTAAATATATGTGATTAAAAATATTGCAGCCTGAGAGAGCTACAGGCTGCCTTACCTGCTCTTAGTTACTTAAAAGCTTCTATTAGATATGACCTGACAAGGGGCTGCTGGCCGGGCTTGCCCAGAGAATACTTCTTATCTGATGAAAGGGAGCTGAAGAAGCTTTCAAGGCACCGGGTAGAAATATGTTGTCTTTTGTATACAGAATCCACTAGTTGTATTGTGATTATCTGAGTAAATCCATGCTTTATGTGATGACAGGGAACATGAAGAAGCTTTCAAGCTGCTGTGGAGAAAAGGTGTTGTCTTTTGTATACAGAATCCACTAGTTGTAGTGTGATTATTTGAGTGAACATTTCACACGATCCCTTATGCATGGCTCTGTGCACTGGCTGTGTCTCTCTCTCTCGCAGCTCAGCGTGGCTTGTTTAAATTTGCTTTTTAGCAGATAAGGCACATCCTGGCAAAACCCCTTTAAGTAAGCTGTTATGTAATATACAGCGAGGAAGCAATCAGATACTTTTTAAAGCAAGATAGTCAGTTTATGGATGCAAATCTGTTTCCTAAATGAAAAAGAGGGACATTTATTGAGCGAAGAGGGACAGAGGGACCTGGAATGAAAATAGGGACTGTCCCTCCAAAATAGGGACACTTGGGAGGTATGCCAAAAGGTACAATGATCTTGCACCTGAGCAGGCCCCCTCAACCCCTGGGACCAATGGAAGTTGCCATACACCCATGGTTGACCTCCACCAAAGTTATTGTCTCACATATCCCAGAAGGTGTAATAACAACTATATTTTCTTTATGCTTCCATAATTTATTCTGCTTGTGATTTGCCCTCTTCCTATTGGAGATGTCACTTTATAAACTTTTTTGATAGCCCCAAAAATCTTCAATTGCTGGCAGTTGTCTACCCCTATAGAAGCCATAGCATTACTATCTGAGAAGATCAGGAGCATGAATTGTAGGCTACAGATACATCAGCCCTTTCCCTATAGTTTACCCCAACATAAGCACCAATTTATATACTGTAGCACATCTCTGCAAAATATTCAAACACTTAGCCAATACAAGGAAGCTGCTGTTTGTAGCTACATTTTATAAACAATGGAAAGGTAGTACTGTTCAGAGAAGACTAAGGCTGACATGTATGGACTGGGCTGTACCATTTTTGTCGTGTTTTGAGCCAAACAAATTGTCGCAGCCCATGTATGAACCCTCGTATGCCAAAATTTGGCGCAGTCTGCGCCAGACACAACATTTTTGAATGCACCAATGATCCAGGAGCCAGAGTCATACAATGCCCCAAAAAATGTGCCAAAGTTTGGCACAAAACTGTCGTACAAAACCAATACTAGTTTGAAAGTGTCATGGCCAAGGCTACTTTTGGGGTAGAACAGGACACATGTATTAAAGGGGTTTTGCCACGATCTCATTTCATACCTCCTGTATCCAGCTCTTCAGCTCTGTGTGCTCAGAAGGGGGCGTGTGTGATTTGGTTGAATTGCAGGTCATGTGACCCAGCAGGATGACATCACCAGGCCTATCCTCTCTGTAGTCAAACAAAGATCTGTTTATGTAAAGCATTGTGAGTAGCTGAGAGGTTAAGCTTTTGCCTCCAGGCACAAGGGTCCTAGGTTCAAATCCCTGCAGGAACCAAACCTGCGGATTTTTTTTCTCTTTATCAAAGCACAGACCTCATTGAGCCTTCTTTTTTTTATTTGCACTGTTTGACTAATTACTAAGGAGTACAGAGGACGGGAGTAGAATGACAGTGTCAGGGGTTTGAACACTCAGTAGCTGCCTGAGAGGAGAGGTGATGTCTGAGCATGTCTGACCAGGACTGAGGAGCTCTCAGCCCTGGTCGTATCCCCTGGAGACGAGCTGTAAACAATGGATCACTAAAGGAGCAGCTAAAACAAAAACGGTGCAGAATTTTTAATATTAATGAAAAGTGAAAATGTTTATTATTTAATTTACAAACTTCCCAGGTCAATTTTACTTCGTGGCAAAACCCATTTAAGTGCTGTGAGACCCTTTCATACAGACTGTCGTGTCATGCACTATTAAAAGCAGAGGAAGAATTGGTTAGTCAAGGACAGGTTCATACATGTCGCCCTAAATGTCTCAGAGAATGAAGGGGGGATGCGTGGTGTGTTGGCTCCTGAGAGGTCTGATGGCACAAGGTCATATGCAGCTCAGAGAGGAGATGCTGAAAGTTGTGCAGACTTGAAAAATGTTGAAGTTTGGGAGTCTGTGGAGCCTTTTTAGGTGGTTTTGCTTGGCTCCTCGTATGGGTTTTCTGGGGGTTAGACTAAGGGTTCTTGGGTCTTGGACATAGTGCCTGAGGAGGGGGCAGGATATGTGGATTTGTAGGAAGATACGTTGAACTCTGTCATGTGTGCACATATCCTAATAGAGAGCATTTAGTGCTATAAATATGGCCCTGGTGCCTGATGCTAATAGTGTCCGTCCTACTTAGTGCCCCACATAATCATACTGCTTTACAAATTAATAGTTGCTCATTAGTGCCCCACATAGTAGTTGCTCCCGTACCATAATAGTGCCACCACATAGTAAATGTACCCCATCAAAGTATAGTGTTCCCTTAGTTGTCAGCACAGTAATAGTTCCCCACATATGATAGAAGGCTCTCCCCCTTGTTTTGGTGCCAGCTCAGTTGGCATCTCTACACAGCAACTGTGCTCTTTGCTCAAAAATGTTGACCCCCCTCTCATAGCAATGATGCCCCCTATGTTCCTATATTCATTAATAATTTCTCCCCACAGGAGTAGTGGTACAATATACAATAAAACTAATATGCTCCTTGCCCTACTTTGGGGCAGTTGAAAGTGGCTGTTATATGAGGATCTGGGGCACTGGGCCAAGAGTGTAGGGTTCATGACCCAGTTGCATTGAACTGGTGTCACCAAGAGAATCTTGCAGCTGAAATCTCTCGGTATTTCTTGCAAACAATTTATATGAAACTTTATATGAAACTTTGCATCATTGGGAAACATTGCCTTTATAATAGGCAATACACAGTGACCTAATATAGGATACACTAACTGTCCCATAGGTTTTAGGGCCAAGCAGAATTTGGAATGCAGCTCTGGAGTATTCCAGACAATGGTTCTATTCTATGCTGCTGTGTGGTGGGGGGGGGGAGAATATTGTTATATCACTTCATGTGATGTTGAGGTGCAGCATAAACTTCTATGGGTGATATTACAGCTCTGTAATATACCTTTGGCTTGTAATAACAGCTGTGTGCATGAGACCTAGAAAATCCAAATTGCAGTAAAATAGCAACTGTAACCTAAAGCAACTGATTTACAGTCCCCAAGCAGAAGTATAATCCATCTTCTATACGTGGTTGGGGTGACATTGTTATGGGGTGGATTGTAGGGCATACAATAGGGAGTGGATATTCAATCCATCAATGTCATAAAGGGACCAATGTGTCCCCAATGCACCTTCGTAGAGTCTAATTGGGTCAAAACACCTCACATAAGTCTCTACAGCATCAGTGGAAAGAATGACTGCGACTTTTAAAGCAACATGTGTCTATTTATACTGGACCGAAGTCTTCGCTGTAATGTTGGACGGGGGTCAGGAAGGATCTTTTCACCTCTCGTCCGCATGACCACACCTGCCTCTTTCATAGCTTGATGGAATTTAATTCCCCCTAAGGGGAGTTGTGTTCAGAGGCTGGCAGCACTGACATCTCGTTCACATGGCACTGCTCTACCTGTTCTTCCAGCCTCCCGTGCCTGAAGGATTTTTTTTAGGAGAGGTTAGTGTCACGCCCAGTTCAAAATGGTCCGGGCTCCAGTGGAATGTGATCTGTCTAGCTGCTAAACCATCAGAGTCACTGGAAGGAATGTTTGGTCGGCATGTTCCAGGATTGCTAAATCCACAGACCTGTGTTTATTGGACATTGGCAAAATTGCTCTGCTCCAAAAAGAACAAAACTCTCTAGCGCCACCTGTGCCACCTGGCACGATCAACCCCCTGACTTGGGCACTAGGCAAACCAAAGACACCTTCTGTAGACCGGTATATTGCAGAATTGCCTTAAAGTGGTCCTCTGGAGCACATGGACTTCAGGAGGTCCCCAATCAAGTTTGACAATAAACCTGTGTATGATTTCCATGGATAATCCCAAAATATATCTTCAGATAATTTCAGTACTGATACAGGGATTTAATTGGAACCAGAGGAGTAGCTATAGAGTATAGATTTAGGTGACCCACTGGGCCCTGGTGCTAAGTGGGTCAAAGCTTCTTCTGCCATATACAAGTACATAAGAGGTGGGTGGTGGGGGTCCTGATAAGATTTTGTAATAAGGCCCAGCAGCTTTAATTTATGATGTGGAGACATCTAGTCAAACTAATAAGGGACTGGGAAGTTATATGTTATCTATCTGTCTGTGTGGGTACTACTATGTAGTGGCACCAATGTATGGGCACTACTATATGGCTACTATTAGTGTATGAGCATTGTATTGGATATGATCTTGGGATCCTATAGATGCTGTTACGTCCCAATGGATGGATCCTGTTGGGTAGAAGACTCTACTACTTATTTTTGTATACTAATGAAAACTGGCCAGACAGAAGCCTGAAGGACACCGCTCTGGCTTCTGTCTGACAATGGACTTTAAAAGGGAACTTCAGCGACACACCAGGAGCTTTTCCATCATGAACAATAAATGAAGGTGGAAAAAGTGATACGATTAACCCACAACATAAGCACTGAGTTTCTTTTGTACCTCCAGACACCTATGAGTATGTGTAGCACTGGTGTTATTGAGGTCAGTTACTAAAGGAAGGAAGATCAAAACCACCTGACAACTACTCCTGGTCAAAAACCTGGTCAAGATGTCTGTGTTGGCACGCAGAATAGTAAAATAATAATCATATCCCAGATGATGATGCCTTCCAATCAGAGCCTTTCAGGCTCAAACTGGCCCACAGGAGAATTGGGGAATCCCCCTGTGGTCTCCTATGCTAGGTGGGACCTTAGGCATCGTGGACCCTTGGGCATGACAGGTCTTGGGCCACTTTTCAAAGAGAAAGGCAGCAAGAGGTAAAGTGCAACAGTCATATACAGTGGATATAGGGTGGGCCCCAAAATAAACATCATTGGTAGGCTCCAAGAATCAACCTCATGGGTGGGTCCAAAGAATTAACTTCACTGGTGGGCCCCAAAATAAACTCCATTGGTAGTCTCCAAGAGTCACCCTCATGGGTGGGTCCAAAGAATTAACTTCACTGGTGGACCCCAAGCATCAACTTCACTGGTGGGCCCCAGGTATCAACTTTACTGGTGGGTCCCAAGAATTAACTTCACTGGTGGGCCCCAAAATCAACTCCACTGGTGGCCCAAGAATCAACTCCACTGGTGGCCCAAGAATCAACTTCACTGGTGGGCCCCAGAATCTACTCCACTGGTGGCCCAAGAATCAACTTCACTGGTTGACCCAAGAATCAGATCTACTGGTGGCCCAAAGAATCATCTTCACTGGTGGGCCCCAAGCATCAACTTCACTGGAGGGCCCAAAAAATCAACTTCACTGGAGGGCGCCAAGAATCATCTCCGCTGGTGGCCCCAAGAATCATCTTCACTGGTGGGCCTCAGGCACCCAAGTCCGACACTGCTTCCTTCCACTGAAAATCAGAGGTGTATGTATCATAGGGGCAGATTCTACATCTGATATGCAGTCCATTAAAAAGGTGGCCCTCACTCTGGTTAGACCTGACACGTTTTTCACAAGCAATATGACCCTCTACAAGGCTGTTATTATCCACAGACAACACAATGATACCAAATGAATAATTAGGGAGCCACTCTCTCCTTGTAGACAGAATGGGAACATCCTATGCACCAGGAAGGAACGGATACATTTCCATGCCTGGCATGGACCACTGTCTTCAGTATTTCCAACAAGGAGGTGCAAAGAGAAGTCTCCTCATTTCCATTTTGGACAAAGCCATAAGGCACCCATAAAATCATGTAACCTGATTACATCTACCTTTGTCGTACCCATTAAGAAGAACACAATCCTGTAATTACAGTAATTACAAGCAAACCAACATCTTTATGGCAGTCTATCTGAAGCCAGGTTTGTCACAAGCTCCATGACATAAGTGTGTGAACCTCTGTTTAGGATCTTAGATAGATCTTACTTCAAACCCTTTAAGACCTAGTCCCTGACCTCTTCTAGTGGGTATGAAATGTTCTTCTTCAGCTTTCTTCCTACTCTACTATTACCACTACCTATGATGTATTTAAGTACACCCTGTTTATCAATTGAATCATTCAGTTTTTAAGTATTTTGTGCCGGAGAGAAGAAATCTTGGGCATAGAAGGCTTTTGCTGCTACTGATTCAACCTGCCAGTCACATTCACATTTTATTGGTAGCACATGTAGTCATTAGTCTATTTTGCAGCACAAATGGTTATAGACTGTCTATGGGCTCAGTAGGCTTGCAAATCGGGGTCAGACTTGACTGCCAAAGTACCAGAAGAACCTCTGATGGGCCTAGGCTCTATTACATTATTATGTTCCACAGAAGGCAACCTCTGATTGATGACTTTGGAGCCAACTACTTGCCACAAGGGTCTATTACTTATAGGATGATCACATATAACCTTTAACCCTTAATAGTAATATGTATTGTGTGTACAATGATAACGTAGGCGAGCACATGTTCTATACTGATGGAGGATAGCCCTTAGAATCACCTTCTCTGGTGGGTCCAAGGAACCCCAGTCCATTACTAATGCCAATATTTAGTAATTTGACTTAGCACCTACTATATGTAAGAAGTCATTTATTTCCTGGGTTATTATTATATCGTAATCATCAACTGTTGGAAAATCTGGTCACGTTAGACCATCCCCTAAAAAAGCGTTTCTCTGGAAATGTGCGTCAGGGTAACCAGGCAGTATCTCTGTATGGGTAGGTGTCATTTCCATCTTATGCATATGTTTTACTGTCTATTGTGACTTTTTTGTACTTGATTTAGATGTGCTATGACACACTTAATCATACTACCATAGACTATTACGCCAATATTGGGTTGAACTCTCATAATTTACTAATGATACTTTGCCTAGCTTTTTGTTGGCTCATCCTTACTCACTTCTTTGTGTTTTTACAATAATATCAAATAAAGTTTTTTTTTTACTTGTAAGGGTGTGTTGCACTTATTTTTATGGTTACATATGTTGACCCGGCGTAATCCAATGACTATGGGGGGCTATTAATTTTATTCTCTTGATACCTCGCCTTGTTAGTGTTGCTGGACTTTTTCTAGTGTCTAATGCTGTGTACCAAAACAACACATGTCCACCATTACTATCATGCAATTTTTGCAAGGTATAGTTTAAACATTTAAGCCAAATTTATACTCAGGGCGACATATATAAAACTTGGCACAGGCGCACCAGTTCTAAATCAATATAGAGAATCCCTTCATTGGCTACCCATTGCCCAGCAAATCCAGTTCAAGTTAGTAACCTTGACTTACAAGGCTCCCCATAACCTCTCCCCTCCATACATCTCTGCCTTAATCTCTAGATATCTCCGCTCCTCAAAGGACCTTCTTCTCTGCTCTCCTCTTATCAGCTCCTCACACAACCGTCTCCAAGACTTCTCCCGTGCTTCCCCCACGTTCTGGAACTCACTGCCCCAACACATCAGACTCTCCCCCACTCTCACTAGCCTCAAAAGCAACCTGAAAATCCATCTCTTCAGGATAGCCTATAACCAACAATAACCCCATTGCTACTACTCCACCACACAAACAAGTCTGCCCCTCGCCTTCTGTCTCTTCCCACCTTCCATGTAGATTGTAAGCCCTCGCGGGCAGGGACCTCTCTCCTTCTGTACCAGTTGTTAGTTATTAATTTGTCACCTTTATACTTGTTTGACCTTGTTTGACCTATGTTATGTATGCAACCCAATTGTACAGCGCCCTGGAACCAAGGACGCTCTAAAATAAATAATAAGTGTTGTGCGCCAAAGATTTTGCCGCTTATAGTGGCATGCACCAAGCTTTGTCTCGACCATGGTATGGATTTGTATGGCAATTTTGTGCCAATCTTTGATCCATTTTTGGCCCATTCAAAAGTGTCGTGTCCAGTTCAGACTGTGCCAAGTTTTGCCGTTTGACTATTCATACATCTGTCGGACAGGGCTATGACAGTTTTTCGTCTCAAAGCACGGCAGGAAACTGGCACCGCCCGGTTTGTATTGGTTGCCCTTAAAGTTTCTCGGTTTTATTTAGTGTCACATTTATTTTAACTATATATTTTTTATTAGTCACATAAATATAATACAAAATACATTTAATAATGATATTCAGCTTACTCTATCATGCCAACAGTTAAGGCCCCATTCACATCACGTTTTCGCCCCCATTCATGGTAACAATCAGGATACCGTAAAAATCAATTCCGACGGATACTGCAGTGGGACTGCGATGAGGCCATTGCCTTCTATAGGGCAGGTGTAGTCCTAAATGGAATGCCATTACCCTATTTAGTGAACATGTCTGGTTTCTGCACCGGACACAAAAGCGTTGGGACTGATTGTTGGGATATATTGTTATTGGGACAAAAACATCCTAGTCCACCGGCCCACTTGAGGGACGACGGCCTGACTTGGGGTGTAGCTCGACGTTGCGCTGCCCTCTAAGGGGGCACAAGGTCAGCCAGATACTGTTCCACTGTTAACCCCTGTCCACGCTGGCACAGGGAGACAAACAATGCTGCCACCAGTTCTCTCGTTTAGTTATAAGACCGGTCCGTTACCGACTTATAGCAGGGTCAGGAACCAACCCTTGGGTAGCTATATACTATAGACCGAGGATTAGGCGTGTGAGGCCGATGATCAAGACAGACTAACTCAGATTAAAGTTTATAGATTTAATTAGCCTTGAAGGGCACACTAGACAGGTAATATATACAGAATGATAATATATACAGGTAAAAGTCAGAGGTGCACATACAATTATGGATTACAGACAGAGGGCAGTTAAAATAGGTCAAGTTACCTTTGTTGTTTGGGTTCTGGGCTCACATGGGAGGGCTTATGTGGCCTGGCTGCTGTGTATGGATGCTCCTGGAAATGCTCTTAGGTGCCCCCCCTCCTGGATCAACCTAGAGCCAACCCTGGCTCCTGCAGCTCCCCAGTACTACAAGCCGCCGACTTCACCCGGCAGTTTATAGTACAAACCAACGCCAGTGACTTTGGCCTCGGTGCAGTGCTCAGCCAGGTGGACCCAACGGGACAGGAACATCCCGTTATGTACCTGAGCCGGAAGCTTCTGCCGAGGGAAGTGGCCTATTCCACCATGGAAAAGGAATGCCTGGCGATAGTGTGGGCCCTGCAGCGGCTGCAACCCTATCTATACGGAGACAGACCACAACCCTCTGAGTTGGTTACACACGGTCTCCGCAACCAATGGGAGGTTGCTACGCTGGAGCCTGGCGTTCCAACAGTACAACTTCGCCATTCGCCATCGGAAGGGCCGAGACCACGATGGGTTGTCCTGACAAGGGGAGGGATCAGCTGGGCGCCTGGTGGAGCACGGTGGAGGTGCTGCCCCCTAGCGCCCTCAAAAGGGGGGAGGTGTGAGGAGAATCCACTCCAAAATATGACTTCATCCCCACGCAGATATAAGCAGGAGCCAGGGTTGGCTCTAGGTTGATCCAGGAGGGGGGGGGCACCTAAGAGCATTTCCAGGAGCATCCATACACAGCAGCCAGGCCACATAAGCCCTCCCATGTGAGCCCAGAACCAAGCAACAAAGGTAACTTGACCTATTTTAACTGCCCTCTGTCTGTAATCCATAATTGTATGTGCACCTCTGACTTTTACCTGTATATATTATCATTCTGTATATATTACCTGTCTAGTGTGCCCTTCAAGGCTAATTAAATCTATAAACTTTAATCTGAGTTAGTCTGTCTTGATCATCGGCCTCACACGCCTAATCCTCGGTCTATAGTATATAGCTACCCAAGGGTTGGTTCCTGACCCTGCTATAAGTCGGTAACGGACCGGTCTTATAACTAAACGAGAGAACTGGTGGCAGCATTGTTTGTCTCCCTGTGCCAGCGTGGACAGGGGTTAACAGTGGAACAGTATCTGGCTGACATTGTGCCCGCCCTAGAGGGCAGCGCAACGTCGAGATACACCCCAAGTCAGGCCGTCGTCCCTCAAGTGGGCCGGCGGACTAGGCTGTTTTCGTCACAGTTATGTTATCCTAAATGATACCACGAACAAGGTGAGTGGGAGGTTGTATTGGTTGAGGGCAAAAATGTGATCTGAATGGGGCCTTATTTTTGCTGACATGGATTCAATTTATAAATTGTGTAGAAAAAGTGCCTGTGAATTTTTTGATGTATTCAGCACAGACAACACATCAGGAGCCAGGACACGGATGGAATGGGGATATCCTGTATCCTAAAATGCAGAAAAAAACAAGTCAAGAAAAAAGTGAAATACACAGCAAAAATCCAACAGTGCCTCTCGGATTTTTTGCTTTGTATTACATTGCATAGTTTTTCAATGGGAAAAATACACAGTGTGAAGTTATAGTCCTATAAGGAAAGGTTTGGTGTATCTTGCACAACCCCTTTAAAGGAGTGCCATGTCATGCCATGAGTAAGGGAACTGTTCCCAAAACGCGTCGGCGTTACAGATCTATTTAGACCATCTGTTGTCTACTGATGAAAACCCTTGTATGTGCATGATGGTGTAATTTTTCCACCACTGCATTGGCTCCTCCGATGTGGAAGCTGGTTATATTGCTGTTCACTATGGATCTTGTTTGGGAGTGGTAGTCCTGAAAACGGTGCCTCCATCAAACTTTCTAACAACAAAGAGCGGGTGAGCTGATTTATATATCTTTCTATTTGCTTACACCCTTTAAAGGAGTGGTCCACTTTAGTAAAATTACATTTAAATGAGGCCAGGGTGGTGAAAAAAAAAAGCAATACTTACCTTCCACTCCCTCACTGCTGCAACTCGGGAGCTCTCCAGGGTTCTGCTGCTCTTCACATCCGGATTTTCGACCCAAAACACAGGAAATGCTTGCGCCCTACATTTACATTTAATTTTAATAAAATGGAAATCCCTTTAGGTAATATGAATTACAACTATGTTAGAGGTACTTGTATGTTACATAGGAATGTCAGCCTGGAACATCCCACCAATATAAGTGTGCTCCTGCTTCTGACATATAATGCAATATTTGTTTATTTGGCTTCTCGGAAAAAAATTGACAGTCATTCCTGGTACAATAATTTATTATGTATACTACCCTGAAATTACCTAAGTTATATTCCTGCTATAAATACATATTTGTTCAAAGATCTGCTGCACAACTCTTAGACAATGATAGATTACAGCTTTACCTTGTTAGTTGCTTTACCTGGTGCCCATTATCACCCCCTGTGGAGTGAGGGTCCTTCAGCACTTGTAGATTTTTCCCGTAAAGGAGATCCTTGAAAAAAAAGTTCTAACTAAATGTACTTTTATGACCTTTTCTGTGGACTTCTTGTGGTTCTAAATCAACTGTTTTATGCTGGAAAGCTGAGCAGCTCCCTTTATCTCCACACACAGAAAACTGCTCTGTGTTGAGCCCACGAGATCAGGCGGCCAAAGGGGTTTGGCTTTTTTAAGGCAGATTTTGAAGCCACGCCTCTTTGGTCCTCCATCCTGAGGCTTTTAACATGTAGGAAGAAATCGGGCATGCACCAAGATTGAGGCTGGGAGGGGGAAGTAAAGCTCAGAAAAGGATCTTGGGGCTTGTGGTTTTACAGGGCACAAGGAAGCAGCTTCCATATAGGAAACACTGTCAGGTGGCAAATGGTAGGAATTGGTGTCCTGATATTCCCCCATCTATAGGCCTTGGCTTTGGGTTTATCTTGTCCATATAATTCTTTATAGGTACACTTCAATTACTGACATCTTGAACTATGACTTGCCTGGTCACTTGCGACCCCCAAATGATTTTTTAGCAAACCAATCCACAAAGAAGTGGGTTTGTGCAAAACAGACTCAAAAATGTGAATTCCCATGAGGGTTGAAGGTGATCCCATTTGGTCCAGGGTTGTTCCCGAGTAGTTTTAGCCCCCACCTCCTGCTAGGTTTTGCAGGTCTGATTTATAATATCCTAATGATTTATGTTGTATAATATCAACAGAACACTGATTAGAGTCTCTAAACAAAAGAAAAAGATACAAATATCAAAGTGCTACCCTCTAGCTGAGAGGCAGCTTGCTGCATAAGAAAGCTTGCTCCCAAGTCTGTTAGCACTAGAGACCAAGCAAGACTAAGCCCCAGCCATAATTAACAATACCTTATTGGCCATAATAATTTGGTTAAGTTAAAATCGTCTGTAATTTTCCACCTCAATATAATTGTATAGTATGTCAGACAATAAGAATAAGGCATCTCATGTTCCACTTCTCAACCCGTATATGTCCATAGATATTTTAATAAGTGAAGGGTAATAGTGTAGTGTAATATGTATGTGCAGGGATGGCGTATGCCCTCTTTTTGGCTTTGGATATGTGTTTTATTTGTTTGTAGACATAGCAACAAGCTGCTGGTGATAGGTCGCTCGTAGGCACGTCCAACCACAGCATAATTTACTATCAGCGATATCATAATATAATGTTCCAGCCATATGCAGAATATACAGCTAATGATTCATAAGCCTCTCCTGGACCTAGGTTGCACATCTTCTAATTCCTCTACCACTTTTTATAAGTATCATTTACCAGAAAGACATTGGGCGACATTTATGAACGGGGCTGCAACACTTTTCTGGCGTGCTTTGAGGCAAAAAACTGTCGTAGCCCTGTGCAACAGATGTATGAACTTGGCGCAGTCTGCACTTGATATGAAACTTTTGAATGCGCCAAAAATTGTGCAAAGTTTGGCACGAAACTACCCTCCAAATCAATACCATGACTGAGACAAAGTTTGGCGCATAACGCTCTTTAATATAAACTGTCATATTCTACACTTCTCTATGTCGTTTTAGAACTGGCATGTTGGTGTGAAGTTTCATACATGTCGCCTTTAGTTTTTGGAAACCCCTCTACAAGCGGGGACTGCATTAAAGTAAAAAAAATAAGCCAGACTCACCTGTACATGCTCCACCATTCCAGTGAATGGAGCTTTGGTGTTTCCACATTAGTCCCTCATCATCGACATCATATACATCACCTGCTGATTGTGAGCCAATCACTGGCCTCAGCAATCATGTGATGAATATGCAAGCATGTGACCTCTGAGGCCAGTGATTGGTTCATGGTCATGTGAGCATTGTTGGTGAACTCACTTCTGGAGAACTAGTGGGAAACACTGGGGTCTCTAGTGGTGGGACAAATAAATGCCTATTATTTCTTCACATAGTTACATAGTTAGTATGGTTGAAAAAAGACACGTGTCCATCAAGTTCAACCAAGGGTGGGGAAAGTGTGGTTGAAGGGAGGGAGACAAGGATTTTAAGCCCAGCCTCCCCACTGGTTAATGCCCTAGAACCCACAAGGCAAGAACCAACCTGCTCCAGGGGAGACCCCATCTTTGACCCCAGAGTCGCCACCAGCCAGGATCCAGAATTTTACATGGCTACGTACGCATTAATATTATTTAGTTCCAGGTAGGTATCTAAGCCTTTCTTGAAACTCCCAACTGTTCCTGCTGTGACTAGCTCCTCAGGTGGCTATTCCACAGATTTACAGTTCTTACAGTGAAGAAATTTTTTTTCCCTCGGGAGATTGAATCCTTTTTTCTCTAGGTGAAGGGAATGCCCCCTTGTCTTTTGAAGGGGCTTCACTTGAAATAATTTTTCCCTATACGTGTTGTAGGGACAATTTATATATTTATATAAATTAATCATGGCCCCCCGAAGAGCAGTCGGGGCATAAACAAAGGTTTCCAAAGATCTTGGAAAATCCCTTTAATAGGGTTGTCTTCTTTGGACAAACTTTTTTTTTTCTAGAAGCAAAATATGTGGTATATGATGTATGGAGAGCTGGAGACTCTCTTAGTGGCCAATCTCCACCTTGACTTAACATGGCTCTTACATTCATAGGCAGGGCTATCCTAGCATAATTATGAGGAAAGCAATGTACTACTCCCTACCCAAGCACATGACATCATAACAGACCAAACTAACCACACCCAAACATTACATCACCTCAGGCCCTGCCTCTAACGATCCATCTCCCCGTTTCCTCCAGTGAACAGCAGGATCCCCTGGATGGCTGCATCAGAATGTCTTATAGGCCACAGATCTAAAGCAGCCTATAGCCACCAAGACTGATTGATGGAGTAGGGAGCTGATTGCTCCCTGCTCCGCCATAATTTTTTTCTGATTTTTCCTGAGAACATACAAAACGTGAAATAAGCAACACCAATCTGGGGATTATGGACATGTGCCCTGGCTTCCCTGGACATACCTGTGCCCACCTGTGGCTCCTATGCTTCTGGGGCCCCCTGGTAACTGCCTATTGTGCCCAATGGATAATATGGCCATGTTCATAGGAAGAGAACATCAAACCCTAATGAAGCTAATGTAAGATATTTTCTAAACATGAATAAAATGTAAAATAGTTATTTGTTGGACTCCATGAAAGTCTAGTTTTGGTGCCTCGGTGTCTCTTTCTAGAGAAATTACAGAACCCTTTAAGGATCTTTACTTGGCCTTTTTGTCCTGCTGTTATAATGGCTTCATCAATACTGGAAAAATGTCCTGGTAAAGTCAAGATCACGATCAAGTCAGGGAAAGTTGGGGGCAAAGTCAGTAACTAACGGGAAAGATAAATGGGTCCATCACTCTACATTAATGTTACGGAGAGCAGGCTTATATCAGTAACACAGAATAGGCCACCTGTGCATTCTTCACTAATCACCAATAATTGGCTCAATTTGTCGGTGACCTTCAGGAGGAGGCATAAGAGATCCCAAGTGTCATTATAAGGAGCTGAGCAGGCATGGAAACCATTTTCTATATGTGTGAACACCTTGTCTTCTCCATATCTAGCCCCCCCCCCCCATGCCTTCCTTTTCCATCCTCCGATAATCCTCTCTTTGTTTTTTATTCTCCTATGTGCTATTAGCAGATGTTTCATAACTCAGCATACTTCGCAACTGTCCATGAAATAATGTGCCCCTCAGTGTTAATTATAAGGGTATTACAAGTCACCAGGGAGGTATGAGTTTATATAGAACATAAGGCATGGAGCCAAATGTTCTACATGTGAGAAGGCGACTTCTGGTATCTCATTGAAGTTTTTTTCTTTTTTTGATATATATGATTACAATGAATTATTGACTTAATTGAAGTGAACATCACATAATTTGCCTATCTGTTGACGAGTATACCAAACCCCTTAAAATAGTGTTTTTTAGTATCAGACAAAGGTAAAAATCAGGTGGTGCTAAGTCATAGCTGTAGGTAGGATGCTTGAGCATATTCCAGTCCTGGAAATATAGAAACATCCATTTGTATTAGAGGGGTTGTCTAAAATAAAAAATAAACAAACATGGCTGCTGACTTCCGAAAAGAGTGTCCCGCCTGTTCATATGTTATGCATAGTAGTATAACTCAGCCCCTTCTGCACCAATAGAGATAAGTTGTAATACCATATGCAAGCCTTGGACAAGTGTGGTCCATGCGCTGGTATTGACCATGTATAGGGTGAATATGGGGAAAAAACACAATCCTCCACATATGGCAGCACTGTATCTCCTATTAAAAGGGACACTCACCTGTAGCACATTGATCGTAGGTCATACTTGCCAACTTTTTCCATTTCAATTACCTTAGGTTTAGCCCCATCTTAACCCGTAAGCAATACCCAGATTGTGGTGGAGTTTTTATAACCCCCTTTTGTGTCCTGGTTTCCATGAGTCTCCTGGAAAAAATGGGAGTGTTGAAAGCATGTCTTAGGTGTGTTCTAGTGTTTGCTAGTTACTCAGTCTTGTTCAGGTTTTGACCCAGGTCTGACCACACTCATGTCTGCCGCCTGCTCGGACCTATTTCTCAGACCTTGTGTTGATTGTTTTTTGCCTGACCTGACCTTTTACCCATCTGAATATGTCTATCCCCTACTCTGCCTGTAGCACCACCCAGATGTCAGCCATTGCCACTGGAGACTGCGCTGGGTACTGAGCGAACAAAATCCATGGCTCCCTCGTGGTTGAGGGTGGAGACCAAGGGTGAAATGCGTGAACAGAGCTGCAACATTTTTTTGCCGTGCTTAGAGCCAAACTGTTGTAGCCCTGTTCTATAGATGTATGACCTGTTGTACACCAAAACTTGGTGAAATCTGTGTCAGACACAACACTTTTGAATACGCCAAAGATGCTGGGACATGTCATGCATAATGCACGTATAATGCACAAAAAATGTTTGGCGCGAAACTGTCATACAAATCCCTACCAGTTTCAAAGTGTCATGGCTGAGACTACTTTTGGTGTCGATGGGACACATCTATAACGTGCTGTGAGACACTTTCATACAGACTGGCAAATCGATTAAAAACATAGGTAGAACTGGCGGATCGGCGCCAGGTTCATACATGTCCCCTAAAGAGCTCCTTTGACTCTGCTCCTCAGTGCAGCCATACAGCAAGTCCCACACATGACTCATTGGAGTCACCACCCGCCAGATGGCCCTGTGACAGTAGTCAACAGATTGGACCTTTTCTTTGGTCTGCTCACATTCTATGTTCTCCATTGCTAAACTGGCTGTATTAACAACATTTGGCCAGATGTACCTTCTAGTGCTAAAATATCTAACAACTAGATGTCACAACTAACGGCTAAGAGCCACAGATGAAAAAACAACATGCAACCTCAATGATGAAAAAAAATTCTGGCCTAAAATACATTTCCCTACAAAGTCATATCTATCCATCGACACATATTTTTGGCTTGGCTAAATAAGTTCATTCTATGGATATGAGGGGAAATCATCTATAGAATGAGATGGGAAAAGTCCAACTTTATTTTGCCCACTTATAACATGGCACAAGGGTGCACTTTCTGCATCTTAACTGGCCACTGGCCAAGTTGCTAGTCAAAAAGCACCAGCATGGTAGTGGTGGCCAATGATTCTCAAAATTGGCATGTAAGGGGACATTGCTGAGTATGATTATGATTAGTGCACTTCCAGTATGTAAAAGACACTACTTTTCCTCATGGTCATAGTACTTAGCATGACTGCTGGGATTATTAGACATTATAGACATTTACATCTTGAAGGGGCATCAATTTTTCTCATAGGCCTCTCCTACGTTCTCCACCTACCAATGGACATCAGATACCAAATATAAACCGCCCATATGAACATATCATAACCGAAATTCGAATCTTAGGAAATATTAGGTTTATTCTATTTTTTCTATATTTTCTGAAAACAGATTTTTTTTTTGCCACCGAGCACTTGCTCCTTAGGTTATACCTGACCGTTCACTTTGAACATATGTCTGTAATTCTACCTGTCAAAGATTTTGAAGTCTTTCCCAATTAACCTAAGGTCACTGCATTCCCTGAATAGCCGCAATTTTCTTTGTGATCACATAATGGTGAGTTAAAGTCTACTAAATATAGATCCAGCTCTCTGACCCTCTAAGCAGGTTCATGGCCTTCACCTGGCAACAAATGACCAAATAAAGTGCATTGTGGGAAAGACCTACATCAAAGAGCATATGGGCCGGAGTGGCAGGATTCCAACAAGGAGCTTCTCAAGGGAACTTGGTGGAGCTCATGAAGGTGGATGCATCTGTTAGTGAAAAATTTGTGACACCTTAATATGGGACAACCAAGATTTTCAGCCCTCCACAAGGCAGAACAACTCTCACAGTAGGTTTTTGGGGCAAATTTTTGAGGATACTCCAATATACATGGGTGTAACTATAGCCATAGCAGTCATGGCAACCTCTTCAGACGGTGGTAAGGACTCATCTGATTTAGCTATAGGGGCCTATAAATTCTAATTTTGCATCTGCCCATGTATTTGGTACATATAATATAGTTAGGGTAACTAGGTACATAGACATGGAATTAGCCCACATTAGACCAGTGCATTTTATATATTATATTAAGTAGGGGGCATAGTTGGAGTAATTTTCACCAACTTTATTAAAAGGAGCTTGGTTCTTAGTAAAACTGGCACATTTTGGACAGTATAAAAGTCAGAAAATGAAATCCCTTATGAACAGGCCAAATATGGCACCAAAATTTGTGCATTTTTCTGGTTTCCTTGACTGACACTTGTAGACCATGCCCATTTCCTAATTACATTTAAAAAATTATCAAGAGACCAGAACAGTCACCATTTCTGGGACAAACTGATGCATTTCATACTTTGCTATGTTTTTAGCTCAGTTTACATTAGGTTCAGGGCTGGAGACTGGCTAGGCCACTCCATGACCTTAAAATGCTTCTTATGGAGCCACTCCCTAGTTGCCCTGGCTGTGTGTTTTGAGTTATTGTCCTGCTGGAAGACCCCGCCATGACCCATCTTCAATGCTCTTACTGGGGGAAGGAGGTTGTTTGCCAAAATCTGGTGATTCATTGCACCCTCCATCCTCCCTCCAATATGGTGCAGTTGTCCTGTCCCATTTACAGATAAGCACCCCAAGGTATGATGTTTTCATCCCCATGCTTCACAGTTAGGACAGTGAGCTTGGGGTTGTACTCACCATTCTTCTTCCTCCAAACACGTTGAGTGGAGTTGATACCAAAAAGTTCTATTTTGGTCTCATCTGACCACATGAACTTCTCCCGCCTCCTCTGGATCATCTAGATGGTCATTGGGGAACTTCAAACAGGCCTGGACATGTGCTGGCGGGAGCAGGGGGACATTGCATGCCCTGCAGGATTTTAATTAATGACGACACATTGTATTACTAATGGTAACATTTGAGGCTGTGGTCCCAGCTCTATTCAGGTCATTGACCAGGTCCTCCCATGTAGCCCTGAGCTGATTCTTGACCTTGCTCAGAATCATCCTTACCCCATGAGGTGAGATCTTGCATGGAGCCCCAGACCGAGGAAGATTGACAGCCATCTTGTGTTTCTTCCATTTTCTAAAAATGTTGCCTTCTCATCAAGCTGCTGCCTATTGTCCTGTAGCCCATCCCAGCCTTATGCAGGTTTACAATGTTGTCCCTGTTGTCATTAGACAGCTCTTTAATCTTCGCCATGGTGGAGAGGTTGGAGTGTGATTGATTGAATGTGTGGACAGATATCTTTTATACAGGTAACAGGTTAAAACAGGTGAAATTAATACAGGTAATGAGTGCAGAGTCGGAGGCTTCTTACAGAAAAATTAACAGATCTGTGAGCGCCAGGATTCTTGCTGGTTGGTAGGTGATCAAATGCTTATTTCATGCAATAAAATGCAAATTAATTATTTAACAATCATACAATGTGATTTTATGGATTTTTTTTTAGATTCTGTCTCTCACAGTCGACGTGCAACTACAATAAAAACCACAGACCTCTCCATTCCTTATAGGTGGGAAAACTTGCAAAATCGCCAGGGTATCAAAGACTTAAAGGGTTTTGCCACAATCTCATTTCATACCTCCTGCATCCAGCTCTTCAGCTCTGTGTGGTCAGAACGGGGCATGTGTGATTTGTTTGAATTGCATATCATGTGACCCAGCAGGATGACATCACCAGGCCTTTCCACTCTGTAGTCAAAGAAAGGTCAGTTTATGTAAAGCATTGTGAGTAGCTGAGAGGTAAAGTTTTTGCCTCCAGGCACAAAGGTCCTAGGTTCAAATCCCTGCAGGAACCAAACCTGTGTTGTTTATTTTTCTCTTTATCAATGCACAGACCTCAGTGAGGTTTCTTTTTTATTTATTTGCACTGTTTGACTAATTACTAAGGAGCACAGAGGACGGGAGAAGAATGACAGCACCTGGGGATGAACACTGAGTAGCTGCCTAAGAGGAGAGGTGATGTCTGAGCATGTCTGACCAGGAGTGAAGAGATCTCAGCCTTGGTCTTCTCTCCTGGATGAGCTGTAAACAATGGATCTCTAAAGGAGCAGCTAAAACACAAACGGTGCAGAATTGTTAATAATAATGAATTATGAAAATGTTTGTTACTTCATTTGCAAGCTTCCCACGTCAATTTTACTTCTTGACAAAGCCCCTTTAATTACCGCACTGTATCAACCTTTACATCAGCTAGTTTCCTCAACATTTTTTTTTTTTTTGGGGGGGTGGGATATTGATGTCTATGACTATGACTATGGATTGTGTTCCGTAATGACAGATAAAATCACTTCTAATCCCTATGAAGTGGCCAATTTTGTAACAGCGGAGCACCACCTAATCCTTTGAAGAAGAAAACCTTAAGATTAAAAGGATGAGCGGAGACATTTCCAGCTCCATCATCAGATTAATGTGTGGGAATGGAGGTTGGATGTGTGGGATGGATGAACACAAAGAATCGTACTACAGCTAAGCAAAAAAACTTACATGACTTCACCTAATGTTTCCTATCCACACAGTATAAGAAAGGCCATAGCTCATGAATCCTAAATTAGACCACAACCCTATATGTGGCCATGTCCTTAAGATGAGAAATGCGTAGAATAGAAATTTGTCCGGGACACCAGTTATAATGCTCATACTACAACATGGCAGAGGTGTCGTAGACCGATGCTTACGACTAAATAAGAATTATAAGGTTAATTTATTTTAACATTGACGAAAGGAAACCAGTAATACCAGATCATCCGACTGATGTCCGAGAAGCTCCGGGTCTTACTCACTGCTCCACCTCAGATTAGATGTACAGATGTACTACTATACCTGCTGGATTCATGTTTATGTAATCCAATGTTTCCATTGCTGGCAGGAGATCACTTTAAGATTGTCTCCAATAAACCTCTTTATCCTGTTCTTGTCAAATGCAAATCAAGAAAAAATATGTGAAAAATTATGTACAAGAACAAAAGCCCCATTGTGACGTTTTTTTTTCTACCTAAAAGGTTAACCGGACCCCCTTCCTCTGAAAAGATGGGCGTTACTCCTAACATAGTAAATAAAGTTGTTGGCACACCTTACAAAGCCCCTCAGCTATGGCTCCTTATTGAGACCAGGAGTCTTGACTTCTCAACATGTGGTTGACCAGCCACCCTGGTGGCTTCTGAGGTTAGCACATCAACATCTTGCTTGGTGGTCCACCACCAGAATTATGCTTAATCAGATCTTTAATTACAGAAACTCAGAGGAAGCCGTATATCAAAAGAAGGGTGAGTATTTTATTTAGATTAAACATAATGGTTTGATGTATAGGAAGCAGAATGTAGTTGGCCACTAGAACCAGGACCTACAAATATTTGACCTTCACATGCCCTTGACTCTATGAGTATTTTTTCTCCTGCGCCTATGAAATGCTAGAGGTCATGATTATAAAATGATCCTTTAAAGGTTTAGGTATACATGTAGGTTGTTTTAGAGTTTAATACATTGTGTTTTTTATGCTAGAATTTTGCAATGTAAATTACATAAGGGTGATGGTGATGATGGGGTCACTTTGACCTTTGCCATCAGATACATAATCTTAGAGCGACATTCATTGTCTACAGTAATGAGTATATTAAATAATACAGATTGTAATTTGAATTACTGGTAGGTGAACTCATCTATGGCATATATAGAGGACTGGGGGCTCTACAGCAAAGATAAAAATTAAGACCCTTCCAAGAAATGCCCAAATATCAAATACAGCAGAACTCATCCAGTATTAAAACCATGCTGACATTGGACTAATGAAACATGTAAAATGAATTACTGCTATGTTTTATATATGCACAAAATACAGGCTTTTAGTGTGCAGTTTGATCAAATTGCATATACCCACCCACCTAGCCTCATCAGGTGGCCTCATGTGGTAGGGACCTATCTAATGAGGCTACCTTGATGCGGTAGGTGGGCATAAGCAATTTGATCAAACTGCTTTCTAAAAGCCTTAATCTTGTGCATATATTAAGTATAGCAGAATGCATCTTACATGTTTCAATAGTT
This sequence comes from Phyllomedusa bahiana, assembly GCA_025379985.1. Classification (NCBI taxonomy): domain Eukaryota; kingdom Metazoa; phylum Chordata; class Amphibia; order Anura; family Hylidae; genus Phyllomedusa; species Phyllomedusa bahiana. Next base: position 27,256 of record JAODAL010002099.1, on the reverse strand, counting down.
CAATGTTCATATTAGAGCTGGATATGTGCTGTTGTATTAGGTTTTAGAGAATTTCCTTTTTACATACTGCAAATGGAGATGTGGGCTAACTTTTTTTTATTTCTTGACCTTGGCACACTCCTAACCTCTGTTCAATAGAGGGTTCTGGTGTCTGGGCTTGGGCCATACCTAGATTTTATAAGGGCCACATAGCAATATAATATGGGCCACACCACCCAATGATAGGAACCTGAAATAGCAGCATAAGTAGTGATAATTGGGTATAAATAAGAGCACCACATATCTGAGAACCCATATAGCAGTGCTGGAGGGCAGAGAGCATAACCTTATTATTCCCTACGAAAAAAGTACAATGTTCTTGCCCCTAAGTGGGCCCCTTTTACCTCTGGGCCCCACAGCAGCTGCTCTGGCTACTACAGCTATAGTTATACCCATGTCCTTATCCCATTTTTATGACTTAAATGGATATTCCTATTTTGCACTTTATTGGCGTATTGATGCTGTGTAAGAGTTATAGGTCTGGATCCCACCTCTGGGACTCGAACGTATCTTGGGATTGGACCCCTATTCAGAGTCGTGTGTCAGTTTTGCTTGCACACGAAACTCCATTCTCTTCTATGGAAGTTCTAAGTACAGACGAACACACCGCTTCCCTGTACTCTGAATTCCCATAGAATAGAATAGAAAGTTGTGTGCAAGCACAACCGGCTCTCCATTCTGAACAGAGACTTTTGGGGGCCCATTACCAAGATAGGTATGGGTCCAAAGATGGGACCTACACCCTTTACACTTTGATGGCATCTAGTAATCAATATGCCATCACAATGCACATTTAAGTACATTTTTCATTTCTTTGTCTTCTAACTTGGAGATACAGTACCACACTCTTGAGCAGGCTTACACCACCCATTAAAATAGAGATGGGACCACCAACCTGGTATAGGCCCCCTCTTTTCCCAGGTCACCAATTAGACACATGGGCTTCCTCTATAGCACATACACCCTGGTTTTCTATTTTGGTCATAGTCTGATTTTGGAGTAAAAAATTTATATTTATTGAAAATAGGAGTAAGGTATTGTGACATAATTGGGGTCATGAAGGCTCACAAGAGGACATAGGATCACTCAATGAGTCTAGGTCTGATAAAGCACAGAGTTTATGAAGCCCAGTAGTGGACGGCTTATCTAGACTCATACCTATCTGTATGATGTTAATAGAAGAGCTTAACACATAACCAAAGGTGGATGGGAAAATGTTGTCAAGATCTTAAAGAAGGAGGCTTTAGATTTGTTTCCTTTGGTTGACACCTGGCAGACACTGGGCATAATACCTAGTGTAATGGTTTATTTTTATATTCTGCCTGTACATTATCCAAGTTAGCTTCAAATTTATTATACTAGGGTCAAATATGTAAAATATTTGCAACATTAAAGGGTTGTTTTAGGTTAAAAGGGCCTATGGACATCATAAATAGGTCCACTGCTTGGTACTCACCTTGTGTCTGTAATAGCTGATTAACCATTATGGCAGGCCTGAGGTGTGGATCCTCTAGACCTCTGCAAGCGGTGGTAGAAGCCAATATCAGGGAGCGGAGTCTAAGTAGGTCCCGGTATTCACCAGAGCCCGCTCTAACAGAGACCACCAGGTCACTACCTCTGAAACGACTTGCATGCGGTGGCAGCCGGGGTGCAGCATAGTACAGAATCGCCAGGCAGGAAGGTCAGGATAGGTGGCAGACAAAATGAACAACGAGGAGCGGGGAGAGGTGAGTAGGATGAGCTAAGACACAGGCTGTGAGTGCGCTCCTGACCCAACATGTGGCTCATGGCACCACTCACAGGACCTGCAGCAGGAGCGACTGGGGTATGGGTGTGCCCACGACCTGTGAGTTTGGCATTTGAATGGCATCCAGATAATGCTACATTTCCCATGCAGTGACGTCTTCTACATGTAGATTTCCATTTGTGGCCATGGACAGCCACCTATGCAACTTATTAATAAAGTAGCGTATCATGTCTCCTAGTAAATTGTTTGCACCTTAATCTGGGCTCTTATAATTTACACTGGGTGTAGAATGTAAACCTGCCCCATTCATATATTGCAGTCCTTGTATTGTCACACTACATAGTTCCTGACTCCATACATATCGCAATATGGCATCCATGAGAATTACACTACACAAGACACATATCAGTGTCTGGGAAATCTCACTAGCTGTTTTCCTCAGTTGAATAAAGAGTTTGATGTAGGACTCTTGATTTAAGACTCTTATCAGTGTAGGACTGGAGTGCCTAGGGCTCGCCGGTGGAGTTGATTCTAGTGATCCACTGGTGGAGTTAAGTCTATTGGCCAATGGTGAAGTTGATTCTAGGGGTCCACTAGTTGAATTGATAATGGGGGTTCACTGGTCAAGGTAATTATGGGACACATTGGTATAGTTTATTTTAGGAGTCCCACTGGTGGAGTTTATTCTAGGGGCCCACTGGTGAAGTTGATTTTGGGTATCCACTGGTGGAGTGGATTCTGGGGGTCCACCATTTGAATTGATAATAGGGGCCCATTGGTGAAGGTGATTACTGGGTCCACTGTTGGAGTTGATTTTGGAGGCCTTTGGTGGAGTTGATTCTAGTGATCCACTGGTTGGTTCTGGGGAGATCCAATGGTGGTGTTGTTTCTGTACAGCTACTGTACATATGTTTTACCTCTCTTTCTCTGTCTCTTCTGAGGATTCACACGTTGAGAAGCAGCACCGGTCCACAATTGCTTAGGGGCCTACCGGGAGTTTCCCCTGCTCCCCTGTGGCCAGTCCAAGTCTCAGCACTATAACAATACCTGATCAAAAATAATCTTTACTCATAGAACAGACCAAACAATAGTACATTATACATTCATAGATCTATTTTTATTATAAAAAGAGATTCCCCTATAGGCTACTCAATAGTATATTATGAAAAATATAACAAAATATCCTCCCCAAAAGATAGGCACCAAATATAAATATTACAAATAGTGGCCATGCACAGGTCGCTCTGTCCCCCATGATGTATGTCCTTGCTGAGTGATATACTTCCCTCCTAATTTCTCCTCTTGGAAAATTACGGTATATTCCTCTTCATTTTTCTGGATCGGTTTATTTGTTGTCTATCTTGATGTTGCTGATGCATTTTTTTTTCTTTTATTGGTGGGTTTGCAACCTTATTTACACTTTATATTTTACACTTTGCTGTATAAAACTAGGCAGCCCGTCACATGAAGGTGACTGTAAGGGTATGTTCACACGGGCTAATTTCGCTGCGCATTTCGCGTCGTGTTTGCTCTCTAATACAGACGAGATGCGCGCCGAAATTACGGTAATCCATGGTTCTCATAGAGAACTATGGATTACGCCTCCTCTCCCCAGGCGTACAATATGATCATATTGTACGCCTGGGGAGATAAGTGACATGTCACTTATTCGGGGCGCTTACGCGCCGTGAATGATGCATGTCTATGGGACACCTCAGCGCAACTCCTGAAGACCCAGCTTAATTGCGGGACATACTGTACGCCCCGCAATTAAGCCGTATGAACTTACCCTAAGGTAATCTGTTTCAGTATATTTATTTTTATTTCAGCGTACCCATTTCATGAATAACACTTCATCAGGTTGACCGGAACTTAACGGCTCAAGTTGAAAGCCCAAACGGACCCCAAGCTTACTGTGGTAACTGGGCCCTTGGATTAACTAATAGGTGACAGAGACACACATAAGGATATATGACCCTTAGAGCATGTCCCCACGGCACGGGTTTGTGGCTGGTTTTGCAGACCGTCTGAAAAACCGGCCGAAAATGAGCAGAACGGGGCTCTATGGAAAACCAGTGCAGCAGACCCCACTGCACGTTTTTTCCGCCCGGCAGTCTTTCCGCTCACAGGCCGCCGAAAAACAATCTACATGCACATTCTTCCGTCCGATTTTCGGACGGAATCTGTGCTTGTGAATGTGAAGGGGGAGGGCTTTTCTCTGCTCATCACGGAGAAAAGCCATCCACCCCACGGCCGTATGCACGGCACACAAACCGGACAAATACCGGTCGGATAAACCGACCGGTATTTGTCCATAGCTGTGGGGATGCAGCCTTAGGCCATGTTCACACGGCTTAAAATGGGACGTATTTCAGTCCCTAATTCGCGGCGTACTGTGCAAATTACGGGCTGGAATACGTCTCAGTCATTACGATAAACCACAGTTCTCATAGAGAACTATGGATTACGTCTCCTCTCTCTGCTCGGCGAATACGCCGCGGGGGGAGATAAGTGACATGTGAATGCTGGTAATGAAAGTCTATGGGCCGGCGAGGTTCCGGCCCCCCGCTCCTGCCCCCGCTCCCGCCTCCCCCCCGGCCACCGGGTAATTGTAATTACGCCCCGCAATTATGCCGTGTGAACATAGCCTTAGGGTGAATTTTGTACCTGTTCACCCTGAATGGAGAAATTACTTTTTTATTTGTTATTGGACTAAATGGATTTCACACCTTTAAAATATAAAGAGTCCTCATGTTAAGCCAGTGGTGTATCCACCAGTCTAGGAGGTTCAGTGGTAGGAGATGTGGGTTTTGATGCCTTTGGAAGCCCTACGGGGGCTTTTAGACATTTTGCATTAGGTTCCAGAGACCATTATACCTCTGAGCCCATCCATGTGGTCCTCATGTTAAGATGTACAGTAAGAGGGGTTTACAGGCTGTTTTTTTAGGAGCATGTTTGCATGTGTTTTTTTCAAGATATTTTATTTTTTGCAAAAACTGCAGCAACCAGATGTTAGCTGAAAGTCAAATAGGCAAATACAAGGCACTACAGACGCTGCTTTTTTCTTTCTAGCTTTTTTTTCACACTAGATTTGTTTTTGTAGGTTTAATTTTTTTTCAGGCATATTCCTCCCATTAGACCTCCATTCCTCCATTTTTTGCACCCAAAAAACCACATTCGTGTATGTGTGTTGCGTTTTTTTATGTACTTTTACATTTTGCAAATCATGTAAAAATGGGGATTTGTGATAGGAAAAGTGCACCATAAAAAAAAAAAATACGTACAAATACACACTTTTATTTTGCAAAAAATGATACAGAAAACTGCACGAATAAAGATGCATGAAGCCTAAAAAAATTCAGTTTTTGGAGTGTTTTTTTTCTGTGGCTAAATAAAAAGCTATGCAAAATGTAAAGCTATGTCCACACGATGAGTACTTCCGTGGATTCTGACTTGCAATACTCATCTAAAACCTCAAGTAAAGCATTCCAATTGACCTCAATAGAAACTATGCCTTGTAGTTCATACAATGTTTATTTTTGTCACTTGGTTTTCAAAACCAATGCGCTGTACAAAACATAAAACATGTTCGTCCCTTGTTCGTCTTCCACACGGAAAACGAGTACAAATTTACTATTGATGTTAATGGGGATGGCTAAAAACCGTGTGTAAAATCCACATCCAAAACCACATAGGAATGAATGAGACTCATTTCTTACTGTAAACTGTGAATGAAAAACTTCCCTAAATCCACAAGCGATAACATGTGAAATACTCATTAAAAACGCTTCTCCTGAGTAAATTTTACTAATCGTATGAACGTCCCCTAAGTGTAAAGGGGCCTGTGGATGCCCCAAAAATATGTGCCAACTCCCTGGCGCATCATCAGTTGTGCAAAACTGGACACAGTTGAAGTAGATATCTGGGAGATCGTTTGCATCCCATTTTATGATTTTATTCAGATAAATACTGAAGAGCTGGTTTTTTTTTTCTTAAAGGGGTTAGCCGATCCCTTTAAAAATCAAATCTCAGTCTGCAGTTGATCATATAAGAAAAAAAAAAATCCTATACTCACCTTCCTCCGCTGGGTCTCTCTGTCTTCTATTTCACGATGGGGAACTTAAAGGGGATGTATCGCTTCATTAGATCGGCTGTTCTCTTGAAGCTTGATTTTCTCAGTTCCTGAAATCCAGGGACGTTTCTTCCCCTCCCTGCTGGGTGTTTCTTAACTGAAGGGGGATGACATCATCCTCCCCCTTCACTGTTCATGCTCGCTTCCAAGTCAGTGTTTTCAAACTCCCCCCCCCACCCTTCCACATGTCACGGTGTCGTTCCTCTCCTTTTGCAGTCTTATTTTTTAAAAAGCTGTTTACATACCACATGCCTGCATTCAGTCTAGACAGCCTTCTATGAACTCAGAGCACTGATCTCTTCTCCTCTCACAGCTGGATGTTTGTTAAAGTCGAATCTAGTCTTCTATAAACTCCTCCACAGCACAGATCCGTCTCCCTTCTATGCAGGAGCATTAGGCACCGAGCACAATTATGCTGTTTTCTGACTGTAGAAGCAGCTTCAGTGTCACTGAGGAGCTGGTGGCTGTGCAGAGTGAAATGTTGCCAGACCATTACACCCAGGAGCATTAGGCATCGAGGGACAATTCTGCTGTTTTCTGATTGTAAAATCAGCTGCAGTGTTACTGTGGAGCTTCTGGCTGTGCAGAGTGAAATGTTGCCGGCCCCTTATTCTGAGTGAGAGAGGCAGGAATGCGCGCTGCCGTGAATATGATCGGGGGCCAGACAGAATGTAAATTAGTAGAGCCGTCAGCCAATGAAATGCAAGGCGGTGGGATCCGACCGGCACTGGGGAACAGTGTTTACAGAAAACGAAGATAAGGGAGACAGTGAAAACAAGACAGCCCAAAAATGACATCCAATTGCAAAGTTGCTTGTTTTCACTGTCCCCTTATTCTGAAGACCATTTAATGAAATGATACAACCCCTTTAACTGTTGCAGCTGCTGATTGGCTCCAGTGGTCACGGCCATTCATTTATATCACTATTTAGAGCTGTTCACTTATGAACAGTGATGAGGGGAGAGGCATGTGATCACTGGAGCCAAACAGCAGCTGCAGCAGTAAAATCCTGATCTGGAAGTAGAAGGCAGGAAACAGAAGAATGGAGAAACCCAGCGGCTACGACGGGAAGGGCGTATGTATTGGGTTCACTTGCTGAGCCTGCTCTATATGCCACAGGTGCCAGCTGTTAGTTGAAGCTGACTCCGATCCATGCTACTAAATCCTTTAGATTGTGGTTGCAGTGCCTAAATGAAAGAGGAACAGTGCTGTGCTGAGTGGTGGCCATGACAGCTGGAAGCCTAATGAAGGCCCCCATAGAGGCCATGTTAGCGCTTCTATTACTTCCTGCCTTATGCAGACAGTAATAGAAGCGCAATCTTAGTTCACCCTTCATCTCTATAATGCAGAAAAGGGGAGAAGTAATCGAGCCCCTTAGTAGTCAAGTACCCTAGAGGGACTACAAGTGTAAAAATAGAAAAAACGTTTTAAAAATAAAAATATTAAATGTTCAAAACACCGTCCTTTATGCCAATTTACAACTATCAAAATAAAAAAGTTACACGTAATTGGTATTGTGGTGTTCGTACAAATCTGATCTATTTAAATATAACATCATTTATCCTTTTACACCGTAGAAGAAATATAATTCCATACACCAACACTGCGTTTTTTTGGTCATTTTACTTCCGCAAAAAAATGATCAAAAAGTCAAATGTACCCTAAAATGGCGCCAATAAAAAGTACACTAGCCCGCAAAAAAAATGAGCTCATTTGACAAAAAAAAAACTTCAAAAATTGCATGTTTTCTTGTTTTGACTTTATGGGCGACATGAATGAACCCTGGCCCTGACAGGCCAGTTCTAAATCACTTTAAGGCAGTATAGAATGCGCCAGAATGTATGAAGCTGTTCTTCTGCAGGTCATACATACAGGGCAGTGTAGAGCCAATACCACAAGTCTGGCACAGGCACCACCTTTACCTCGGTCTGGCTGTTCTTCTGCAGGTCATACATACAGGGCAGTGTAGAGCCAATACCACAAGTGTGGCCCAGGCACCACCTTTACCCTGGTCTGGCTGTTCTTCTGCAGGTCATACATACAGGGCAGTGTAGAGCCAATACCACAAGTTTGGCCCAGGCACCCTTTACACTGGTCTGGCTGTTCTTCTTCAGATTTTACATACAGGGCCGGATAGAGCCAATACCACAAGTATTGCGAAGGCACCACCTTTACCCTGGTCGGGCTGTTCTTCTGCAGGTCATACATACAGGTGCAGTGTCGTGCCAATACCAACAAGTCTGGCTCAGGCACCACCTTTACCCTGGTCTCGTTGTTCTTCTGCAGGTCATACATACAGGGCAGTGTAGAGCCAATACCACAAGTCTGGCTCAGGCACCACCTTTACCCTGGTCTGTTCTTCTGCAGGTCATACATACAGGGCAGTGTAGAGCCAATACCACAAGTCTGGCTCAGGCACCACCTTTACCCTGGTCTAGCTGTTCTTCTGCAGGTCATACATACAGGGCAGTGTAGAGCCAATACCACAAGTCTGGCTCAGGCACCACCTTTACCCTGGTCTGGCTGTTCTTCTGCAGGTCATACATACAGGGCAGTGTAGAGCCAATACCACAAGTCTGGCTCAGGCACCACCTTTACTGGCCTGGCTGTTCTTCTGCAGGTCATACATACAGGGCAGTTGTAGAGCCAATACCACAAGTCTGGCTCAGGCACCACCTTTACCCTGCTCTGTTCTTCTGCAGGTCATACATAGAGGGCAGTGTAGAGCCAATACCACAAGTCTGGCTCAGGCACCACCTTTACCCTGGTCTGTTCTTCTGCAGGTCATACATAGAGGGCAGTGTAGAGCCAATACCACAAGTCTGGCTCAGGCACCACCTTTACCCTGGTCTGGCTGTTCTAACTGTTCTGCGCCGAGGTTTGGCGTCAAAGAATCATAAATGTGACTACTTCTATTAATGTGGTGCGCCGCCCACAGAACACCCCTAATATTTGCCGCATTACAAAGGCACTTATTGCTCTAAAGTTTGGAGTGCACCTGTTCATACATTCTTTTTGGCTCAAAGTATACCAGAAAACCGGCGAAGCCCCGTCCATACATGTCGTCCTACGTTTTTTTTTTTCATGCAAAAAGTCTGTATTGGCATGGTTATTGATACATTTTTTTTCTGGTATCCAGTGTGAAAAAAGCTGCACAAAGTTCCAAAATAAATAAATGTGCATTTTTTTGGGTGCAGGAAAAAAAAACAATGAAAGAATAGAGCCCATGGGGACAAAAAGAACTACAAGCTGCCTGAAAAAAACACTCCGCCTACAGTATACTGTGTTTTAAAATAACTGCACCCAAAGTGCAAATAAAAATCTACAATGAAAAAGCAATGTCTGTAGTGAGTTTCATATTTGCCTATTCATTTCTGGCTCACATCAGGCAGCTACAGTGTTTGCAAGAAAAAAAAGCTTAAAAATGCATGTGGTTTTAGGAGCGTTTTAAGGCATTTTCCACTGAAAGTCTATTCTTAGGACATGTAGTTAGAGGGTGCTGACCCTTGGGATCTGCACTGACAAGCAGAATAAAGGGCCACAGAGCTTGGCAGAGTTCTGCAGTCCTTTCAAAGTTGCGCTTCCAACTCTACATATTAATTCACCAACGGGTGACGTTATCACCATTGAAGTTAAAGAAGGTAAAAATGCAAAATAGAAAAGATAGGTGACAACCAATATGGCGGCCAGTATAGCTACCACAGAGGTTGCCACCCTGCTTTCACGGCACTACTACCTAGTTACATAACAAGGATGGAGAACCCGCAAAATTGTCTAGAAGTCCGGGAAAGCTGGGTAACAACTCCAATGGGAGGTATGATCTTGGCCATCCAGCTTTACCAGGGACGGATACAGTATCTCTATGAAACAGCTGAGCAGTGAGACAGAAGAGCACAACTGATAACAAGGTGATTTTTGTAATTAGGATATGTTCACACGGGGTTTTTTAGATGCGTGTTTCGTACCCAAAAATGCATCTAACAATGTGCAGAGTAATATTACATTGCTTTCAATGTAAAACACACATCAGCGTTCAGACAATATGTGTTTTACATGCGTCTATGTGATGCATCTTTCAGATCTGTTCAAAGAATTGTCATGTCAAGTCTTGATCCGTTTTACGCAGCAGACGCCCTATTTAAAGCTATAGGGTGCGATCCTTCTGCACAGAAAACGCCTCCAAACACGCAGCACACTTTGGGCGCTTTTTACGACGTGTGAACATACCCTTAAAGGGGAAATCCTCAGTATCTGTTTACTCCCCGGCATTGCAGGACCCCGTAGATGACTGTGAAGTCGTCATGAGCATCTTCAGAGTTTGATGGCTTCTTTATTTTGTCACTTTTGTGCTCTTCTGCTCTTTGTGTTTAAGCAGGTTGTCAACATATGGGCGTCTGTGCGGTGTCTGTGGGGGGGAGAACCCCACGGGAAACATATGGTTGTGTGTTTATCACAGCTGGTGAAGGAACGTTTGGGGAATAGAGGGAAAGCTGTGGTTATTTATGAGCAGGTGAACGTCTCTGCTTACCTGGCGCACAGATTCACAATCTGTTTCACACAAATAAAGGGATTTTTCTTGATCAAATTTACCATTCAGGAGCCTCATAGAGTTGGGCAATGAGGTCAGGGCTGCAGTCACCTCCATAGCACCAAATATGGGTTCACTCTTGACACCAGGGGTGACATGTATTATTTTTGGCGCCCAGGCGCCATTTTTTTTTTACGCACAATAGTAGTGTAGTATGCGCCAGAATCTATGAGCCTGTTCTACTGAAGGTCATAGATTTAGCGCTTTCTAGCTACAAAGCGACACTTCTGGCTCAGGTAAACCACTTATAAAGTGCTCTACCTGTTCCAGCAGTAACGCACCTGGATTTGCTGTACTGAAGCTATGAATGTGTAGCTCTGTACCGTTGTAGTGCGACGTCTCCAGCACACCCCTCGATCACAAGCGCATTACAAAGGGCAGCAGGCACTTTATAATGCGCCTGATATTGGAGTGCGGCAGGTTTAAAACTATTGCAAATGGGGCTGCACTAGATCTGGGGCTGAAAAGACGCCAGACCTCTGGCGCAGCCCCGTTCATACATGTCGCCCCAGGAATCTGGCTTCTTAAAATATATCAGGGAAATTGTGTTCTTAAAACATTCTCTATATGGAATGGATGGAATATACGATGCCTATTCTGACCTCTGACGTAGATGGTACCAGATAGGATCTACAGCAATAAAAAAATTAGATTGGGGTTAGGCCCAATAACTCATTCAATATCTCCACTGCTAATGGATGGATACATACAGTGGGCTGCAAAAGTATTCATACACTTTGAACTTTTCCTCATTCATAAATGTTACACCCAGAAACTTTAATGCATTTTATTGATAATTTATGTGACAGAGCAACACAATGTAGCAAGTATTTATGAAGTGTAAAGAAAATGATACCTACTTTTCCAAATTTTTTCAGGTTAAAAAACTGAAAAGTCTGTTGTGCATATTTATTTAGCGCCCTGTACTCTGATTCCCCTAAATATAATTCAATGTGTCTGTCTTTAGAAGTCACCTAATTAGTAAATAGAGTTCTTCTGCATGTAATTTATTCTCAGCTGTTTTGTGAAGGCCTCAGAGGTTTGATAGAGGACATCTGTGAACAAACAGCATCATGAAAACCAAGGAACACATTGAACAGCTCAGGGATAAAGTGGTGGCAAAGTGTATTGCAGGGTTAGTTTTTTTTCAGAAAAGTAGCCCCAGCTCTGAATATCTCACGGAGCACTGTTCAATCCATCATCAGTAAATGGAAAGAGGATGGCACAATGTCGGAGTGGTGTGAATGTGTAATATGTTAAGGTGAATGGTATAATCACTGATTTAAGTGTAACTGTGAACTGAGATGACCTCTTAGAGAACTGGTCTTCAATATATCAAGCTTAATAAGGGCAGTGTGGATACTTTTGAAGATTTTGTCAGCAACACTGTCGATTGTCGTACTATACACACATATTAGCAACCACTGTTTCATTGCTTTAGGCTTTTTACCATTGTCCTTTTATTGTTGGGTTAATCTAGTACAATTGATTGCATTACTATGTACACATATTAATCATAACTATTTCATTGCTCTAGGCTTGTAACTAATGTTTTTATTACTGGGTTACTCTAATTGAGGGTGATTTGTTTAATGTTCAATTTTACCTTGTTTTTTGAAAATTTCAAGAAATACTTTAAAAAAAGGAGTACGGCACAACTGCTAACCTACCAATGGCCGTCCACCTAAACTGACAGACAAGGAGGGCACTAATTAGAGAAGCGCCCATAGGTCCAGGGTCACGCTGGAGGAGCTGCAGAGATCAGGTGGGAGAATCTGTCCACAGGATGACTATTAGTCATGTACTCCACAAATCTGGCCTCTATGGAAGAGTGGAAAGATGAAAGCCCTTTTTGATAGCGAGCCATAGGAAGTCAGGTTGAGAAAAGCTCTGTAGGGGACACAGCAAGCATGTGGAAGAAGGGGCTCTGCTCAGATGGAAACAAAATTTGACTTTTTGGCCTAAATGCCAAAAACTATGTGTGGAGTAAAGCCAACGCCGCCATCCCCCTGAACACACCATGAAGTCTATGGGTACTTTAGCAACAGAGAGACAAACACTGCCTTAGAACACATCCCCACTTCTTCTGGAAAAGATAGGATTGCCGAATGTTAGTGAAGGAGGAGGGGTGGGGAAGGCCCCTGGACTTTATAATCTGGCCTTGTGAATGAACATGAAGGAGCTTTCTGGGTTGGACATGCCATGCTAAACCTAAAACACATCTTTTTCAAGGTTTGGGACTATAATGGAAACCATATCGCAGTGCTAGATCCATCAGATGACAGACACCAGTAGAGCTTGAGTGACCCCAAAGACTTATTTTGGGGTCCATCAGACCGCATCATGGTGTCTGTTGGTTTCACAAGAAGAAGAGCGCTGCCCACCACACTATTGCAATGCTCAGCCTTACTGCCCCATTAGGACATAATAAGCCAAAAGAGAAACGTCACCTAAGATGAACCTCCCTGCATCTATCTGACTTGGACCTCTTCCCTTCAGGACCATCAGACCAATGGATGTCCTTGGTCTGTGCAATGACATCAATGCTGTGCACCCTTCCCCAACTGCAATAGTAGCTCCATATCCCACCATCACATGGACAATCCCTTACAAGTTATGACCACACCAATGATTTTTTTTTATCTACCATGGAATCCATGAGAGACATTTGAGGCATGCCCCCGTAGATTCTCAATTTCACATTAGCCCATGGTTTTTGCCGCAAGTTGACCCCTATTCAACTGGGCCAGTCTATGTCCTGGTGGCCAGAAGTTTTGGGCTGTCCCAGTCATACATTTCCATCTTTAATGAATGTTATCCTATTTTCTTACATCACTGACCAGGTCTTAACATACGAGTCAATAACATATTTATTGTCTTTTAATGTTGAGGAATTAGTGCGGCTTTACAATAATTACCCCTTTGTACATTGGACTCTCTCTTTCTGCTACAAGGATCTAATTACACCTTTATATGACATAAATTACATGGGCATTAACTTACACAAACTCTATATAAATACTTAATACACAATACATGATAATTAACTGTAATTGTGCCTCTGATAAGAAGATAAGGGTTTGATTGGTGCCAGAGATCAGTTTTATTGCTTCCCTGTAGATTTGTGATGGTTGCTCATTTCAAGACTGGAGATGGAGTTCTTCTAGTAATGTGGACCTTTTCTCTGGTAGGTACGCATATTATGGGCTTGGTCAAAACTCGACCCCTATGGATGAACTTTTTTGCTACATTCTAGCTTGTAAAAGTTAAGGGTTGTCCAATTCCAGATCCTTGGTCGAAGGCTAATCACAAGGTGTCCTACTGATACAACCCACGGCGATCAGCTGGAATCTGTGCAGGATCTGGACAGTAAGGGCAACATGTATGAATGAGGTTGCGGCAGTATTCTGGTGTGCTTTGGGCCCAAAAAAACCTGTCGTAGCCCTGTTCTGTGGATATATGAATAGTCAAATGGCTTAACTTGGTGAAATCTGTGCCAGACATGACACTTTTGAATGTGCAAAAAATGCAGGGGCGAGTCCCGCCAAAATCATACGATGTGCAAAAACGTTGTACTAATCCATACCAGTTTCAAAGTGGCGGAGATAACTTTTGGCGTAGAATGGGACAAATGTATAAAGAGGTGGGAGACACTTTCATACAGACTGTCAGGTCATGCACTATTAAAAACAGAGGTAGAACCATTGAGTTGGCGCTAGGTTCTTATGTGTCACCCGAAGGGCTTGTTCACATGGCTTATTTCGACGTGGTTTTGGATGAGGTTTTTGGAGCTTTTATTCTCCCGAAACCTTGGCCAAAACCGCGCCTGAAACACGCATCTTCAGAAGAGGTTTTGGAGGCGTTTCTCAGCGAGGTGTTGGATGAGGGTTTTGACGAGGTTTTCACCCATACAAATTAATAGCCAGGACAAAAACCATGCCAAACCGCGCCTAAAACACGCTTCAAGAATTGACATGACACTTCTTTTTCAGTGCTTCCAAAGAAGCATGTAAAAACCTCATCATGTGTGAACTACATGGCCGAAATGTTCAGATTTCCAACAGTTCCACCACAGGTGAAATTAACTATTTCCCAGTTCCCATTGAAAGCAATGGTCTGTTCATGTAATGCATAGACCTGTGTGGTCATCAATAGGGAGAAACGCCTTTAATAGCTGTACAAAGTCTGCCTCTTCTAGACCAGCCATACCCTAGATTTGTGTAATTTAGCTTATCTTAGTGGGAGAAGTTGTCCACCATCACTTTACTCATGAATAATGAACCCATTTCCATGTAAAATCTCTTTGTGTATGAAGTGACCACCTCTTCTATAAAAATGACACCACTGGAGTCAAAGAAGGTGCCAGACAAAATTCGAGATACCCCTACATGAGTGATTATTGTCTACAGGGTAAAGGTGCCCATACACACTCAATAGTTGTCGGCCAACAACTATTATTCCAGACTCCCCGTGCTCTCAGCTGTAAATACCTGTGGTTTCAATGGAGGGGACAATGTGGACAGCATATCCCCACAGAGAACAAAACAATTGAGTGTTGAAATGACTATCTGTTGGGCAAAGTCAGGAGGCCACCATGTTGCATAAGATAATCATCTGGTTCCAATGAAATCAGTCGCTTCATCTTTTATGTGTCTGGGTGCTTTTAGCTGTATGGGTGAATTCTATCCATATTGTACTTATCCATGAGCTCTTGGCTCAAAGACTGAATTGCTAAAGACAGACTTATCCAAAGTCATGTAGCATTTTAAGGGGTTGACTGTGATTCAAAAAAATATGTCTGTTTCTGGAAGAAAACAGCCAATTTTTTTTTAATCCTGAACCATACCTTAAATATTTAAAGCAATGGGCCCAAAATGTATGTTAAAGGGGCATTCCACCCATTCCTGAATAGGTGATTAATTCTAGACCAGCGAATGTCCCAGTGCTTGGACCTCCACTGAACTAGCACTTACCACCTTTCTAGAGGGCAGCACATGTCTTGGTTGTTTATATCAGTGCCATCGGATGCAGATAAAGTTTCACTTGCCTGGGGATCTCAAGCATCAGAGCAAACATTTAGAGTATGTACCCCATATGCCAATTTTATTTATTTACCTGTCTACCCGTCTAGCACCTCATTTTTTTAAAAGTTTGGTGGAATTAAGCAAATGATTATTTTATGGAGCCTTTAATGCACTTGTGTGACATTGAGAACACAAATTCTTATGTCTTCTCCTTTGCACTACCCTATAGAATCAATCTCTACTTATTTAAATGGACGGCTCTATCCTGCTTGTTGTCTAGAAAATGATCTGCTTAAGCTTTTCTTGCCGCCTATCACATGACATGAAGTTGCGTCTAACTCTGAGGTACATGTAGCTCCTCAAGTCTGAGCAGTCCCAGCTGAAGAATGTGGGCCACCCTCACTTTGCATCTGATAACTGGAATGTCCCTTGGTTTCATGCCAGTTCTTGCTCAAGACAGAACACAAGAGCCGAGTTCCACCACAGAGAAAACATGCATGCGTCTTTACCCCGAGGCTCCACCAGCCAAGTACTGGATAAAATATGCATCTCTTCTCCAGGTGCCAACTATGTAACCTGTTTGTTGTACTGCACTATAAGCTGGTACTGAGCATGACAAATGAGTTGTCTCCGTCGCTAAATTGACCCAGTTACTATGGAAGACTTAATGGATTCTAGGGTCAGATGGCACTGACCTAATTACTACCTGGTACAAGTTATGATTACCGTGTCATGCAGGAGAAATGACGATCTGTCACTGACAAATACTGCAAGGGATCGGGGAGAGGGGGGAAAATTATTTTGCGGTCCACTCAATGTTATTCATAAGGCAGGGGAAATCCGTGCCCCTTTAAGAAACAGTAGTGCCTCAAGTTACAATGGTCTACGGATGCAATATTTTCAACATACAACCATCTTTCCTGGGACATTGTATGGAGATACCACATCCTAGACACTGATCCAACCAATTATCATAAATATTTTACTTGTAAAACCCCAAGAGGAGCGGCTCCTTTAGGCACAAGCTGAGGGCTCCATTTTCTTTTTTTCTGGTACATTGTGTATGATGACCCAAGTACATGACCCAAAGAACATTCGATCCTCATCAAAGAAAGTGATTTCCAGCTTTCAGCAGCTTTCTCTGATGTTATATGGAAGGACTTTATCTCTATTAGTATTTCTTCATTTTCTACGGTCTCCACTTTGCATTAGGTTGGTGACATTTTGGGGCTTCGGAACCAATTACCAGTTTTCCATAAAGTTATGATTTCAACAGTTGCAGTTTTGTGCAGTTTTTTTTATTATTCAGCTACCCCCATAGTGGATGGGTGTGTGAGCTACTGCTCATTAGTTATCTGCACCTGTTATATCTCTCCCAAGTAGGGGAGTTGCCTCCTACTGGGATTAGTCTATTATCCAGCCATTGAGCTGTAAATGTGGCCTTGTTGTGTTTTTGAGTAAATAATGTCCCATTTTTCTATGATTTTTTTTTTCACTAAATCATTAGTGTAGGGACTGTATCAACTAATACCTCATATTTGATATTTTGCTGGTATATAATGTTTGCCCTAAATACTGGGGAGCAGAGGGAGTCAGTATTTTGTGGTGCACACCTAAAATGTGCAGGGCAGCCCGCCCAATCAAATAGTAGAGGCATCATAGATTGTAAGTCAGCATGGTGAACCACACGTAACCAGTGTTGGACTGGCCCGAGTCCGATACATATAGATCCAGCAGCCCAGGAGGTGTGGTCAGTACATCATGCTGCCTGCGCTGTTTACTACTGTCCACCTTAGGTCTCCATCTGGGCCCTGAGCTCCAGAGCAGTAGGCCCCCAAGACTTACACCGTAGGGTAGTAAAACAGTGCGAGCAGCGTGATGTACCAATCATGCCGCCTGCGCTTCTGAGTTCCAGGCCCAGGAGACATCGAAAGTCATGGCCCCACAGAGGACGCAAGCTCTCAGCGCGAGCTGTTCTGCAGGGGAATGAGTAGAAGAGAGGTGAGTAACTTTTTTATTTTTTTCGAACAGGGGGCAGTATATGGCTACAGGGAGCATGTATACATCTACAAGGGGCTTATCTATAACCACAAAGAGCAGTATATGGCTACAAGGTGTAGTATATACCTACAGGGGGCAGTATACAGGGCTACAGAGGGCTGTATATGGCTACAGGAGGCAGTATACAGGGCTACATGGGGTAGTATATACCTATAGGGGGCATTATATGGGGAACAGGGGGAAGTATATGTCTACAGGGAGCATGCAAATACCTACAGTGGGCTGTATATGGCTACAGGGGGCATGTAAATGCCTTCAGGGGGCTTTATATGGCTATGGGGGCTTGTATACATCTACAGGAGGCATGTATATACCTACAGGTGGCAGTATACAGGGCTACAGAGGGTATTATATACCTGTAGGGGGCATGTATATAACTCAGTCACTGTGTAGTGGTAATATGTGGTCATATTGTGGTGGTATTATTCAGTCACTATGTGGTGGTGATATGTGGTCATGGTGTGGAGGTATTATTCAATCACTATGTGGTGGTGATATGTGGTCATGGTGTTGTGGTATTAGTCACCATTTGGTAGTGAAATGTGATCATATTGTGGTGGTATTATTCAGTCACTATGTAGTTGTGATATGTGTTTATATTTTGATGGTATTATTCAGTCAGTATGTGGTGGTAATATGTGGTCATGTTGTGGTGGTATTATTCAGTCAGTATGGGGTAGTGATATGCGGTTAGGGCATGGTGGTATTATTCAGTCAGTATGTGATGGTGATATGTGGTCATGGTGTGGTGGCGTTATTCACTCACTATTTGGTGGTGATATGTGGTTATGGTATTGTGGTATTAGTCAGTTACTATTTAGTGGTAATATATGGTTATATTGAGATGGTATTATTCAGTCAGTATGTGGTGGCATTATTCAGTCAATATGTGGTGGTAATATGTGGTCATGGCATGGTGGTATTATTCAGTTAATATGCTGTGGCAATATATGGTCTTAGCTGAGCACACTGTCTTGGCTGTTTTTGGAACTCTCATAGACAAGAACGGAGACAGCCACGCGGCACCTTTGTTCTCTGTGGCAATACTGTTAGGAGTTTCTATAACCCACATTAGTAAAGCTGAACTGTCAGACTACTTTCATCTTGAGGGAGCTGTGTGGAAAGGGCCTTTTCAGTAGAGAGCGAGGACTTTTTTCACAATAGTGGGGAACTGAGCTATTTTGGACATTTTTTTGGAGAGGAAACATTTTTGGGATGACTTTGTAAAATGGGCGATATAAAAAAAACATAAAATCGAATCTAAACATAGTTTTATAAGCCAGAGTGGAATACTTGTTTACTTATATGAGAGACAAAATATTGTACCTTGTTTGCCGAGAAGTTCCAGTTGTTCCAAAGGAATACAATGTTGCTGTATGTTTAGATGCATATATTATACAGTGTTTGGCATCTATTAACTGACATTATACATGTCTGTAGCTCACCATGGCACCGTAGGACGCGCTGCGCTAGGAATGACGGATCAACGCCATCTTTACTTTGTCTGCGCATGCGCACTGGAGCTGTTTGACCAGATCGGCCATCTTGGAATATCCGCGCATGCGCAATAGAGATTCTGAGACGCCGCTATTCTGGCGGCGACAGCAGTAGTTTTCCCCATTCTACAAGTATCGTTACACAAGATACAGGTGGTGAGAGAGATTGGAGTGGGCGGCGCTTCGGTTAATGGTAGGAAGTACACTCTATAAAGTATGAGTGTGTGAGAAGTTCAGTTGTGGGTAGTATGATCGTTTGCCCACCTTGGAGTACACTAACTCTCTCTATATCCCTGACCTGAGGGTTTGTTTCACCTGATGACTGAGGGCACACTAGCCTGGTGATATGTTCGTCAAAAAGGTAATATGTATTTATTCCAACTAACACAGCACTTGTTGTTCTGTATGTTTACTCTCTTTTGTACCCCATTGAGAAGTCCCTGAGATTGGGACGAAACGCAGCGTCTGGGGAATACCCTAGGACTTTATTCGTCTTATATGTGTCAGGTCCTGGGAATCTACGTATATGCATATGAATGTGCTGTTTATATTTTCACTTGCCCTTAGACTGTAAGTCCAGTGTATTTGAATTAGTAAGGGACTATTAGGGCTATATCTAGGGGACAGCTGTACCGCGTCGCCCTTTTCGGGGCGGGTTCCCTATCGTTCTGAGGGAGAGTATTAGGTGTCCTTATAGGGGTAGTTTAGGTACTTACTACTACTTACTCCTTGGGCATTCTCCTATACCTTCCATAACATGTTTTGTGGTTTGAATTTTTAATACTAACTGTATTTTATATGGTAGTACTATTAAAAGTTATATTTTAGAGGAATGTTTCTATTTGAGCTTATTTTTTGGTAATTATCTCATTTCTCATTGGTATTATATACTATAGGATATTTTGGATTTATAGTATGCTTAGCTTACCGTAGTTTCATTTTGTCCCCTGCCTACGGCAAAGTTTTGCATGTCTGAATTAGAGCAAAGAAGGTTTCTAGATCAATGTAGAAGGGATTCTTTACTGTAAGTGCAGTGACACTATGGGACTCTCTGCCAGAGGAATTTGAGACGGGAAATTCATTGAAAGACTCAGAAGGGACTAGGATGCATAATAATATAATTTATAGTTACTAGATTTCTGGAGAAAGGTTGTAGATAAAGGGAAAATTAAGAACAAAATATGAAAATTGGTTTCTTTGAGACTGTGGTTACAGATCTATTTAGGTCATTGACCAGGTCATCCCATGTAGTTCTGGGCTGTTTCCTGAAGTTTCTCAGAAACATACTTACCCCACAAGATGAGATCTTGCATGGAGCCCCAGCCCGAGGAAGATTGACACTCATCTTGTTTTTTCCATTCTCTAATAATTGCACCAACAGTTTTTGCCTTCTCACCAAGCTGCTTGCCTATTGTCCTGTAGCCCATCTCAGCCTTGTGCAGGTCTACAATTTTGTCCCTGGTGTCCTTAGATGGCTCTTTAGTCTTGACCATGGTGGAGAGGTTGGAATGTGATTGACTGAGTTTGTGGACAGCTGCCTTTTATACAGGTAACGAGTTCAAACAGGTGAAGTTAATACAGATAATGAGTGCAGAGTAGAAACGTTTTCTTAAAGAAAAGCTAACAGGTTTGTAAGAGCCAGAATCCTTGCTGGTTGGTCGGTGATCAAATTCTTATTTCATGCAAGAAAATGCAAATTAATTATTTAAAAAAAAATATGCAATGTGATTTTCTGGGTTTTTTTTTGTTTGTTTTTTTTAAATTCTGTCTCTTACAGTTGAAGTTACCTATGCTAAAAATTACAGACTTCTCCATTCTTTGTAGGTGGGAAAACTAGCAAAATTGCCAGTGTATCAAATACTTGTATTCCCCAGAATGCTGAAAGCACCTGAAAGGGGAGTGTATATGTGTGTGAGTGTGTGTGTGTGTGTGTGGGGGAGGGGGGTTTGGATGACAAAGACACACCCCATAGGAGGAGATGGGACAGAATTCACCCTAACACAGAAGGATATAAAGTGAATAAACATGCATGTAGTAATGTCATATAGAAAAAATAATAAAAATAAAGGAATAGAATAAAAATAAATTAAAAATAGAATAGAAATAAAAAACGCACGTTGCAAGACTATGTGCAAAACGGAACATACTCACATCATAGCATCAAGCTGTTAATAATTACATAGGTACTCATGACTGAAATAGTAATACAATATGTCAAAAAAGTATCCAATGATCAGTATAAAAAAGTAACAAATTATTAAGAATACTAAAGGGCAAAACAAATGCTGTAAAAAAAATTTTTTTTATTTTTTTCTCCCTTCCTTTCTTCTTTTTTTTTATTACATTTTTTAATATACATATAAAAGATCTGTGTTATTGTTTAGGCCAGAAGAAAAACGAGTGGTTTCAAAAAAAATAATAAACCTGCAGATATGACTCCTTAAAAGAAGGGGGACTAAATTCTGATGCATTTTTGGAGAGCTAAGGGTCAGGTCTGCACTCTAAACACCCACTAAAGCGATTTACAAATCCACTTTAAACTAATGATTGCACATGCAGGGTTTAATAGGATAAGGACTGATTGGCCCTAAAGTCAGCACCAAATGGGGATGTCTTCTGATTTATTATTGTCAGAGCTTGGCCCACCGGTGGATCCTCTGGTATCTGTGTTGGAAAGTTTGCATCAGTCACAAATTTCAAAATGTAGTTGTTCCCTCTTTGTGTCCATCACAGAACCAATGCCTTTGGGCTCTTTTTAATTAATTTGCAGGGGAACCTCAATGTTGTCTAACTGACATCTCTTTGGTTTTCTTGTGCAAATTAGTCACTGCCAAGAAGCAACTGAGAAACCAAACCCATTGTAGTTCTGTAGAATACAATAAACACTGTATGTACCTGACTGAGGGTCAGGCTGACTCACTAAAACACCAACAAATCTCTGATGGGCCAAATTGGAACACAATTATGGGTCATAAACTCAACAGTGTCCTTGGAGTCCAGTGGAAAACAACCTTAGAAAAGTTTCTCCTGCTGAGCCCAAAGTACCCTAATCAGATACTGAGGGATCTTCTTACATCATCCATTATGGTGAAGAATAGAAGAGCCTTAAAATGGCCATAAGGTTATCGAGCAGAAAAAGTATCAAAGGTTATCAAGCTATCTTTCCCATATACATGTGCACGCCCAACTTCAACTGAGCGTGCATGTGTTTGGAACTGGGAGAGGGGAGAAAGCTGGAACATGACACTTGTGATGGTTGCTTATCACAAGTGTCATAAGAAAAGGGATCAAGCTACCAGTTATTCATGTTGCTATCTGGTAATTTTCCTTCCTCCTACCAATAGGGCGGGTCAGTGTTTGTTTCTACAAAGAAGTTTCTCAATCCCAGTTTAAGTCCTTAGGGTCAGATTGGCAATGCTGTAAAACCATCTGTTATTTATTACTTCCCCGTTTAACAGATAATCAAAAAGAATAAGTCATTAAGTAATAAAAACTGGATTTCGACAGTTCATGGCCAAAATGGACATTACATAGCCTCATGGTTATATCTATGTGGCTTGCATAATAATCTGCATAGAATAGGATTTAGCGTTAACACCAGTACTGTAGGCTGTTCTGCTCTTAGTACAGTGCCAAACAAGGGCACCATAGCGAAGATCTGAATTTTTCCACCATGATGATATTAGGCTTTGTATGGTGCGTATCTTGCTTCCCCTTCCATATCAAGGACTTACTAACAATGCAGAACTTCTACAAAATGATCCTTACATGTTTTGTTGTCAACTAATAGCAAATGTGATGAGACCAACCGTGGGTAGACCTCCTTCTTTCCAAAGGCCCCATAGCACTAGCATGCTCTGACTTCATAGTAAAGATACCCTAACTCAAAAATTCCGAAAAACTCAGGATTCATTCTTATTGTGGCAAGAAAAAGAGTAACATTGGTTGAACTTGCATATGTGAAATCTCATGGCATCACATAATTGCCCTCAAGTGGTTACCAAAGTGATGGGCGATGCAGCTCAACTCTTATACGCTTCACTTTGATAGTGAATAACCAACATTATCCATTATTTGGTACCTTGTTCTACCACTGCCTCGCGTTATCATTATCTTGTATCTTTCTACCCCCTCATGCGATGATGAAATACAGAGACGTCTACAGCACGACCTACATTATAAGTCGGTAGAGAGACCTTATATGTAGAAGCCAAGATAGGTCTCGGTGATTAGGCCTACTAAAAAGACAAAAGTCGAACAGGTCCCAAATAGTGCAAAACTCTTCAGGAGTACTGAAAATCTCAGATTTTGGCTATTTAGTAAACCTAATCACCGAGACCTATCTCGGCCTCTACATATATTATTTTGTCCTACGTCTCTCCACTTGGATCGACTAGGATATCAGGACCAGCAGCATGCTCTCACACCGGGGGAGCGCTCTTCTCTTTTGGTTTTCCTTTTTTTTCACTGTTTTCGAATAGATTTGAGTAGATAGAGCTTGTCGCCTTACATTGCATACCACAGATAGTTTTCATTTTTTAAACCTCTATCAACACCACCTTATTACACATCCAACTTGCTGGACATACAGAGTGGTGGGTGCTGCAGAAAACAAATGTGTCAGGGGATAAGGTGAAGGTGAAGGAGGAGATGGCCCTAAGCACAAGGAGACAGTAAGTAACAAAAAAGATGTGAAATGTTATATAGAGAAGCATGCGGCTGGGGAATGTAGAGACTGGACAGAGGTCACAGCGATGGCTTCTGGAGACCATGGCTGGTTACTCTTCTTCCATAGCTCAAGATTCCCTCCAGGTTCCAATAATGGGATTATCTTCTCTATTTCTGTGAAACTGATCAGTTTCACCTTATTTCTTACTAGAGGGGTAGTCAAGCACTGACACGATTGGTTCATGAAGGAACTAATGTGACAACATGGTATCGGTCCATAGATTGCAGATACCAGAGCAGGTTCTTGGATTCCTGTTGGGCTTCTAGACCTTAAAGGGGTTGTCTCACTACAAGGATTGTTTTTTTATATTAAAGATCTTGCAAAAACAAGTCACTTTGCAATATGTGTCCATTAACAGTGTCCTACCTATTCCAAGATATCCACTCTTGTATGAGCTGCATCAGCTCCTTAGGTCGCTATAGCTACAGACCTGTTTGATCTATCCTGATAGGCTGCCAGCACTGGTTGCTATAGCTACAGACCTGGCTTCTACTGCAGCCTAGTGGAAGCCAGTAAACACACCCCTGAATTCAAAGTGAAACCAAGAAAACAGGACTGAAGTAAGATGAATCAATGTAGTGAGACAACCCCTTTAAAGGGAATCAATCACCAATTTTTTTTTTAATAACTAAAACAATATACTGATACATATTCTTTTTTTGTTAGCTGTTTTTGTTTTCTGACTGTAGATTTTTTAATACTCTTGTCTGTATATGATTATGGGGGCGACCATCTTGCCTGAGCTGCTTTCAACAGCGTTTAGAGAGATACTTTACAGCAGCTTCATGCTCATAGTAGACTGTGAACAGGAGCAGACCCATTGACTTCTATAGGAGAGTTTTCTGGGCATGCTCTGTGATCTGGGAAGAAATCAATGTACAGGGAGGGGGAGCTGTGATGTCTCCTATTGTGACTGTGACTGTGTTATCTATACACATTGGTGTCACCTTTCAGTGTAATTCTGCCTTTGCTGATGATGAGGAGACTGCTGGAAAGTTCTCTCTACAGATAGGAAGTGTCAGACTATTATTAGGCCTAGTGGCCAAAGTAAAAACTGCAGTGTTTTTTGGCTTTTAAAAAAATGTTAATAGTGATATAAAAATTAAAACGCAACCAAAAATTCTGAAAAAATAAGTTTTTAACATAAAAACATGAGTTAAACAATAAGTCATTTTCTCATCCACATTCAATTTAAGGGTCGTCCAGGATTTGATCCTTGATGGTCTATGCTATTGCAGTCTGTTGTTGTTTGATCATTGGAGAGCCAACTTCTTGGACCCCTTGACCAGCACAGAAGATTATGGTGCTTGCATTCAGGTGAATGGACAAGCTGCAGGATGAGGCCCCCTTGTGATGCTTTGCTCATGTAGACAATTAGCAAATCTGAACATGTACCCTGTGCTGATCGGCAGGTGTCTTGGAGATCAGGTCTTCATCAGTCCTAAGGATTTACCATCAATATTAATGACCTGAAGAACTTCTTTGAGTTACTGGTTTCCTATATTATTTAGTGGTGTTCAGATGGGCCATGATCCAATCTAAAATGGGATTTGGGAAACTAGAGGATGAAGCGGTGTTATATTATTCATGAACAAATCATGAAGAGATGCGGGCAGCTCACCTTTTCTTGGCCTATGTGTTAGACTAGAGCTTTCCCTCTGCCGTTCGCACAATCTTGCTCGGATAATTCACAAATTATTTATACATTCAGCTCACCGATCAAATTAGGCGCACCTGGAGCAGCACGGAGAGGGAGAAGCAGCCTCTATAAAATATTCAAATGCAAAAAAGGAATTCCAGATTCAATCCAGGTGTATTGCAGTTAAAAGATTCCAAGGCTATATTGAATTTCCATAAAAACCTTTAGGACCTATCAAGCAAAAGAAGCAAACACGCTTATGCATTTTAGGGTTACCCCCTTAATCATATTGAAGTACATGGACACACTTAATCAGATAAATACACCTGTGGGTGATCACATGATACACCTGCTTTGAAGGTGTTGTCTCACTACAAGGATTTCTGCTTTTTATGTTAAAGATCTTGCAAAAACAAGTCACTTTGCAATATATGTCCATTAACAGTGTCCTACCTATTGCTAGATATCCCCTCTTGCATGGGCTGCATCAGCTCCTCAGGTCGCTATAGCTACAGACCTGTTCAATCTCTCCTGATAGGCTGCCAGCACTGGTTGCTATAGCTACAGACCTGTTCTGTCTCTCCTGATAGGCTGCCAGCACTGGTTGCTATAGCTACAGACCTGTTCTGTCTCTCCTGATAGGCTGCTAGCACTGGTTGCTATAGCTACAGACCTGTTCAATCTCTCCTAATAGACTGCCAGCGCTGGTCGCTATAGCTACAGACCTGTTCGATCTCTCCTGATAGGCTGCCAGCACTGGTCGCTATAGCTACAGACCTGTTGTCCTCAGCTGCTTGTCACTGCAGGCCAGTAGGAGCCATGAACACGTCCCTGAATTTAAAAATGAAACTGAGAAAACAAGACTGAGGCAAGATAAATCAATGTAGCGAGACAACCCCTTTAACCCTTCAACAGATTTATACACACAAGCATTTAACTGTTAAAAATATTCAAATATAAGAATACCATTTGAAAAAACTAAATTAGTAGACAAAAAAAATCAATATTGATAGATTAAATCATGTCTCCTATTAAGCCCATGAGGGGATCTTGTGGCTAGTTTGTAGATCCACTAGGCTTCTTGGCTGAGAAGTTTTTTTCAGTGATCTCCTCCTCGTATTGGCTTGTTAACCCTCTCAATTCCTGAAAAAATAAAACCTGAAGTATTCCCACTATGAGTTACCGCAAAATGTCTTGATGCCATAGAAATTCCTATATGTTGTGATCTGCGATTGTCGGAGAGGTGTCTGGGCAGTCTGACTTTTTATTCAGTTGTCGTGCACCCCGCATATTGGATATTGTATTCCATGCAGGTAATAAGATAGACTACATAGCGGGTATTACAGTTGATGTATGTCAATATATCAAGCACCTCACCGGTAACTGCAGATTTGAATGTTTTCGGAATATACATGCAGTTGCAAGCAGTGCATCGATCATGTCCACATTTGTAAGACCCTTTATGGGTTAACCAATGTGATTTATTGGGGTCCTTAATGGTGAAAGAACTTGGTGATAAAATTGATCCTCTCCTAAGACAAAGGGCGACATGTATGAAATTTGGCGTTTGCACGCCAAATTTTATGCACCTAATAACGGCATAGAATGTGCCTGATTTATGAACCTGCTCTACAACCGGTCATAAATCAGGCGCATTCTAGCACTAGGGCGGCAGTTCTGGCTCAGGTAAACCACTCTGAAAGTGCTCTACCTGTTCCAGCTGTAATGTGCCTAGAAATGCCTTAGCGAAGCTATAATCATAGCTTTGTCGGTTTTTAGTGCGGCTTTCCCCCCAGCCCCC